>JAUBNY010000048.1:7215041-7227799 GCA_032275445.1 Crypturellus soui | reverse complement strand
TTTTGGATGCCTGAAACTAAAAGCAAATATATAAAATAAAAGTGCCTTACAGACTCTTGAGTGAGGAGATTCTGAGCTATGGCCTTATTAGGGATGAAAGAGCATGGGTGAGATGAAAGTCTCCTTGGAATTGAATTGCAAGTGAGAGCTCCAGCTGCTAAGTATCAATCAAAAGTCACAAAATAACAGAAATTTTATCACATCCACTGTAGAAAAGCTACTTCTTTTCCATCAGTCTATATTACACAGCATGAAGTGCAAGGAAGAATACAGAATGTGCTTCTATTTAACCATAATACTTCAAGAACCCAGCTTAAAAAAAATATAAGGGGGGTGAGGGGAAGGGAAGGGTAGGAAAACAGTCCTGAAACTACATGGAAGGAAGAAGACCTAAAAAAAGAAAACCTAGTCTCAGACATTATTAAGCTTGGTCACTTGCCACCATTACAGTATAGCATCAGTAATTTTAATATTGCCGATCGTAGGAAGCCATGTACAAAGTGACTAAAAGTGGATTCTTTGCAAATTAAAACCCTTTGCTCTGAGTGGCTGAGGCAGCCAAAGCATAAGGACAACATAAGAACAGGAAGCTAGAGAGCTATGCACTGTAGTACAGATATTACTTCAAATTGCTGAGAATGAATTCAAACTACTGCGGAAGATAGGATTTGTTTCTAAGAAGCAATACAACCAAATTTCTCAAAGGTTGAAATAAATAAGTAGTAAATTAAGTTGCAGTGCAGAATGGCAGCTTTCATGGAGCTTAGCACATATATTTTCAAAGCAACTCAAGTTGAGTAGATATTTTTGTCTATTTGCTTCAAAACTACTCAAGTTTTGCCAAAATCATGTCTTATTGACATTTACAGTAAGCCAACAACACAAGTGGCATCACATTATATCTTACTAAGTACAGAACAACAAAGGCCTGAAATCAAGTCGTGAAAAGATGTGAAAAGCCATAATTCAAGCTATATGCTCTCCTCGCCTCCTCTGCCTACATGTATGTTTTACAACAGAATTTTAATTATTTGATTACACATTATTTTTCCCTACAGACCTTTACCTCATTTAGCATATAGGAAATGAGGAAACCATATTGTCTTGTCTTTTTTTTTTCCTTTATTTTATTTTAAATGCAAGTAACCTGCTAGTTAGAGTTTGGCAAAGTTACAAGCAATTAGCAAGAACTTTTAAAAAGAAATGCTAGCAGCCATAAAAGATGGAGTTGTTATCTCATGCTATTAAATGCCCAACACACTGCCAAATTTTATAGACATCCTAGATTCTCATCTATTTTTCATGGGAAGTACTGATATAAGAAGAGATTAACATCTACAAAAAGCACTGGCAAAATCAGATTTTAATAGGTTTTAAGAACTCAAGTACTTTACAGCTAACTTCCTAAAACTTTTAGAGTATTGCAGAGATGCACGCCTAGAAATGAGGCTAAAATATGTCAATCTAAATGTCAAACTGTGGGCATAGTTTCCCTGAAGACTTTAGAGGAAATTCTCCACAGTTTATTTTTTTTCTTTTCTGTTTGCTTCGTACAAACCCCCTATAGTCGAGAACTGCTGTATTATAGGCAAACAGAATATGTGATGACAACTGAAGGAAAGTCTGTTAGGGATATTAAGAATTTTTTTATTCTGAATGATCTAGAGGGACATCCCTATTAAAAATAATAGTAATAAATAAAGGTTGAAAACTGGCAGAAGGTCTGCTACCAACACTCTCCAAGACTAGAATAAAACCAATCATTAAGTGAAATGTTAAGTCAATAAAGCAATTCTCTGTTTGGAAAAAAAATAGTAAAAGCTATTCGAACTCCAGATGTTTTCTCTGTCACTGTCTGTACTGGAAGACTATGTATGGATTGGCTTCCGTTATTCAGAATATATTTGTGTGTCTAAGATTAAAATAAGAATAATAACTTGTCAGTTACAACTGCATATTTTTATAACATGCAACCTGAATGATTTAATCATTAAGGAAAAAACACTGGCAGAAAATAGGCAATGTCACATATGAGCGGGTCTTAATACTTCAACAACTTCTGAGATTGTAAAATCTTTTTGAACTCATGCTAAAAATCTGAAAGTTCATAGGAAAAAAATAATTTAATAAATAATGAAACTTTTCAGATCTATGAAGTTCAAGAGAGTTAAATTCTATCTTGCCCATCAAGGTTATAACAGCAGAAAAGGAAATTCATGGCACTGGAAACCTTAAGACAAAAATTGGCACCTATTTCAGATCCTTAAATCAGTTCAACATGCAGTCACACACAGTAGTGTCTGTACAATGACTGCTGGTAAGAAGTTCAACCATCCATTGGAAGAAAAGAAGACAACTCAGTCATTCATTTTCTTTTTACAGTAGTTAATTCATTTTTATATGCCCATTTTAAATCTATTCTGCAACAAGGAACATGGATTATTACATTGTAACTCAGTTACTAACTTAGTACCATTAAACACTTTAAGTGATAAGTGATTCACTGTTTAGATGTATGCATACCTAGTTCATTAGCATCTCTATTAACACCTTAAGAGAAGGGAATGAGTGCTCCAGCAGCCAGTCAGCTGCACAAGCCAAGGCAACACCATCTCCTTGAGGGGAACATATTAGAAATACTGATGAGGGGGTACGACAAGACTGTGGGTGCAGCAGTGTTGTGCCTCTAGAGACACCATGCACTTCTGCTTTTACATTAAGATTTACATCTGCCCTATGAGGAGAGGCTGAGGGAGCTGGGCCTGTTCAGCCTGGAGAAGAGGAGGCCGAGAGGGGACCTGATCAGTATCTATAGGTACCTCAAGGGAGGCAGTGAGGAGGATGGGGCTGGCCTCTTTTCAGTGGTGGCCACCGACAGAATGAGGGGATACAGTCACAAACTGAAGCATCAAAAGTTCCACAGGAACTTAAGGAAAAGTTTCTTGACAGTGAGGGTGACAGAGCCCTGGAACAGGCTGCCCAGGGAGGTTGTGGATTCTCCTTCTCTGGAGATCTTCAAGACCGCTTGGATGCAGCCCTGTGCTGCGTGCTCTAGGTGGCCCTGTGTGTGCAGGGGGGTTGGACTAGATGATCCATAGAGGTCCCTTCCAACCTCAACCATTCTGGGATTCTGTGATTCTAAGAGTGTATCCAGGCCTCCTCCTGGGACCTCAAAAGATATGCTGAAAAAAAAGAGCTGCAAGATTATCTCCATAAAGCGGAGATGTTGGCTAAACCTGCCTTGCATCATCATTAACTGCACCCAAAATTACAGGATGGCAAAACCCTAATACAGAAAATCTCAAAGAAAGTAGAGTTTAGGGTTGGCAAGAGCAGAACTCAGCTAGAAGACAGAGGACACTTTACAAAGGAAACTCATACTGCTCAACTGCATAAATTCAGCCAGGATTCATATTTCATTCTTCCATAATTTCTTTCTTTGAATAGATGGGGAGGTCTGCACCCCCACGTGCCTGTGACAGTACATGTGTCTCTTCCAGAATGCAACCCTGCAGCCTCTTTGTGCAAATAGAGGCTGCAGCTGCTCTTACCATAAACACACCTTCCTAGATAAGACATTTCTTTTTTTTTTCTTCCCTTAGGTCCTAGTGTGTGCATAACCATAATAAAATTAGAAACTCAGTATGATGCATATTATACTAAGATATTCGTCAAGACATGGGGAGTGCTGTTAATAAACATGTCCTGCATACGTAACATCTCTGAAACAACTGGAGCATATGATCTTAATGAGCATCAAGCTCTAACTACAGACAAAGCAGCATCTAATGTTCCCTCCACCTTGCCCCATTCACAGAATAAACTCCTTGAAGACTTTAAGGAACTCATTGATTGCATTTTAAAAGGGGTTTTGAGGGATGGGAGTCAATCCACATTTACTTTGGTTGAGCAGATCTTAAAGGCCTCTGTTAGCCAAAGTAAAGCCCCTGATCTGATCTAATTAGAATGGAAATCTACTTGTGAAGAAGAATACCTAGTGTAAAAAAGGATATAAATGAAGCACAGAATAAAACTAGTTTTAGCATAGAGGAGGAGAAGACTCAGCACAGTTGTTTCCTGTTACACAAAGACTTCCAGTGAAAGGAGTAAATTGACACAGATGGAGGCATTGAGCTCACCTGAGAGAGATAATTTCATTTTCAGCTTCTGACAGATGTGCAACCAGCAGTAAATCACAATGGTACAGACAAAATGACTACGAATTCATAACCGAACAAGTAAATGGTTGTACTCCTTTCTTACCTTTTATTTTATTTATAAAGTTTTTTTTTCTTTTTTTTTTAACTTTGTCAGTAAAGCATTGACACTATAAGTTTCTCTAAAACACGCTTAGCAGAAGCACTTTCCATTAGGATTATGCCTAACTGGGATCCCTGTAGCCCAGTTACAATATCCTAACTATCTTCTTGGTTTGCAAACATTACAATTGTACTTGTTCTTGTACAAAAAGTCCTGAAATGTTTAAAGTAAGACTGCATTTTGGGGTTAGGCTCCACCTATCCTTTTTCAGAATACTGCCTAAGAAAATTGAAGCATTTTATAAGAAAGCAGAGATCAGTGGACCAAAGGGACACAAATAAGAATACCTGGCAACCTGGATAAAACAGCTGGTCCTGAACACTGCATCTCCAACCTGCTCAGCAATGCAGTGCTGTAACCTTTTTACCTACCCTGAAGAATATGATTCCTCTAAACAAAACAAAGTGAAAAAAAAACAGGTGACATTTCCATCAGCCCAGAGATTCACACACGGCTTTGTATGGCAGATATAGATATAATAGGCTGCAAAGTCTCAAGAGCAGGAGGGATTAAGGTAGCAGGAGGGGAGGGTGGGAAAGAGGGAAGAAAACCGCCTGTTCCCATCACTACTGGAGTGGACTCTGTAATCACTCTCCCTAGACCATGTGGTGAAAGATGCGTATGGAAAAAAAAAATCCTTGTTTTCTAGTTAATTTTAAAAAGAAAAAAAAAAAAGGTTGCAATGTTCATCTAGCAAGCAATTACCAGTAAAGCTTCATGAGACATGCAGTGAAACGCTGATGACTGCAGCTCTGAGAAGTGCAGGGACCATGCTTTGCACAGATTATGATATGGGCTATGTATTTCACAGCTTAATCTCTGGCTCTTAAAAAGTAAGTCTTGCACAGCATGAACTGTAAAACTACACCAACAAAAGTGTATCTTGGAGTCCTAAACAATATTTAAAAGTAATTCAATAAAAAAGCCTTTAATGGGAGCAAGGGGTAAATGGAATAGGAGCCCTAATATTAACAGGTTTGTGTCAACAGCCACATCCACCCCAAAGCATAATCAAATAAAGTGATAGTTATGTTATAATCATCAGCACAGAAACACTCTCTCTGCATGCTAAGCCTTTGTACTTGTGATGCAAACCTCTGCACCAGATGTAGAATTTGGCTCTTCTTTCCTGCTCTGTACCTGGCTTTCACTCGCGTGCGATTTGTTTTCTGTCTGTGTGCAATGTAGCGGGTTAGCGAGGAGAAACCCAAACTCTAAACCACATATTGCTAACTGCATTCGGTCCTGCAACATTACCTCCTTTTGTAACTCGCATCTCTCATCAAAACTGTTTGCAAGACTGTGCAATGAGCTCGGAAGCAGACACTCAGGTGGTTGCTGGCAAGGGCAGATGAAGCATGATCAAGGCATTTGTCTTTAGCTATATGACAATATTTTGCCAATCAAACCTCTGAATGATTCCACCCCCAACATCTTCCAACATTGCTTTGAAAAGCAATCTTCTATTGCTTTTCAATATTGAAATAAAGCTCCCATGCTCCACCTCACACCACTTAACCGGCAGGACTATGAATTACTGTAGCAGGTGGGCCAGTGTGGTTTTAAAAGCAATGTAATACAATCAACTGTACAATATCAGATTTCAAGGAACGCAAAAGACATCTAGACCAGAGGTTGATCCTTAAGCAATTCTAATATTGGCATTAAAGTGTTCAAGATCCCACAGGGACCTTTTTATCTTTTGACCCCAGGTTTTAATTGAAACTTTAAACAAAATATATTACCGATTTAATGCAGCTGAACTGGACTCTGGCCTTTGTAGTCCATGTTGTAATGCCAAGCAAATTAATCTGTGTAACCTTAGTACGTACTTTTTAATTTACATCAAAGAAAAATGACATAGGGAAAACAAATAGCAAGCCAAGCCTACATAGCCCATTGAATAATTATTTTGATTCTAGTTTTAGAGTTTTAATTCTTAGCTTTTCTGTGTTTTTCTTTTTGAGGTAAAAAAAAAGAAAGAAGGAAAGAGTGAAAGAAAAGGTTTTACTTCTTGGTACAAAGCCAGAGAAACATATGGTTTCCTTAGCTGGGTTGCTGCACACCTGGCAAAATAAATCACAGCGACAGGAGACCCAAATCTACCCTGCAACCTTTCTCATGCACAAACTTCCAACATCTGACGCTGGTCTCCTGGCCCTGCCTTTTGTATCAGGAAGCAGGGGGAAAGAGGAAAAAAAAAAAAAAAAAAAAAAAAAAGCAAAGTCAAAGAGATGGCCTGATTTTTGAGGCCTGATGCTCCTTTTTAGTTTAAGAGACAAGTTATTGGCGTTTTTGAGGCTGAGCATCAGCTGGGCGGGCTAGCGCGAGGGAGGAGGGAGCCCCGAGGGCAGCCAGGGGAAAGGGCAGGAGCAGCCACGTCAGGGAAGGCACCGTGAGGCACACGGGGAGAACAGGTGCCGTGAGGGCTCAGCACTGCGCCGTACCAACGCTGTGGTGCTTGGAGCGCTGCCACTCGGAGACGGATCCGCTCCGCACGGAGAGCCGCCTGCCCAGCCGCTCGCCAGGACGTTGCGCGCGGGGCCGGCAGAGGAAGCACCCCGGGAAACCCTCAGTGCAACCACGGAACAGCTACAGAAATTAAGGGAATTTCTACTTCCAAGTCACAGGCTTAAACCTAACGTGGAGTCGAGCAGAGCAATCATCAGCAGCTTCGAGTACATCTATCCTGATGACAGATAATCCGCAAACCCTTCCTGGGTTTCACGATAACCCATAAAGATTTTTCATCCACATGTAGTGACAGAGGGAAGGACTCTCCCTTCCCAAACATTTTGGATGCACTTCCCAGGTTCTCCTCTGGAAAGGAGCAGAAATCAGATCTCCAGATTTGGAGAGCGGGCATCGCTCACAGTTGGGCTCATGAGACAGGACCTGCCTGTTTCAGTTCTTCCAGTCTCTTACTCAAAGGCAAGAAGCAGGCAGACAAGTTTATGTAATACTGTATATCAAAGAAAGCTATAGCAAACTGGTGTATAAATTTATCTCCAGCATCGAAACAGAAATAAATAATCGAGTTGGCCTTCTGGAGCCCAGAGACATAGCACCAGGCGCGGAGTGGATGCGCTGGCGATAACGGATGTGTCTGCCTTGTTCTCCTGTCACGGCCGACACACAGAGATGACTGAAGAGGTGTTTAGGATTTATCTCACCCAGCTCACAAGCTGGGGCTAGTCATCCCCACCCCTTTTATGGAGGATTATTCATACAATCCACCACAGGTGTCTAAGGCTGGTGTGCTGAGTTGCTCCCTGAGGTATCTTTTTGTTCCATGCTATAACATGGCTCTAACTTGTCACCTAACCTATAGACTTCTGCATTTGGGAGAGACTGAACTAATCCAGTGTGTGTAACTGCAGTCACGGAGCTCGTGTAGACACATCCAGGGCAGCCTTAAACAAACCAGCCCGAGCCCTGCGGTTAACAAAGCTGCAGTGGGTTAATCCAAGTCGTTACCTGCCTCCTGGACTGGATTGCCTCTGCCCCCATGTAACATCATCTCAGGGACAGGTCCCAGGCGGTTCTGCTTCCTCTGCACTGCCGGCAACCACGGCAGCAAACAAAATACAAATATCTACTGCCAAGTCGTGCTTTACAGAGCTCTCTAATAGCCGGCCGCTTTTTCTAAGAGCCTGGAAGGGGCTGAGGTGAACTAGGTTGACCCTAACTTGTTATGCCGCTAGGATATAAGTGAAGTGTCTGAAGGAAATAGGACCCAGAGTATGAGCTAAGCAGCGGAAGAAAGAAATACAGCAGCAGCCAAGGCTGGGCAAAGCACTGAGCTGGTCTTTGTGCTCTCCACGGCTTTGTGTGTTAATAAATGCAAATCCCAGGAACAGGGTGAACTTGGGTTTCATGGACGGTGCTTAAAAAGCAAGCTGAGAAAGGCCTCCTGACCCTAAAAAAAGAAATAACCAGCGGAAAGAAGAGTAAAAAAGTAAAGAACCTCATAGGTCACAATGATTTAGTCATGGAAGAAGGAGGAGGAGGAGGAGGGTGGCACCTGTTTTGTAATGAAGACCTTTTGTAAGGAAGCTGCCTTTGGGTTGCAAACAACCTTGCCTTCCATTTTGTAATCTTGGTGCTTTCATGGAGCGCTTTTCTCTGGGTTATGAAAAATGTTTCTGCTCACTGTGGAGGGCAAACTTCTGTGGTTTACGGGAACATGGTTGTGCTGCAAAAGTCACTTCAGGACGTCCATAGTAGGCAGATGGCTAATTCCACAGAGTAATGACCAGTGATAAGTCCATTAAAATTGTCAGCAAATACCAGTAAAAGAACTGACAAAACCATAGTTCAGCTAATACTGTCTGTGAACAAATGCACATACACTAACCAACCTGTGTGTTTTAGGGGTTTTAGCCATCAGCTTTAACCTGATAAAGCTCATCATTTCAGAAATAACTCTCCATTGAACTATATATACTGTTAAGGGACTGTTTATAGCGTTACCGTCACTAGATACTTGATCACTGTGACAATAGAAATATTTAATGTAGGGTTATAGAGATTTTAAAACATGTAGCACCAATTAAAACTACAAATGTTATATCTTTCACGGGTAAGTACATATATAAGAGCTAATAAAGCTGTATTTCCTAAACAAGCTAGTAAAAAAGTGAACAGCCTCTCCTTAACTACAGCTGTGTGTGGCAACTGCTCTATTACTTTCTGCATCAGGAGAAAAACATTCACATACTTCCTCTTGATCCTAATTGTTCCTATATGCATTTTTTTTATCCTAATCAAACTATTTCAAAGGCATCCTAAAATCCCTTATGTCCTAGATAGGAGCTCACAGAGTCTCCTTGGGCAGAGACTTAGGTCAGTTGCAGAAACAGATGCGCCTTCAGGCAGAATTCTGCTTAAAAACATCTCTGGAACTGTCATCTTGTTTAACAGATCTGAATAACATGACTAATAATTCATATCATTTTTCCCTGTTGTCTGCTTAATGTCTTCTGTATAAAGATGTGATGAAGACTATAAGGATCTTAATTTAGGATGTAAAAAAGAAAGCCTTCGTAGCTACACTAATGGTTCTCACAGTACTCAAGGGATTTTGCTGAAATTTTGAAGAGCAGGTTGGCTGGTCCTGAAAGGACTTTATCACTGTAGACATTTCTCTAACAGTGTGCTGTGAGTATATGAGAAACTATGCTTTGTCGCACGCTGAAAAAAAAAAAATCAATGAATGAGCTCTGTGGTCCAGCTTGGTGTCTTATTTGTTTACATAGTAATTTAACATCCAGCATCCAACACCTACACTAAAATATATTCTGTTATTATCACAGTCACTTCTCACTCCATTTTCTATTAATGAAATGCATTTTCTTTACTTAGTTTGAAAGATAACTAAATGGGAGAATTTAAAAGAAGCCACACAACTGCATGAATTGCAGAGAAGATACTGGGTGAGAGACTTCAAATGCAGCAAACACCACTCACCGGTAGGATGTAAATGTAAAAGTGTTGCATGGGTACTCTTAAACATAACCATTAACCAACAGTTCAAATGCTTATTGTATCTTATTCAGCACTTCTGTTGTTGATACTTAATATTCTGAACTTAATTTGGCTCACATCTATTGGAGGCTACTATTCCGTTTTTTATTACCTAATTCATTTGTGACCTACTTGCCTGGCCAAGCTCTTTTGTTTCACCCTGTTTGACTCCCCAAGCATCATTCTGAAACACTAACATTTTACTTACCCATCATGTTGTATAAGCTTTGTGGTGCAAACTGCCTGGGCATTTTCTGTATTGCTTCTTTGTAAACCATAAGGGCATCCTGAAAGGAGATACACAGGTGGGACAAACCATTATTAAAGTGCCAATTTCAAAAGCAGTCTTTCACACTGAAATTAAAAATGAAATATCCTTCCCAAATGAAGAGCTGCAGAGAGAAAAAAAGATCTACATCATAAATATCACAGGAAGGCCACATTTCACATTTACAGAAATCTTACCCAATTAAGCAAAGCTCATTCACAAGACCAGATTAGTTCCAATAAAGCAACTCTTTTGCTAGGTAGAAATAAAAGGAAGCTTTTTTTTAAACCCCCAAAAGACTCTTGAGTCTATAAATAAACATTTTACAGATTAATATCAAGCTGCGGACAAAGATTTTTCAGATGACTAAGCTCCAGTAAGTGACCTAAAAATAAAGAATAATTGCATACCACCAAGGAACAACAAAACATAACCCTCACAACTGCTATTTTGCTCCACAGAATGGATGAGATGATCTATAGTCAGGAATAGTCAGGTAAAATTGGCTTCCCTTTGCGAATACATTGTTGTTTTGAATTATTTGATAACACACTAATGATTCATTCCACATTTAAGGTGCTTACTGGCTGCTGCGTCATTTTCCCCATTACCCTATCAAACTGCTGAAGCTTGCGAAGGCTGAAATACAATTGGAAAATCTCAGTGTATGATCCAATCAGGCCTGGGATGGGCTGCAATGACCACCAGGCAGAAATCTAATTTTCTATTCTTATAATGGCTCGCACCTCCCCTGCGACGCGCTGCAGCTCCCCGCTCCGCCAGCCATGCGGGCAGGAGGCTGCTGCTCCCGTGTCTTTATGGCTGCATTAACGTCTGCCTCTGCGTTTTAACCAATTAGTAGCTGCTTTAAGACAGAGCTGAGCAGAGCAGCAGCTCGCGGCGGATCCCCAGAACTTGTGCGTGCCTAATCATAAACAGCCGAGTTTAGCTGTTGCGGTCAAGAAGAGCTGTATAAATCAAGACCATGTGCAACTTCTGTTCTGAAGCATGCCTGGCAATGAGAAAAGCAGAATGGCTTTCTTTCAAATGCCAAAAGAGGTCAAAAGCACAAGCAAATGTCCGCTTGTAATCGTTTCAGCAGGGGGAATCGGGGGGAATCTCAACATTCTCAGTCCCACACGTATGTGGGGCAGGCTGGGTGCAGCAGGCAATTATGCTAAAAAAAATCTGGCCCACTTTAGTACTTGGGTCGAGCTATCACATGCAGTATTATCTGAAAATAGCACACGCTGGAATATTTTTAATCATTGAGGTTTTGAATCGTTCCAACTAGGTCTAATTTTCAGAGACTCAGTGCAGTTATGGTTGCATAACTGCATGTTTTCAGCTAGAGAGAGACCACTCTATTTTGGGTTAAAAAGACCAAACATTTTACGTAGGCTGCACTGCGGCAAGCTATATCCTCATACCAGTCATGGGGACAAAAACCAAAAAGAATGAATTGACACACAGAAGCTAGTGCTGATTCTGACACCCGTACATCACACTTCAAGCTAATTAACAACTTCGCACCTCTTTTTCTTCTGCACAAAGTGTAGAGAACACTCACCGTGATTTGGTGAAATCTAATCATCCTACACATGCAATGCATTTTGAAAGTCTTGATGAAAGCAAGAGATATTATTGTATAAGCAGATTTTATCAGGATATGAGGACTGACAATGACAGAGACAATTCTGGAGTCTCACCTCATAATGTCCTTGTTCGTGAAAAAGTTTTCCTAAATTATAAAGGCAGCTCGTAACAGAGCTTTTATGGGCATGAGGATCTTTCAAATTTTCATCAGGGATCTCCGAGCACTTCAGGAACGTCCTTCTGGCTTCTTCTGTCTTCCCTTGATTCATCAAGATGATACCAGTATTTAAATAGGCAGCTGTGAAGAGGGGAAAAATTTTCAATGAGGTTCCATTATGTTTTACACGATCTTCAATTTACTTCAAAGTAATCTAACTTGGCTTTTCTATAACATAGTCCTACCGCTGTAGGAAAGTAGGGCACAGAGCATGTACCATACAAATCAGAGGCTGGCACTCAGAAACACAGCCTATAAATTTGGGCAGCCATATCCATGGGCTGAGAAGCCACCCCAGAGAAGAAGCAGTTCAGTTCCTCCAAAGCTGCCAAGTGTTCAGGCACTACCTGCCCCCTCAGTCCACCACCCTGATTGCCATAATAAATGCACAGTAATAAACATTTACTTTCACTGAAGACTGAACAACTTCTCCTATTGCTTTCAGAAGGAAATATGATCACTGCTATTAAAACATGCAAGGATTGCTTAAATAAAGTAGTCTACCTAATGCTAATTTGCACAGTCGACATACTTACAAGCTAATGTAGGTCTGCTACCAATTGCCAGTTTATAGTAATGTAATGCTTCTGAAAATCTGCTGTTTTCCTGAAGTAGCAATCCTCTGCATAAGGACAAAATTAAAAAAAAGAAGAAAAAAAGAGAGAGAGAGAGAAGGAAGTTACTATGAGAAGGAACTTCAGAATGTATTTGATGTCCTATCTCTTCAAATAAAAAGAGAATAAAAATAAAACTAAGGCAATAAGGAAAAATATGCCAATTGCTATCAGAAAAGCAATAAACATTCACATTACTAACAATCCAGCGGGAAAA
>JAUBNY010000048.1:7202262-7213670 GCA_032275445.1 Crypturellus soui | reverse complement strand
ATGCATAGATTTTCAGGACAGTGGTAACATTTTCTTTTGCATTGTGTTTACTCAACAGTTGTAATCTGTTACAGTTACTCAAAGGAAAAATACTTTTGTAATGTCTTGATCCAGTTTTGTATTGATGGAATGGATTTAACACAAAAATGAGTGGGTTTCATGGTCTAACATTTGTTTCTTGTTTTAAATATTTCTATACAATCTGGGAAAAAATATTTTCATATATTGAGAGAAGTAATATGCTAATTGCTCATCTTGAACAAAATAAATTACCTTGGAAAATGTATGACATTTATGTTTTTTGGATTAAAAGTGCATTTATCTATCTATATTACCAAATTCATCATCTCTTTTCACTACATGCTCTGGCACTGGCATTCTTGATTAATTACTTGATACTTTCAGGGTATGGTTTCTTTCTTTCCCCTCCCCCTCCTATTGCTCTTCCAGAAGACTCTTAAAAAAAAAAAGGCCATTAAATTAACAGACGTTCACACATTTACAACAAGCTACTTGGATGCAAGACTGAATACTGAATTCTAGCATATAATTAAAGCATTTTATTTCTATTTGTCATGAGACTTGGTACAACAACAACAACAACAACAACAATAACATGACACATATAACCTAGAAAACCTTGATCAGGAATGAAACTGCCTATTTTTCTTATGAAATTGGCTCTGATTGACCTCTAGTTTTCCCTGCGGCTTCTGACAATACAAAACTAAATTAGATTTATGAGCCCCAGTTCTAGTTTCAGATTAAACAAAGTCAAGAAAAGGCTTTAAAAAAATTCAAAAGTGATATTTTTAGCTGACAACAAATAAAACTCGAGGGTGGGGATCTGTTTTTGAGTGATAACTAGCTTGGATGATTGCCAAAGAAGGCAGAAAAATATTTATTTAAATAGATAAAAAGTAAAGATCATAAAGCATTAAAATGGCAAAACATTCTTGAAACTGTAATGAAATTAAAAGAGTTTAAAGATTAGATACATTTCCCCAAAAGAAACCCAAGATCTTCTCTAAGCTTCAAACTCAGACAAAATGCAGTAGTATAAATATGTTTACTACTACTTTCACTCAACCTTTATCTAATTACAAAGAAGATGCAACTAAATCTAAAATCAAATACTTCAAAGTTACAGCCAAAATGAATATTTCCTATGAAATTTCTAACTCTTCTTTTTAGAATATGTACTACAACTACAGTCTCTAATTAGGTTATCGCTCACTTATTTCCAGTGGAGTACTGCCTCATTCATCATGCAGAAGAAATATAAATGATCAGTCAATATTTACTTGCATCTCCAGTTTCTACAAGTAAAACAACAACACTTTCTGATAAATCTTTTTTATCTTACTAAAAAAAAAATCAGTTATCCTCAAGATCAAATGAAAAACTGTTGTTTTCTCCAGAATAAGTTAAAGAAAAACCACAGAACTCAAGACCTATATTCTCTACTCCAGTGTAGCATCCTGTAACACCTAAGCTACCCCCAAGACAAAGCAATCATCATGCTTATTTTCAGCTATACATTATATTATACATCCAGGAGGCAAACCCAGCAGCCCAAGACACAGCTGAGCTCAACCCTGTCAGGCCGTGCAGGAATTGCTCTGCTGAGACAAGGGGTCCTGCAAAGAAAGGGCAGCATCGGGAGGGCACCTCGGAGCACAGCAGAAATCTTGCCCGTTAACCTCCTGCTGCATCAAGGGAGCAGACAGAAAGTCCCAAAGCTGCTTCTGAGAGTCGCCAGATCCAAAAATTATCCACAGTTGTCAAGACAAACACGTGGCAAAGGATCGGGCTCGAGAGGGGTGTTGGAGAGGAGCATCTCCTTTGGACATGGGTGCAAAGAGGTCAGGAAAACAAATACTGTTAAGAATCAGGTCAGCTTTTGGGGTCCTTCCTTGAAGACCAGAAGGGTCCCACACAACCAATCACTGTAGAATACCCATCTCTTCTACGGTCTAAGTTACACTGACAGCTCTTTACCAAGCTTCAGCTGGAAGTTTACTTAGCTATCCCCTCCTTCATCATCAGAAGTAGGTGTTCAGTGTGGGTTATTTTGATGCAAAAATGTTTCCTTTTTCATTGCATTTTAGACTCTTGCTCACTTTAGACTGGAGGCCAAAGCCATGCCAGCAAAGTTAGATAGGTATTCTCTGTCTCATTCTCAAATGCACTGGCTACCTTCCTATTAAGGAATCTCAAAGATCTCAGTAATACTCTAAAATTGTTAAAACTGAAGGGTCCTTATAATAATGCATGAATGGCAAAATCTGAAGCAAAACCTTTCTGGTTTACCAGAAGTTAAAGTAGAAAACTGCCAGATTTCCTTTCCAACAATTCAAGTAGAAACCTGCCAAATTTTCAAGTAGAAACCTGCCAAATTTTCTCTCAAGAAGATTGAACATGGATATACAGAAGTTCCGTCAAGCAATTTTGTCATTCTTATTATTATGCACTATCGTACTGAAAATATTTTTAAAAGATATAAGTCAAGGGGCATTTACCAGGTTTAACCAATACATACAAATATGTAGTTCTACTACATTTCTTTTTAAAGGGGAGGGTTGGTTTTCGTCTTCAAGTAATCGCATTGCCACTTCCTCCATTTACAGTAGACACAAAAAAAAAAAAAAAAGATTGCTCTGAATCTCTGAACGACCAATTTCTAGAGGAAGAAGATGCATGTGAATGTGCCTCGGTTGGCCTTGACACTTGGTGAGGACTGTGGGACATTGAAAAGCTAAGCCCATGCGACGGCTATGACTGAAAGGTGACTGAATAGGAAGTTTCTCTCATAGCCAGGAGAGGGTTTGTTCCTTCTATGCCATTCTCTTTTGGTTCCCTTTCTCTCTCTCTCTTTTTCTTTTTTTCCTTCTCTTAACACTTCAGAATGATCATTCCTCTTTGGAGGAGGCTGGCAGAGGGGATAAGGAATGGGCAGAAAGAATACAAAAGAAGAGATACAGTGCAACGCATTGAACATAAGCCAGTGGTGGAACAGAGCAATTGGCTTGCATTAAGTATGAATCTCTCCTTTTCAGTTAGAGAAGCACAAAGCCTTCCTTCTCCCTCATGCAAGAGTGAACAAAGGAAAGCACATCCTTGAAGCACGCTTGATATAACACAGTAAGCTCAAGTGGTAAACTTGGATGAATGCAGAAGATCTTAAAGGCTTCTGGCACTCTTTAATGTTTCCTACTTCCCAGAGGTAAGGCATAAATTAAAAAGTTAATTGAATCATGCAAATTTTGTTCAAAAAATACGTGGTCACATAAACGGGAAAATAGAAAGCCAACAGAAAGCCAGTCAGATAAGCGAATGGATTCTTTAGCCTAGTAGAACAAGTTACGTGGAGGAATAATGTTATCTCTCCAGAAATCTGGAGAATAAGCTACTTTTAAACTGTAAGTTTCCCAAAGAAACTTATAGATTGACATGAATTAGTTTAGGATGAATTAGGAAACCAGGCCTAACTATCAGAGCAGCAATATTCTGGAATTTCCTTACAATAGAATCTAGCCAATGAAATGGCTACGAGCTCACTGCTGCTTCACTGGGTGCTTAAAAAGGCTTTCAGGATCCCTTTCTTTCTTTTTTTTCCCTTAATTTGGGGAAGATGGAAAAAAATCAAGAGCAATTTTTTTTTTGTAGCTAGAAATAATGCTCATTGCATCTATAGTTAGGACTCCCTATCCCAATACAAGCGGAGCAACACGTTCCCTCAAAATGAGTCACCTCCTGAACTCCTTAAGCTGCCAACTTTTGCCTACTTCGCTCCACCAACAACTTGAGAAATCTTCCCATCCTCGGTTTTGGTCTCAAGTCACTAAATAACAAAGGCCCAAATTTCTGAGTTTCTGAGCCTGAAAAACAGGCTCAAAATACTAACAGTGGGTAGACAGTCTACCATTTTTCTTCAAGTTACATAGTAATTTCTTCCTGGTCTAGTCCTATTAAAACCAGCTGGCCTGCTTATAGAGCAGATTCCTCAGTAACTAAAGTTGGTATAATTTGACCAAGTATAATAGAAAGGAAACATAACTGTCATCAAGGTAAATGAATAACTTATTAAAACACTTCCAGGGCTCATTCATTACTATTTTGCCACCACTGATGGCCATATACATCCATCCCACTGATTTCAGGTGGGACTGTCCACAAAGAACTGTATTTACCTAGATGTTGTATTGGACAGCAAGTAAGAAATGGGAGAAAATCCTCTTGCATTCCCATATACTCCCTCTCTAGTCATGTAGAAAGGAAGTGCCTTGATTGCGTTAAAGCAACTCTTCCATTTTCATCTGCCAAACTAGGGTGTGGAAAGGTGGGCATGGATGCTGCTGCAGCTTTGTATATAAACAATTAAGTCTGCTCTTTAGCCAATGCTTGTTTTTGTTCTTTTTGTTTGTTTGTTTTCTTTTGTTTTCAAACAATAAAGTCATTTCACTACTCAACCAAGTGTTAACTTTTTATAAGAATCTACAATTTGCTTCCATTAACCAGAAAGTCAGTCACTGAGGAGCAATAAGAGCACGAAACACAGGCAATGCTTTCCAATAGCACCCTGTTAGCAAACATGTAAATGGCAAATAGATCCCACTCTTTTAATCCATATCAACCCAAGCATAAACCATACAGCAAGCAATAACAGTGGATGACCATTCCCTTGGCAGGAGTCATCAGGCAGAGCAATCCATAACCCCATTAGCAAAAAGAAACAAATGTCTCCATGTAAAAAAAAAAAAAAAAAAAACACCACCAACAAAAAAAAACCACGCCTCCCAGGTAACAGTAGCAGCTCTATCATTTTCTAATAATTTTACAGAAGAGCTTTCCAGATGAAACAGATCGGTTGCTGAATATAATTCCCATTTTTTCCCTATGTAACTCAGTTGAGTCCCTAAGCAATTCAGATTAGTGTCATTTGGGCAATGCACCATCCCTCATGGCTCTGGTTTCCTCGGTGGAGGGAGGCTCCTGAGAGAAGGGGAGCAGCCTCGCTCCTGCCTTGGACACCCACCGCCCACCAGGACACCACGATCGCAGCACGACACAAACTGCGGCTGGTGGCTTCAGTATGTGAAACGCTGGCATGCAACGCATGGATTGCTTCCACAGGGATATGCATCCTCATCTGCTTTTATCTCAGCACTCTAGATTATAAATACTGCTCTGCTCTCGAAGAAAAGGATCCGGCCTTAAGTCATTTCCTCCTACATGACGCAGCAGCACATCATCCCCGCCTGGGACATGTCCCGCAGGAGCAGCCGCGGGCCCTGCGGCTCGTCGCTTCTCAGAGCTCACATGGGAAACCCTCGTGGCAGCATTTATAAGGGCAGAGGGAGGCCAAGTGAGAGAGGCCAGGAAGGGTTTCGTGGGTGGGGATTTCCAGATTTCACCCAAGGATGCAGAGTTCACTTTTGCCTATAAAATACTACTGCAAGCGCAGACTTTGGAGAGCTAAAATTTCAGTTGTTACTGAAGATTTTGTTACCTAAAAGAAATCTAAAACAAAAACAAAACTGAAAAAAAAAGCCTTCATTTATTGAGGCAATACCCTACGCTTGCTGAAGTAAAACTTATGAAAAGGACTCTTTGAACTCATTCAAGGAAATTAAGTTGTTTGAGTAATAGACTTGTACCCACAGACTAAGATACCTGCAGGGAGGAAAAAGCACAAGAGGATTGCTGTGCGGCAGAACTTTATCATTTATGGAGCATAGTATCCTCTGAAACCTCAGCATTAATGTCTATTAATTAGTAGTACTTTAAAGGCATATTCAATGTTTGTATGAGAAAGTGAACATACTTGAACTCTGCTGAAAAATTCAAATTAACATAGATTATTAGTACAGACGATACAAGAATAAACAGAACTAGGCTTAATCACAAATGAAATTACGTATCAACTGTCTTCAGACGGAAAATTTCACTTTAGGCAATAATTAGAAGTAACTTGAAACCAAAAAACCCCAGGAGCTTTTGGAAACAGTCATAATGCAACAAAAACTGAATAGTCATAATAAACTGGTTTCTTTTTAACCTACTGAACATTGCCGTTTGGCAGAACAAACAACTTTTTCTTCTCTAGCTCTGTCCTTGGTCCTTTATGATATTAAAATAAACGGAATTCTCTCTCTCCAAAAAAGTGAGGCATAGGAAGAAGTTTCAGTTTTTGGTGGATTTAATACCCTATAAAATCTAATTTATATCACAGCTTTGAAATCTATTTGTAAAACTGATCTGCAGAACAGTTACAAGATGACAGAGAAGCTATTCTTGGGGGTGATGGGGAGCAATTACTATTTGTTTTTGAAGTGCAAGCTGCCATGTTAAAATCATATTGTAAGATATTCTCTATCCATAGTATAAAACAAGTGAAATCCTCCACCTCTTGAAGTTGGGATGAAAAGCAAAACAGTTTCAGATTACTTTTAAGCAAAAACTTTATTACAAAAAATAATGCTCATGAAAGTTCCTCAAGGTCTGCTTGTTTTCTGAAACAATCAGTTCTCTGTAACCTACATGCCTGAAGACTCATTCTATTTATCCTCTTTCTACACATTAAGTACATTATCATTTAGTCTCTATTATGTTTGCTGTTCTCTAAAAGTTCAGGAATTTATTTATGGTTACGTAATTGTCATGTTTAATAGTATGGGATATGACATATTCTGAATAAGACAAAACATTCAAATGTAGATTATATAATTGTCCTGAACTCTAAATTTATGCAATTTAAATTGTCCTGAATGGCAAAAGTAGAGGCAAATCAAAGTTATAATAATCAAAATATAAAAAATACATTACTGAAAGCAGTCATTCATCTAATCTACTGTACTTTCTAGATTTTAATGTATCAAAAAACAACTGTTAAGTCAACAGTACATTTTAGTGCTTTTAGAAGCTTAGGACAGTTTCTTGAAAGAGAAGACAGAGAAATCATCATATTCTCCTGTTTAGTTAACTTATCCATGATTATAACTCATGGATAACTGTGAGTAATCTTTAATAATTTGTTCCCCAGTCAGATAGCACATTGATTTGTGCATTTTTGCAGCATATGAAGAATGAGCTGGAGGCAGTAATTAATTTATATCAAATATCATGGTGAAAATGTTGAAAAAAAAACAAAGAGTACATGAGGGTAAAGTACAGTCAGGGCCCAAAACCAAATAAGCAGAAAGGATTGGAAGTGAAGCTCTGTTAAATGATTGTTTCAGTATTAAAAGCACATACTAAAAAACAGAAACCAAAAACCTAAATCACCTCTTTGTAAGCACATGACAAGATATGTTTTTCCAGAGTAGAGTATTACAGTATTTTTGTAAAAGACTCTTACAGAACTGCCTGCCAAGGCTGGACTGAACCTGCAAGGGAGCTCTTCAAGGTTTTGGTTTACATTTGGGATCCCATAATATCAAAGTCTACTTTTCTCACCACCTGATTTGCAGGCCGGATGTGGAAGTATATAACACAGAGAAACAGAGACTGCATAATGAAAAAAGAAGAGTTAAATTCATATCATGAATGTTAATAAAAAAAAGCGAGTGTTTTTCATTTTCGTAGAATAACTTGGTTTTGAGTCGTGTAGTTTTTTTTTTGAAAGAGGGAAAGAGGTTTCTATTATATATAAGATGTTAGCAAAGAGACTAAGAATTAGAGAACCTTTTTGATTATGCATACATGTACTATATAAGATACGCTTTAAATACAGTTCTACTCCCTCTACTTTTACATGTATATGTAGGCAACTTCATACCCTATACAGTCCGGCCCTCACTTCAGTTAAACTCCTCTTACACAAATGAAGTAGAATTCCAAGAAACTTTCTATTCAATAGAAATATATCATACGTAGGCATATATTTTGTATATCAATGGAAAGCTTATCATTAGCATAAGATTATCAGCTTTTTCTGTGAACAGCAAAAATACTGAAATCTGATTTCTTTTATATCCCTGTTTCTACCTCCCCACCCTCTTCTGTCTTCCAATCCTAGTATTAACTTCATGTTCCTTTTATGACACTGACTGAGCAAGACACAAAAGGTACTGAGTAGGCAGACAGAAAATAGTTATAATTTTCATCCCCCAAATAAATGACATATAAGAAATTCAGCAGCATCAATCTAGTCCTACAATCTGAGTTTGGCAGATATTACTTTAAAAGTGACAAGAAAAAGATTCTTAAAAATGGTGCTGTTCACACTCTTCATCATGTAACATAGGCTACACTGTGTGTGCATGTTTATATATATATGCACACATACATATATGTGCATGTATGTATGTTAATATAAAAACTGTACTATTAAAACAAAATAGCTATATCTCTATATATAGCTATATAGATTTCTTTATTGAATAGATATTTTATCATTATATTATTCTGAAAAAGATCTGAGAGTTCCCAGTATGTAAGAGACAGATCAATGAAAAGGCCAATTTTTGCTTTAGAAGTTAATGCGGGCAAGCGGAAATTTAACTTCTAGATACCGTAAGTGGGAGAGTATTTTCTTAAAAATCTTTAATATATTAATTTACTTTTTGCATTTTTTTGTCTCATAGATATGGTGTTGTATTACACAAGAGGTTTTATTTATGTTATTTGACAATGAATGAAAGTCATGTGGCTTTAACCCTCCACAAATGGGGCAAAAACCAGTGTATCCTACTTGAAGATGATGAGCCCATAGCACTGAGGTTCCCAGACAGGTGGGTAATTGCATGGAGAGAAAAAAAAAATCACTTTTGTCTTTCACCAGGGTCATACTCACAAGTTGTAAAGCATATCGGCCATGTTGCTGCGGTAGTACAAGGCATTTCTGTAGGCGCTCTCAGCTTCCGAGATCTTGCTCTGGCTCTTGAGAACGTTTCCCAGGTTGCCCCAGGCTGTCAAGAGGAGAGAAAGGGATTCAGAAAGAGTCCGGTTATACCACACACAGGATCAGCACAGCAGGAAGCTCCGCGGAGAGACCTATCCCACCAAAAAGACGTTTTTAGAGGAAAGGCGTTGGAGGGGGGGGAGAGATTACTTTTTTTCCCATTATTCTGTAACAGATATAGCAAAGGAAAAACTGATATTTTACTTTATTCCACCTCTTAAAAAAGTCTTCAGAGCTCTGTGTAGGACTATGGCATCTTCATAGAACTTTTTTTTTTTAAGTCAATCTACTGTAAACCACAAGAATTATTCCCAAAATCACCACAACTCTCACTGAAGTATGAAAATTGACAAATGACACAGGGATTGGAAGAACAGCCAGGTAAGTAAGAAGGATTAAAAGCATACCATATGGATATAAACATACTACACAGATCACTAAAATGCATTTTCTCCTTGGAAAACATGTGGTTCCTTTCCATACCATTTATTATGTTATACAGCATGCTTTTATATCCCATCTATAAAGAGCTGGAGGTAAAATATATTTAAGGCTCCACATGTGTTCCTTTTGCACGAGTTGCTGAGCTGCACAGAACATGCACTTCTCGCAAAAGAAACTGGAACTAGCGTTTTATATAAAACATAGCCCATGTTATTCACCATTTAGGAAGCTAATTTAACTGGCATTATAATTATAGTTTATGTGCATACATGAAAAAACACATCACGCTTATAATACATCAAAGTTGTTTCATAAAACAGCTCTACTTTCACAAGTATTTTTATGAGCAGGAATAATGGAAAGATGATGCACGTCCTTTCCACAAAACATACAATACACGGCAAACTGTTCTTCCCTCCAGATGCACAAACCATAAACATTGGCGCAAGCAGCCGTTAAACTCCACTTCTTCAGTCGCCCAAGCCCGTTTTACAGGAGCTTCCATCGAGCCCCAGCAGTACGAACACTGAGTGTAGTTTTAACATAACACTAATCCCTAGGACAATGGTTATTTCAGATCCTGCTTTATCCTTAGAGGGCATGTTACTGAGAAACTGCTGCATTTTGATCCCAAAGTTTCCCTACCCTACCACAGAGGCAAAAGCAATAGGAAGGAGAAGGAAAAAAAAAACTCATACGATATTTTGCATGCAAATAGAATCTATCGCTTCTGTGAATCATTTCCTTACAGACTAGTACTTTATATGAATAGAACTCACTAAAATGACAAGTGTCACAAAAATTCTCCTCATTCTCTTATGTAGTGAAATGAAATTGCTAAAATATTTTCCAATTCACTCAATTTTTACATCCTTTGCTAGCAGAACATGCAAAATTCTGAAATTATCCCCCTTTTTAAAAATACAGAAGCAAACACCATAAAACCCCAACTAATGTGACTCTAGCCGGCCTGCCAGCATTATACTTGTAAGAAAAACAAAAATGTTTCTTAAATTATTGGTGAACACATGCCATGATGTTGTTTCTGCCGTACCTGGCCTCTCATTTTCCAGCAGCAGCAGGTGCTAAGTAGTTTGTAGATATACTTGTTTTCACTCCAATAACCCATAGCGGAGTGTGACATTAATGATCATTTGTAGGACTGGTAACTATTTCCTACTGAAAAGTCATTTGCTTCCCACAAGCTAGAAGATCCATAAATGAAAGTCTGTATAGAAGGATCATTAAGTTCATATTTTTATCCATGTTACAATAAAAAGCCCTTTTAATATTGTTAAATGTAACATTTTTCTCCTGTGGACTTCATTTTACTCTGTACAAACTATTATTTAAAGAGTGAAAATATTCCTTAATGCACAGACCCCACTTTACAATTGACAAATTGCTAAGCACCAAGTTTTTAATACCAATCAATATCTGCATGTAATCTGCCTTACAATCATATTCTAAATTTATCCCATTTAGGCTTTTGTATAAGCTTGCTAAACTTTTTTAATCACTGGTTGTGAACAACCAATTCAATGTGATATAGTAGAAGACTTATAGTAACAGGAAAAAAACCCACATAAAACAAGATAATCTCATGATTAGCATTAAAAGTAATACAGAGACTATGGTCTGTTTGCTTCCATAAGCTATAAAAACCTAGTATAAACATTCACATCTATTTATATGCAGAATTAGCTAAATGCATGATCTAGTGGCTCTGACTGGACATTTCTGAAGCTCCAGAACAATTTATAGGGTAAATCATAGAATCACAGAATGCTTAAGGTTGGAAGGGACCTCTAGAGATCATCTAGAGATCATCCAAGCAGATTTTGAAGATCTGCAGAGAAGGAGACTCCACAGCTTCTCTGGGCAGCCCGTTCCAAGGCTCTGTCACCCTCACTCACTGTCAGGAAATTTTTCCTTAAATTCCTGTGAAACTTTTGATGCTTCAGTTTGTGGCCATTGCCTCTGGTTCTGTCGGTGGCCACCACTGAAAAGAGGCCAGCCCCATCCTCCTCACTGCCTCCCTTGAGGTACTTATAGACAC
>JAUBNY010000048.1:7169468-7190491 GCA_032275445.1 Crypturellus soui | reverse complement strand
AGGGAAGGGAAGGGAAGGGAAGGGAAGGGAAGGGAAGGGAAGGGAAGGGAAGGGAAGGGAAGGGAAGGGAAGGAAATATAGTAACTATTTTCATCAAATGCACACAGACTTTTTTTTTTTTCAAAGGATGACAACTTTTTAATGCAAGTTTTATACTGCCTCTGAACTGGTAAGTCTCAGGGCAACACATAATCATGCCGGTGCACTGCCTGGCTCTTCATTATCTCTTGCCCTTTTGCATTAGTTCTCAGAGGAGAAAAAGGAAAGGAAACGGGCTCTGTTCCTTCACACTGTTAATAAAGTCGCTCGCTGCAGCAGCAAGCTCTATAATTTTACCTGGGTTTTTACCTAGGGCGACACTGCGTACAAAGAAGAGTTACAAAACCAGGCTGACAACTGACAAGCTCCTATAAAGCTGCTTTGCTTTGCCAGGCATCTCAGCTGCCAGATCTGCTTTCCTGCTCCCAATCAGCTCACAGTGACATCTGCATTTGCCTTTTATTATCACAGCTTTTGGATTATATGCCATGACATAAGGGCATAACCAGGAGGCTCCGTCAGCATCACGGAACGGGCTGCCGAGCTGAGAAGGGGAGAAACTCGTGGGGAAATGTTCAAGTGCTGTCAAATTTTTCTCCCACAGCCCGATCCCGTCTCACTCCTGGTGCTCTGCGAGCAATGAAGGCCCAGCTGAGGCCAACGCTGTACTCACAGGTGGTATTTTGACTGTGCTCACATAAACTTGCTCATGTGCCAAGAGCAGCCCGGGCAGCCCCGCGTTCAGCATCCCAGCTGGATTTACTGTTTGCACTGAAACCACAGAGCCACAGCTAAACCCTGTCACTGAAGCCTAAGCTGGCCCGTCTGCTGCCTGATGGGACATGTTTACATTAGCTGTGGTCACGTTTTATTACGGCATACAGTCTCTGAGAGGAGTAGCTGGGCAATGTTACAAATAGCTGACATTTATACATTCGCGAGAAGGCCTAAGTATTTGACAATAACTCTTCACAGTGCTTGTGTGCAGCTGGAACTACAGTTACTTCCTAGTCTTAGCAATATGACTTCATTTCTTCATTTTTGTTATGTAGTACTGACATCATTTACGTCAACTGAAATAAAAAATAGCACCTTCCTTATGTTGTCTTTTTTAACTATTTCTTCTATTTTCTATTTACAGAGAACTGAACAATCAGTGAACATAAAAAAAAAAAAAAAGAAAAAAGGCTTTGTTAGGGTGATAGATAATGGACTCCAAATGGAAAGTTACCTAGGTGGCATCTGTAATACTAATATTCCATCTTTAATTCCAAAATAAAGCACCAAGATCAACAAAATCCAAAGTATCCTCTTACCTTTGGCCCTCTTCCTACGCATGTGAATGGCAAACCCGTTCGTTACACTTAATCAAAACACGTTCCTACATTTCCTTTTACTCATGTTCATACTACTGCAACTTAAATGGACATTTCCTGAAGTAGCTTCTTTAACTACACTTAATAAAATCAGACAATGCAAAGACAGACAGGAGGAAATGGAACTTTCACCATAAAGTGCAGGAATTACCTTTAGCAGGGTTTACTTTAATCCCTGACCTGTACAGCATCTCCTCATTCTGCCAGTCCCCATTCCTGACAACAGTCTTGAGTCCATAGAAAACAATTAATGCAGCAGTGGAACAAAAAACCAAGTTCTTCAGAAAGCGCTTCTGGGCTTTGACATAAAGGGCCCTGACACCCACTGTAACCAGCAGGCAGAAGCCCATACTAGGGACGTACAGCACACGCTCTGCTATTACAAAGCCAACGTAGAAAAACAGGTTGGTGGCAGGAACGAAGGGCACTACTAACAACGACAGAGACAGGACGACTATGTTCTCGGTGGACGGCAGCGGCAGCTTCTGCGCTCCGTGCTTCTTTACGCCGTTCTCTTCTTTGGATGCAAAGCTGGACTTCACCTCCAACGTCTTATAGTCCGTGTCCGCGTGGCAGCTGTGCCCGTTGGCGTTCTGCTTGCCGTTGGCCACCGCCTTCCCGTTGCACTCCCTCTCGCCAGCAGAGCCCTTGAGGCTGCAGCAGGCGAGGAGGAGGAGCCCCGCGTAGAAGGCCACGGTGTGCAGGTTCCTCCAGTCGCCGACCGCTTTGACAAGAGGCACAGCATCCATGGACCAGTCGAAACTGAGGGTGTCCGGGCACAGCAACAGCCACAGGTTCTTGGTGGGCAGGTAGAGGAAGGTGAGAGTGCGCGTGAGGAAACTGTCCGAGTCGGCTGCTGGGTTGTCCGAGTTGGAAAAACTCGGAGGTTTGTTGCCCATCCAGTACAAGCGGACACCCAGCAGCGCAGTCCCCCAGGAGGTCAGTAAAGCAATGCTGAAGAAGAGGGACAAATTCTTCCTCTGAAAGAAACACGATGAAAAGATTCATCAGTATAAATTAACACCAGGCATTTAAGACTAAAGTCTCTTTAGATCATAATAAACAAGGTTTTTATGTATTTATTTATTTATTTGCTAATGATTACATCTGGATCACAAAGTGCTGGGGTGTATTGCTGACTACAGGGTAAAATTTAAGTTGTATCCTATTCAGTCCAAGAATGTGCCAGTCAGATTTTTCCTAATGAAAACCTAACTTTATCGAGTTCACCTGAGAACTAAATAAACTTTCCAAGAAAGCAAGAGAGGAAAGTAGGCAGAGACTCCGTGTTTAGGTCCTTGGGTTTCTACCACTGGATTACAGTGATCTTGTGGGGCCTTCAGGTCTGCCTGTTAGTACTGAAAATCCTGTCTCACAGCCAAAGAATATGTTGTTTTCTTCTTTTCTTGAAGTGCATCATATCAAAACCAGACCTCTAAAGTCCTTCCACATCTTCATATCCATCTACATGATATTACATGAAGCATTCAGCTGTCTCTACCTACCCACGTCACCATGCTAGCAACTACTAGAGCCACCACTTATTTATGGAATATTCAACTCAGTATCCGCCACCTGGAACTCTTCATTGCCCCCATTGCCGCCTTCAGAAAGTTTTTGTTTTGTTTTTTTTGTTTGTTTGTTTTCTAAAGAATTGAAGAAACTCACCAGTTCTCCTTAAATGAGAGGAGGAAGCGAGGCTTTCTCATCTATTTCCAGGACTGATGAGCTCAAATCCTGCTCTGAATCATGCGGGTTCCCTGAATACAAGCTGTTTGGGATTACTGTCTCTTTGTCAAAGTATTTATAAGAGCTAAAATATGTGTATTTTTATATTTCAATTTCTTGGATACCTTTTGTAAGAAAAGAAAAAACTATTTGCCAGATAGCTCCAGACAGACTGCAAGCATTTTGATAATCTCTTCCCCTGTTATTATGAAGAATTATTTGTCAATCATTTTTCATTTTAAGTCTGTTCTTTCCATCTCCCACTACACATCCTTGGGCTGGTTATTCACTGTCTGCTTCCTCTCAGCATTCAGATCCAGGACTTAAGTCTGGAGAGGTTTATCTTACTGCTTTCAAACAGCTCATTTCTTCTTTTTTCAGAGGGGACCCTCCCTTTGGTACTATGAAATAGAGCTGACCACTGCTCCACAGCAGGCCAATTGGTAACATTTTTCTTTCATCAGGTTACTGATGTTCCAATAACAAGTTTTGGTCTAGTCATCATGATTTATCTGGTTATCTCATTAAGAAATTTATTCCTCTTCCTGATTTTTCAGAGTTTCTCCTTGTGAGTTCTAAAACACATAACGGCAGTCAGATTAATTCACTCAATTATGTGGAAATATGGAAGAATAAAATGGAGACATTAGTAGGGAACAAATTCAGGATGAAAATGATCTATGCATTTGCAACAGTTCCACTTATAAAAGCTGTTTCATGTATGAAACAAAGTGTAAGTTCACATTTTTCATTTGTGATATTAATTACATTATACGATTTTTTTATAGTCTCATATCCTGAGAAATCAACCATTTTTGGTAATAAACCACCCCAAATCCAGGCTATATGATGATTTTATGCCTAGGAAAGTCTATTCTAACAACTTATTGTACTTGCAAATAGGACAATACTTTGTGAATCCTCTCAGATTACTGGTGTTCCTCTGGCTGATGGGATTGTTTAAACGTTGAAACTGGTTTTCACTGAAATTTCCACCTCAATTTACACTGTGATCTTTATACATATATGTGTGTATGTGTATAAATACCCTTCTATGTTTTCTGAACAGCAATATAGGAGGCTGCTTAGAAAGAAAGATGCTCAGAAATTGAAGGTTTTTTATTTGTTTTTGTTTTCTTTTAATAATTAGAAATTCAAATAAGGTCTTCCCTGGAGGACTATACCATTAGCAAGTTTAAGGCATGTCAAATTCTAAGAAGGTGAAACTTGATTACCAGAGATGAGAAATATGCTTTTACAGATTGCTTAGACTGCTTTGCTGTCTGGTTATTTTGCTTATACTTATTTAGCTCAAGAACTGGAAGAAAATCTCCTTTTGTTACCACAAACTGCCCTTTCCAATTCAATGCTGAGAAAGTTCACATTACAAAGCTCTGCAGCAAAACCAGGCTAAAGCAGACCTGCCATTCCTCACGGATAGCAGGGAAACCTCCTAACACCTTTCAGATCTGACTCATACACCCTAAAGCCATCACAAGGAGAGGTCTGCCCTTCTCCCCAGCTCTAGAAGGCAATTTCTACCTTGAAGCAAATCCATCCTCACAAATCGACTAACTATTTGCAGCCTCTCCTTCTAAGCTTAAATTTAAGACCTGTAAGGTCTGGATCCCCAGTCTGTTTTGGTTCTGGAAGGAACACAGTATTTCTCTGCGTATATCATGTTTCACGCTTTTAGATTTTTTTTCTTTCTCTTTTCTTCTATTTTACACTAGCATAAAATGATGCATTCATGGAGGTCAGAGGTACCTGACTTTAAATAATTTTCCATGCCAGCATATCTCTCTCTCATGCTGTACGACATTAGTTAACCAGAGAGAGCACTCTGGTAGCTTCTTTAGCTTTAATTGCCTCTCACCAGAGAGGGCTGCAAACACCCTCTCACCAGCTCAAACTCTTTGCCTTCTTCCTTAGAAACTTTTTCAGACATGGGTCTTCTCAAAAGCCAGCAACTTGACATCTTTTTAAAATTAACTCCATGTAACTGCAACCTGCAGCTAACCACGTGCGTAACCCAGAGGTCTTCTTGTAAAGTTTCACAGATTTCAGAGGCACTCCTCTGCATTTTCTCTACACTGAGACTGAAATCCTCCTTAACATGTAAACTTCTGTCAAAAGAAAAATTAAAGTAGGACACCATATATTTGTTTTAGCACCGACAGACAGTGTTGGCTCAGAAGAGGAATGACTGGCCCCTTTTTCTCTCTCAACACATCACCTTGTGATTTTTGCATGGTTTTACTCCCCTGTACTCAGAGATAATAACAGTTTAGCTCATATTTTGGCTTTACCTTCTTCCAGACTTTGGATAGAGAACAACAATTAAAAAGGAAAAGAAAGACACAAAACCAAAAAAGCCACTGCAGCAAATTATTACCAGTAAATAATAACTGATTTACCAATGGACTTCTGTCCTCAAAAGATGCGCTTTCCAAGCTAGGGCTGTCAGATAAGCACTTTCCCCTGCGTCTCTTCCTTGGAGCCCTTCCTTAGATGCTCTCGTGTAGCGCGGCAGCAGGAAGCGATCCACCGCAAGCTTGGCAGCGAGGATTTGGATCACTGTACTCACGAGTCCTAATCCAGCCCATCTGCCATATGTTTTGACACCCTCATAAATCCTCTAACCTTTCACAGACAGTCATTTCCATCGGGGGGGCTGCTGGGGGAACGAGCACTGATTTAGATTGGGTTTAGCGTCTCTCCTGCCCTGCTAAGAGTCCAGAACCAGCACTGCAAGTTTAGTGCTTTGGACTGCAGAAATACCTTCCACCCCCCTACCAAAATCCATCTGCAGAAGCCACCCACACTGCATGTTTCCCTTGCATTAAATCCTAATCCCTCACTCCCTTATATCCTTCTCAAAAAAAAAAAGCAGATCTCTTAATTGGGCAGCCCCTGCCAAAGCTCAGTTATCACCTAACCTGCATCCAGAGCATTTCCAAAAGACACAATTCTTTCAACTTCCCCCTGCCTAAATAAAATAAAATAAGGCACCTGGTCAGCATAAGCATAAAATAAGGCACCTGGTCAGACAGTCCAGATCAAATAAATACACTAGAGTTAGCCCCGCCACAAAATGCTACATTTTAAGTGCTGGAAATGCAGACAAGAAAAAGGGGGAAGTCCCCAAGCACCACCTAGAAGAGAGGTTCATCTGCAACCGAGAGCTTGTTCAAAATCTGTGGCTACCCAAAGCAGCGAGATGCTGCCACACGACTAGCCTCACAGCACCCTGTTTCCTCGACATGTTGAGGTTCCCAGGCCAGCACTCGGCTGAGTGTGCGCTGAGCGAGAGCTGAAACAGGATCCGCAGCTGCCACGGGGGCACTGGCTTCCCTAACTGCAATGAGCGCCGCGTCCCAGCCCATGGTCTCTCCCGCTGGACCAGCCTGTGAGCAGGACCAGAGCAGAAGAGAGCAGCTCTCTGAGGGCAAGGCCTGCACAGCCACACGCAGCACGCACGGCAATAGCCAAGGTAAATATACCTGCCCAGGGTTCGTGCAGCCTTGTGGCAGTGAGGACCCAGGAGGCTGAACCCCGCAAAGCCGGATAGACACTACTTGAATTGCTAGACTGTTCGGGAGTGCTGTCCAGCACTACTCCAGCAGCGGGCAAGCAGGTAGGTGGTCCAGCAATCGTGCCTGGGTCTCATTTAACGAGTATTATCTCCTTGGATCGGTTTTGAAGGAGACTGAAGGTACTTTCTGCACTGGCCAAACTTACGGGGCAATACCATCCAGGGACTATGGACTGAAGCTCATCCCTTCAGGGCACGTGAACTCATCTTCCCACTTCTCTGTACTAGTAATTCCTAAAGCTGCCTGGTTTCAGCACAGAACTTGCAGAAATACGTGAATGAACTAAAGAGAGGTCAGAGGAGGAGGGGGGCTAAAAGGTGATTAGTAATCTAGAAAAATGTGTCCTACAAAGAAAGAGTGAAAGGACAGACTGGTTTGACATTGCAGCTGCCTCCAACCACATATATGAATGACTATGTGAAACAGGAAAGGAATCATTTGTTCTGCATACCTGTGGCCAAAGAATAACAATAATGAGCTTAAGCCAAAGAAAGGAAGATCCCGGTTAGATATTAGGAGATTCCTTCTATTATTAAATATAGTGATGCACTGGAACTATTTGTCTTGGGGTTGGCTATTTGGCTTTATGCTGCCATTAAGAATAGATTAAATGTATAACTTGCGGGGGAAGACAGAAGCACTGTCAGTTCTGTTTTAGGGACACACAGTGGCCTCTTAAGGTAACATAATATGTAAGTGTTATGGCCTCTTAAGGTAACTCGTAGGCATTACATCCTGCAACACCAGTAACACCAGAAATTGAAAGAAATTTTGGCTTAGCATCTACTAAAAAGCACATATATGTATATATTTTTTGATACATTTTATTGTCATGACCTTGAAAAACATAACTCATCCATCCACACTCAAATCATTTCTGCTTTAAATACTACAGCTTGCTTACAGCAGCCCTACTTTGTCTTAACGCCTGCTTCACTTTCCTCCAATTCAGGCAAAACACTTGTTAAGACGATCCTCATGTTTTGTTCCCGCAGTGACATTAGCATATTCTGAACATTTCTAACGCCACCTCTCACAAAATACCACTTTTTTTTTTCCTGCACTTGTTATAAACATATAAATCTATCATATGGTCTTTTTTTTAAACCTCACTCATATTTATTCTTCATGTATCCCATCAATGCAATGATGATCACTGCACAGGAGACATTAGATGGTCTTAACAGTACATTTACAGTATTACCCTGTGATCTCAGGAATAAATACTCTTGTAAAGTTTAAAAAAAAGTCAAATAAAAGATTAATAAAAACACAATATAGGAGAGTCACTGAATCTTTTCTAACCCGGCTACTTTAATGAAAAATCCTCAGTTCTGAATACTCTGTGTCAGGATTATAAGAGCAATATCAAACAATGCTGAAGCTGGTTTTATTTGCTATAAAATAATAATTATTACTATTACTGTTCAAGCTTTCTGGTTTGCAGAAGCATGCCTTTGATGCCAGTACTGCTGTGACAATTTACACCACATTTAAACTCACCAAGTGAGAATTCTAACAACAGCACTGACTCAAAAAGTTGGCACAATAATGTTACAGCTCCTTGACAGCATACAAGATACAGAAAGTAATAAAAAAAGGTAAGCTAAGCAAAAGCAAGAGTAAAATGAAATAATCCAAGTAAGACACTGCAAAGAGCTAACAGCATACATAATAAAAACGGAAAACAGTCAACATTTTTTTTTACGGGACGCATTTTCAGCATGTTAGGAAAGTCAAACAGCACATGCAAAGATGGCCCTGCATTTGCAACAGGAATGAAGCTGGGCCAAGCCCCCACGGAAGGCTGCCTGCTGCAGAGCTGCCCTCGTCGTCCTCGTGGGACACCAACGCGCAAGACTGAAGCCCCCCGGTGTGATTTAGGTGTGATTTATACCTGCTTCGATGGGTGCAATAAGCGCAGCCTGACAGCGCTTTTGAACTGCTGGCAACAAAGGCTGGCAACGTATAAAAGCCCCTGTCACCTGGACTGATGGAGACGCGTGTCCTCTTCCAAAGGGAGCTCGTTCTGCTCCGCTGTGCAACGTACCGGAGCGATGGGCACAAAGCAGGAGCCTAAAGCGACTCCCGGAGCCACCCTGCCGTCCCCCCAGAACGGCACAGCCGGAATCACCACGGCACCTCTCGCGTGTCTCCTGCACCGCGGGAAAAGCCAAGCGGCAGAGACGCAGCAACACCGCAAGCCATTCGAAACTGCGAGCAGACACAAACTCTGCAACTAACAAATGTAAATGGATTTTATGAGCAAGAAAGGTCACTGCATTCCAAATTAAGCCTCGGGCAAGGACTAGGTAGCTTTACCAATCCAGCTGGGAGGAGACCCTTAATATCAAATCCCATATGCGGTATAAATAACAAGGATGCTCTAGTTTTGACAGAACAAGCTACTCAGATAGAAGTCCAGCAGCTAGAAGTCCACAGAGCTACAAAATATCATTTCTACAGTAGAAAACAAGCAGCATCTATGTTTTCTTCTTGCTGGTTTTCCATCTGCCATGACAAAAATTCAGGTGTTTCAAAAATTCAAATTTATTTGTGCATTTAAAGGTATAGGAAAAGAACAAGCAGCAATGTTGTCTTGTAACTATATTCAAAAGAAAGAGTTATTCCTTTTTGAGCATGAACTTTTATTTCTTTAAGCAAGGTGAAATTTAAATGCACAAAACATTTTCAAAGAGAACACAGAGAATATTGAAATCCCACCACATGAAACACAGAACCAGAAATTTAGCTCAGAGGGACATTTATAAAAGCAAGATCTTCTTAAGGTCATAAGAAGAAGTCACTTTTTTATTTTCCTTTGCAAGGAATTATTTACAGCTCTTCTTGGTGCAGATAATTTATCAAATTTGTCAAAAGCCATTGCCTACAGCAGATTAATTCACAGAAGGTCACCACTACAGATGAAAAGCTTTGTTTTCCAAAGATACTGTGAGGAACTTCTCTTACTTGTAACCAAAACAAGTTGTCTGGAGCTTTCCATATAGCTAACCAGGCATCTATAGAGCCCTGGCAACAATATTCTGGAGATACAGGTTTAGGCATTTGAAGAATAAAATATTAAAAAGAAAGGAGAAAAAAAAAAGGAAACAAACCCCCAGCCTTTTATGCCTTTTATGGCTTGACCAGTAATACTGAAATCTTTAAGAAACACTGGAGAAATTAATGTTTTAATAAAAGCTTTTCATTTTTTCCCCCTTTTCATCAGAAGAGGTTACTTTCTAGTAGTTTCTTTGTTTCTTGCTCAAAGACTGATTCGAAGAAGAGGGAGCTTGCTCTGCCCTGGTGTAATTTTTGTGGAACCTTTTTGTATTCACTCCATACTGAATACACTACATAGAAACTGGAATGAAAACCTAGCAGAAAATGAATTGAGAGAACAAATTAAACATTTTGCAGCAAATAGCACTTGGTAGGTACATAAATAATGACTACACGGTGATACCGGCAAGGAGTGCTGCAAAGATACCATGGGCATAGATGTGCACAAACGTATATATATGAGAATATTTCACCAGTAGTAAAAACTGCAACACTTCAATAGGAAATCTGCCCAGCAGTGGGCTTGAGCAAAATAATAGAAAATTTTGAATGGATCTTGCTTCCCTACACATGAAATATGATGGAGATAAAATCTCTATTTTTAGAGTTCATTTATTTCCGCCCTTAGCCTAAACACCTTTTAAAAAGGTTATTTGAAAAGATATTTAAATGTAACCCTTTTAAAAACATGAACTGCACTACCAGGGTGTGATCCAGAGTCAAGCAGAGTTAAAGGTAAAGCTATTACTGACCTCCGTAATGCAAGATCAAACCCTTAATAATCCAAATGCAGAGGGAAATGGCACATTGGGGGGCAGAGTACGGATGACAAAACTTACTTCATATCATGGAGTTGTAATTGGCAGGGTGACTCATTATTCCCCATTAAGCTAATGGGAAGAAACGAAGCAGTTGGCAATGTCCTGTGAACCAATAACAAGACACAGCTCAACCAAACAGGGGCTGAAATACTTCAAGGAGTTCAATTACTGGTACTGGAAAGGGTACGCTGAAGCCCCTAACCTATTACACTATTTGAAAGCATGCATAAGGCCATCTTAAATAAATGAGCTTAAAATAAAATCTTTATCATTTCCCACCACACAATGAACTCTGGTCAGATCAGTTTAGTTTTTATGAAGGAAGTCAACTTTTATGAAGGAAATGTGGAAAAAATAACCGTTTAATTAAGGAAAATTAAGGAAATTAATTTTTGCTAAATATATTCAGTTCTACCATCAAAATATTTGTGTTACATAAGTTTCTCCATTCTTTTTGGACCAAAGAAGGGAGGGAGAAAAAAAAAAAGTGCAAAAGTAATTCATTTTGCCTGCACACATGCATTCACATGCACATGCAGCCTTGCTATTAACTCTTGGTTTGTGGGCTGCTGCATTGGAAATAATTCCTGCATCAAGAAAATAAACTGCAACAGATGAGAGAAGAGAGACTTTGCTGCATGTGGCTCTGGAGCAAATAGCCACCATCAGGAAATTCATTCCAGGCTCATTAAGGAGGGAAGTTGGGGAGACCAGCATTTTGGAACCGTAAAGAGATGATTTATTGTGAGACTTGACTCAGTGGAAAGGCTGAAGGACAGCAGTTCGCTCTCCAAGTTATCATACTAGAAAGTCATTTAATGAGTGTGGGATTTCTTCTCAAATCCAAGAAAGACAGGATTTGGAAGAGGATATATTATATTATGCAGACACCCACATCACGGAGTGTTTCTGCTAAAGTAAAACCATCAAAACAAAAAAAAGTCCTCAAAGTTGTTCCTATTTTGAGCTTTTGGTTCATGTTCAATAAGCGGCCTCAAATATAAAACACAGACTTGTAGAGATTAACAGATTGACTTAATTCCACACAACAATGAGAAGTTTAGTCATAGGTTGCATAAGGTCAGATACTCCAAAACGCAAACAAGGCAAACTTGTGCCCTGAAGCTGTGCTGGCAAAGAAACATAAGAAGAGCAGACAGGTAACTTTCCTCAACAAATAAAGCAGAATTTCTGTGCTTCCAGGTAGCAAAACTACCTTCCCCTCTACAACATTTTCTTCCTCCGAGGGACAGTAAGGACACTATTGACTCAATGTTTTGCACAACCTCGAGTCTTCCTATCACCCCGGATCACATCAAAGCAACATCCAGCCCCCAGTTCTGCTAAAAAATGCCATCATCGCCATGCATGAGATGGGCACATAATTACATGCCAGAAGCTAATAGTCCAGTTTCTAAATTACAGTATTTCATTTGCTGATGAAGGTTTTGTTCTGGGGTGAGCAGTTGTACCCTGACCTACAAAGATGCCCCTCAATCAAACCTGGGTCTCCAAGAGCATCAATTGGGCCAGCTGTGCTCCTGCCATCCATTGCAGTAATACACAGGCACCTCCCTCTTGCTTCTGCGTATTGAGCTGGGAACACCCGCATGAGTTCAGTTACAGCTATTACAATTTTTTATTAACATTTCATCATTCATTTTCAAAATCTTTGTAAAGAAATGAAGCTCCAATAAGTGTCAAAGCTGCGTTTATCCTATTAACACAAGAAGCCCCAGAGTCATTACCCTGGAGGAAGGAATACCTGGCCACAAAAGCCCTTCCTGCCCTTGCAGTCCTAGTGCTCATTTTGCACAAGCTGCCTGTTTCCAAGGTCAGTACAGAAGTTTCACAAGCTGTTGAGTGAGAAAAGGTACAAACTCATTCATCCTGCTGGAAATTCTGTGCTATATTTCCTTCCCCCTTACAGGTTTGTACATCTTCAGCTCCCTGGGGACTTTCAGACACTGAGGATGAACTCCTCCGCTGCTAGTCTTCCATCTACCCTTCAAACTCCCCACTCCGCCTATATGCCCACCACCGTCTCATCAGTCCCTCCTCTCACAAGTCTTAAACCTCCCTCTGAAACCTCTTCCATCTCTGGCATGAGTGGAATGTCTCCTTCTGATCTCTCCACAAAGTGAGTATTTTTCCAAAGTCTTGCTAAAAATACTATGATGAAATGCACCCGAAAACAGATCAAGATGATTCCTCTACCACCAGTTCTGACATAAATGTTTTGAATTATATTAAATAAGTACCTCGTTTAATCCCCTTCTGCTTCTTTTTTCTCTAACTCTTCCCTGCTGCCTCTAAATGTAGATGTTCGACTTGTGAAAGGAGCAAGATTTTGTAAAGATGTTTCTATAGAGCACAAAGAGGCTCTGCAGTAAATGTCATTTATACAAATAATTAGGGATGACTCTCCCAAATAGTACCAACCTCTTTTACTTTAAGATCTGGAAATTTTATTTTGACATGCTGCTTCTGCATACATATCTAGCCTACGAACTTTTAATCATTTTATACTCATTTTTCTTGGCCCTCAACTCCTTTTACTGTTTGCTTCCACCACTTACTACACAGAAAGGCAAAGGTGCCTTTGGAAAAGGCAAAGTACACCTTTATGGCTAGTGTTTTACATGATCCAACGCTGGCTCTCCGGAAGCCCAAATATAATATTATCTACTATTTACTGTTCCAGAATTTTATAATTTAAGTATTCAGGTACACAGCCATGAAGTAAGTCCAGCTAAAGTGATTTAAAAGAGCTAATTGTTTTTGAAGTGTCATCAGTTACCTGTCTTACAAGTATCTCACTAAGAAAAAAGATTCAAAACTTATTGTTCTTACATATTAAGTGAGGCAAGGGAGAGAGCACTGCTTTTATGAGAGGAAGGAGCACAGCCAGAAAACACTCGGATATAATTGGAAAAAAAATAGACCAAAAATGGACATCTGGTCCAATAAAAGATATTACATCTTCCCATAAACTTTGCTATATTTTTACACCACCACAGTGACAATGATAGCACTGCTGCTTGCTATTAAGGAAGAAAAAAAAGCCTACAGGAATCAAGGCAATTTTAGCTACATGAAGACCTCTCTTACTATCATGCATTTTTAAGCTAAAAAGTGTGCAAAGAAGAAATGAGGCTTTAAGCACTATACAAGAAGAAGACATTAAGAATTTGCACAGTGCTTTTATCAGATTCTTCACATAGGAACGGCCAGAGTAATAATTCTTCCTTAAAATAATACATATATATATATATATAAATGAAGTTCAAAGAACTGTTTTTTCCTTTCTGGGGGAAGGTGTGGGGTAAAATGCCAAAAGTACAATAGAAACGGAAGCAAATCTCACAAGGAAAAGAAATTAATATTTTAAGAAAGAGAAACTAGAAGCATAAACCAAGTGGTGAGGGTAAAAGAAGAAAAAAAAAAAAAGGGAAGACACAGAGATAAAGGAGAACAGTGGATTGAAATAAAAAGAAACTCAAGTTCCTATCCTTTCCTTTCCTGACGAGAAAGGAATGGATTAATGGTGGTAGAGGTGAGAGGGAGCAAAAGTAATAGCACAGCTATTCAAAATTAATGACAAGGTAAAGGAAAAGAGACTGAAACATATTTGAACATGAGAGTTGAAAAGAAAAAAAAAATAGTATGGGAACCTCTGTGACCCCTTTTTCTTTTGTTTTATCCATTCTCTGTCTTTAACCTTCTGCGTATGTGCTATCAGAGTCGTTGCCAGCATTTGTAATTTGGCTAGTTCCCAGTCTTTTAATGAGACCAAATAAACTCTGCCTATCCTGGGTGGGCACAAAAGAAACAACCACAGCACTTAACATGATGAGACTCTCCTAGTGCCAACATCTCCATAGCCAGCTCCTGTCCACCCACCCTCAAAGCTATAAACCTCCACAATCACTAAAAAATAAAAGAAAAAACAAGATGCCAAGATCCCCAGCCAACAGTTTAAATATCCTATGTGGGTGGACAGACACGACATAAACACCCTTCTTCATTTCAAGGCTTTTTATTTTTCTTTTTTTATTCCAACTGTCTCATGAGTACACAGTTAATTTCCATACAACAGATTCCAAACTTCCTCTTTTTGCTTTGAATTCTAGTTCAACAAGTACTCCTGTCGCAAGCTACCTACAATTTTTTAGCATTATGTTTCCTGAGATATCAGAGAAAAGGTTGAGACACACAATTGATTTTCCTGGGAACAACTAGACTGTAAAAAGTCAGAAGTTGTTAATCATTTATGCACTTCTCAACTTTGCCAATCAATGCAGAGCAGCCTTGCTTAGGAAAAAAAAAAAAAAAAAAGAGGATAACCTTTAAAGACTAAACTTAAAAAAAAGAAAGTTTGAAGACTAGAACTATTCACTCACTACGGATTTACCTAGCTAACAATATTTATTTCAATGATGAAAAACATGACTTGTAAAGGCTAAAATCTCTAATTTACATCCATCCAAGTTTCATTAACATTCCTCTTAACTGCATGAGGCCATAAAAATCATTAATGAAGATACATGCAGGGATGACAACTGCTGACTATGTCAGGAGCCACTGGAAGGGACTTTGCCTTTTTTTCCCGTTACTGAGAATGACAAAGTCACAATTCCCATAGCTAACTAGGAACAAAACTGTAAAGGAAAATGGAGGAAAATGAATACCCTGGAGTGGTATTCATACTTTCCTGAAGCTAGCTGCTTATATACTGCTGGGTTGTTGTGCTGGTAATCACAGATTTCTGATTACTGGGTTATAAAAATTCTGAGTATTTCAAACAGTAAAGGTTAGATTCAGAAAAGAATGAAAACATCACAGTGCTGAAAATTCCAGTACCTCTGTTTTTTAATCACCTGCCGACTTTGAAGCAGATATGTCTTTAAAAAGCATGGCATTTTGCCTCCCGTTGCTCAATGACCTTCCAGAATCATCAGAAATGCCTTCCTTTTCATAATAAAATAAGAACTTCTCTATTTCTATCTCTCTTTCCTATGACAGACACCAAATTATACAGATACTATCTTCCTAAGACTGTCATTTTTTTCTCTCTTTTCTATTTCTCTTTCCAATTCCCATGCAATAATCAGGTTTCCAACTGATAACAGAAGAGGATGAGTAAGCACGACCCAACTCCTTTGTTTTGGAGACAACCTCAACTCTGGTATCTCATTGAGAAAGTATTTAATTTAATATTAACTTTAGCATGCACCATTACTTCATTGCATAAGGCAGGCATAATGCCTTAGGAGGAAGATGTTGTCTATCTTCTGCGATCCCTGAAGGTGGGATCCATAAGCCCAACGGGACTTTCAAAGAGCTGTGTACAACTTGTCCTAAAAGCTGCCTCTTAAGGACTTAATTATGGCATCTAGGGACTCTATTTGACCATAAGTGGCAGCTGAACAGGATCTGAATGGGATTTGGTATTAAGCAAACACGACAATTTAGGATCAACTGTGTGCCTCCTCTACGGATCTAGCTTCAAGAGCTTGTGTGAAAGTCTTACATATTTGACACATGCTACAAGAATAAATAAAAAAATATTCTTAAATTAATAGTTAAATTACAAAGAACATTTCCTACAGCTGCCGATGGCAGGCCACAGCAGACCTCCATCCAAAAGGAATGTGAACAGTTGGGTCTGGGCATACTCCTGTCAAACGCACAGACGTCAAATCTTATCACTATAAGGCTAGAAACCCCCAAAACCCACTTCACTGCATTTTCTGTTACTTGCCTTCTGGAAACTCAGATTAAAAAGGTTTACATTCTTAAGCATTGACCAAAACCATACGGACTATGTATATTCCTTTTTTTTTCCCTGAAAGTTGAGATCCTACAGGGACAGCTGTTACAAGTGTACAACTCGTTGCTCACAGTTTACAGATTGCATGTGCTTTGCTACAGGCTGAGGCTTGACAGAAGTGAGTTGGACTGCGTGTCCGTCTGTCTTACCGTTCAAGTGGGGTGCTCTGAAAGAAAAGGAGGTTACCCTTTCTCTGAGGGAGCAAACCCCAAAAGAGAGAAAGGCTCAGCACGAAGCCACGATGACGAGAGCCACGGGACTCTTTAAGAAGTAGTTCCAGGGACAGTGGACAGACTTTTCCTAAAGACCCAGAAGAGACCATGAAGAACCTGCCCAAAACTATTGGCTTGTCACGAAGCTATGTGGAAGCTCTTTTTCAAATGCTATCAGATGAATTCACCTCACCCAGTAAACCTGAACTCTCTTTCCTACAAGACTGTCTGCCTTACTTTAGTGTGTTACCTTCTCAAAAAACCCCAGTTTTACAGATTCGATGCAGTTTTACAGATTTAAGGTCTTCTTAGTACAAGCAGGACGTGTCTCAAAACTGACTGGGACAAATCACAGGATTAGAATGCTGAGGAAAACTGTCTCCAGTACAAACTATTGTGAATCTTCTCAAAAGAACCAAAACCATTTCCTCTTTGCGTACTGAGGCTTGCCACTTGCTTTAAAATTGTCACTGACCTCAAAAGAAAGGAACACAACTAATAAAAAGGCAACTCTTTTTTTTTCATTGACAACTTCAAAGAACAACTAACATACAGCATTTTGTAATTAAAAGGAAACAAAGCATCTAGCATTTCTTTAAGGTCAGAAGGAAGAGGATGGCCCAGCTGGGAGGAAGCCTGGCTCCACACAGGGTAGAGGAGGGCTGAAGCCACCAGGGGCTGAGGTGGGTTTGCATGGGATCCAAGTGGGAGTTGGAATCTTCCTAGAGGGGTTCCTGCATCCCAGGCTGGAATTCGGACATGTGAGGTGTTAAGGATAAAACTCATGACCTGCAGTACCCACCACCTTCAATTATTGCTTTTAATAACTTCTTTTAGGGACAAGAACCGATAACCTCTTTTGCTGTGTATCATCCACACCTTAAAAAAAGAAAAGAAGAAAAAATAGTACTAGAAAGCTCCTTAAATAAATGCCTGGTTGTTTACGAGTGGTTTAACATTTCAGAAAGTCAGTTCTAAAAATGGTTGACAGCAACACTGATGAGGAGGTAGGTGGGGAGACGAGAGCAAAGTATGTTAAGGTCCTTTCAGTCTCTATGGATGAGGACAGAATAACAAAGGCTGCCTCAGGATTTTGCAGGAACAAAGTTCTTTCCTGAATGAGAACATATGATGAGAAAAAGTGCTGGAGCTTTTCCTTTTGACTGCTATAGTTTGTTCATTTTCACCCTGAAGCTATCTGTAAGCTCTATTTTGCGCCAATTCACCTGTGTTTTGAGTACTTCCTAACATTATTCAAATCAAGACAGCAGTTTACCCTGAGGCGAGGTTATTTCTAGTCTAGCTAGAAGTTAGCTTCTTGGAGTGTTATTCTTCTCTCTCATCCCACAACTGCAATTCATGCAGAATTCATATTTTAAGGTATTATTAATGCTAAGCACACAGTCCCTCTGTAGCTGTAGCCTGCAAAATGTCTGTTGATAGATTTGTGGGAAAATAAAGGGTATACTTCGTATACTAAAATAAGGACTCCAAAAAAATACTATGGCTGCAGAAATTCTTGTATTATGTATCCCACATTGCCCTTCTGACAACCTAATTAGTCAATAGGGGAAGGCTTGTGCAATCAGGACCACTCTAAAAAAGCAGACAAAACAAACAAACAAAGAAAAAATCCTTTATTTATTTATGATTAGAAAAGAAGTAGCTAAGAGGTACTTTATTATTGAACTTTTTGTTAACAAAGACCATGTTCCAAACAAGTCACTTCATCGCAGCGGCATGAATGTGTTCCAGTGCCATCTAGCTAACACTCAAGGTAACTTGCATCACATCACAGAAATTGTGTTTTCCTGCAAGTATCCTTTCTTCAGCGGAAAGGTGACACGCTGTTTTTGCTTCTGATCCATCAACGTAGTGGAGCATAAAACATTCAGATTGCTTTTGAAATACTCGAGCTTTCATGTGTTTCTGTGAGGAATGTTAAGCACGTAACCCCAAAACATTTTATGCTGCCACTCAGCTTTTCATCTGGACAGATCCACATGACTGAGTACTCTAAATACTGTCCTTTCAAGTATAACCATATTAGGTGTCATTATGCAAACATTTGGTTCCATTCTCCTGTGCCATACATGAATGGAAGGGGGTGAGAGAAATAAAGGAAGAGCAAAGGAGGAAGACTGTTTCATCTTGTTTGCGAAAATGGAAAGAGTATTGATTTCTAAAGAAAAGGAATTTGTAAAAGCAAGTGGAGAGCATTATTTGACAGAACACAAGGCCTTAAATCCTCTGAAATTTCATTTCCAAGTAACAAAAGGCATTTGCAGTCGCGACCAAATCACTGTGACTGTGTTAACACTAACTAAAAATATGCATGCTCTTTCTGAACTGTAATCAAAATTCTCCTGTTTAAAATAATTTGATAGTCTAACACTTTCCCCTGCAGTCCAAAATAGACAGGAGGAAAAATGGTTTCTTTTGAGTCAGCAATGTACTTATGTCCTTTAAAAACCATAATTGAATCATAAAAGCCCTGTTTTAAGTCCTTTGGGCTTGAAAGTGTGCCATTTAAATCTCATCGGAACTATCTGAATATCCAGCATATACCTTCCAAGTCATACCACTTAAAAATCACAGAACAAATTTAAATATATAGCCAGATTCATGAACATTCATCTCCATACAGTAATTGAATTTTGTTAAGATATTGTGAGAGCATGCACAAGGAAAGTGAAAAAGAAAATTCGTGAAATTCATCTTGTCAAGAGAAAACCAGAAACAAATAAACAAAAAAAAAAAACCCAGGATATTAAAGAGATGCAAAGTAAAGGTATGAGCATACTGTACCAATGCTGTTGTAAAATTATCTACTAATTCCATTTAAAGTTACACATTACGTCTCCTGTCAGATATTTTCTCTCTATTCACCCCTGTGTTAGTTTTTAGCTAACATTCAAGGAATTTATCTCCATATAAACTTGCAGAACTGTTTCCCAGTGGTTTAATTACCAGGTTTCTCAAAGGGTTGCCAACAATTTCACAAAGGATCCTTTGAAGAATAAGCAATGTCATTGAACACCGAGGTGGAACCAAGATATCAGACAGAAATCTGCTCCTGAAACGTGCTCCGTTCCCTCACGTTGAGTTAAACGAGCAGCTGCAACGCCTTTCCTGAGGTTTTGCTCCCAGAAGCCTCACACCCTGTGGCAGCAGCCCTTCCTCCTCTCCCCACTTCAATCCCAACAGTTTGTCCCTCTTCTTGCTGCATCTTTCCCACCAGTTTCCCCAGGGCCCCTTGGGCTCAAGACATTGTGATCACCAGCACCTTGCTGGGGCCAGCGGAGATGACTTTGACCAGGCACCTTGTTTTGTAGCCAGCAAGATGTGGGGATGAAGATTTACTTAGCTGCATTAATCAGCCCTTCCTCAGACAATCCTGGTAGTTTCCAGCTGACAAACCCCACCAACTGACACAAACTGATCTCCTTCACGGCTTAACTGCCAGCGTCGTTTCATTAACCGCGACGGCTCGAGGAGAAGCCTTCAAGTTTCCAGCAGAGTGCAAAGAGGGTTGAAATGGCTCTGAGAAATCCAGGCTTAGCTTTGGGGGTGGATAAGCAAATGAGGAAAATAAAGTGAGCCACTTGGAGATATTTGGTTGGATAATCATCTTTATACTATTCAAAAATCAATCACGTCCCCTAAGCCTCCACTGGTCTGTGTGTCTGAACAGTAAACAGCTAGCTAAATAAAAAAGTATCACTGCTGTCTCTGCAGCCCTAATCACAGGTCTTTTCAACAGTATGGCCCTTAAGAAAACAGATATTAGAGGATCATAGTGATAGAGTTAAAAAGCTGAGCACTTCTAAATGTTCACCCAAACATGTGACTGAGCTCAAATTCCTCCCAAGTTCCCCCGCAGCATCTAGAAGGAACTGGATGGTGAAGAGGCTAAAGAGCAACTGGGGTACAGTTAATATAAATTTGATTTCAAATATTAATATGTTTGATACACTAACTTGAAAAGTTGCAGAATGTATGCAACAGTTGTAATTTGCAGGGAGTGTCTCGCAGTGACCAAGAAGCTGCTCCTAATGGCAAGATCTTTGGGACAGACGTGCGCCCTGTCCATGTCTGGATAGACACAAACCTGGTGCCTGCTCATGGAGGATCGTTCATGGGCAATTCAGAGTCTTGCTCCAGAAACAGCGTTCAAATATGAATATGAGTCTGGAAAGTATAGTGTATAGCTTAAAGCTTAATTTAGAAGTAGCTCATCTTTTCTCCTTTTTGGACACGTGCTTTCTGCAGACATTATACCAACCAAAAGCAGCTTTGCACAAAAAGTTGTCACCATTCAAAAGATTATGAACAGTCTTCTATCAGGAATTAAG
>JAUBNY010000048.1:7137087-7156406 GCA_032275445.1 Crypturellus soui | reverse complement strand
GATCTGTTTCAGTGATTCAAGCAACCACACGAGAATATTTCCAGGAAACTCTGGCTATTTTAGCCGCAGGAGATCGATCCCTCTGACACGGAAGATAGCGGAGGCCAAACTCGCTTTTCTTACTTTGGGGATCAAAAGCAAAAGCAGCAAGGAGCTGTGGGAACTACAGGAAACAGCAGTAGGAGCTGCTTCAAACTGTCAAGAAAGGAGTAAAATTGCAAAAAGCCGCTTTTGTCCTGGAAGGGCCTGCAGTGGGGAGGGCGGCTGGGCCTCCCGCTGCTGCTCTGCAGTGGGGCAGCCCACGCAGGACGCCAGCAAGGGATGCACCAGCACAGCTCATCGCCACCGGAGAAACTCCTCACGCTGCAGAAAATACACCGTGGAGCTCAATTTTATGCAAAGATAAAACACTGCTGCAAAATGACAAAACTTGTAGAGAGAGGCAGAAGAGGTGACAACCTGGCAAGACTAGCCCTCTGCACTGCTAAGGCAAGAGAAAGAATACATCTGTAAGTGAAAAATAAGAAAGAGCCCTCAATTTTGCAACTGCACAGTAGTTCTAGAAGTAGCTATTTCCAGGATTAAAGAATGCAAAAAGTGGTGTAATTCAAGAGTGTCCTCAAAATCAGTAGCTTTATCAAATGCACAGTCTCCTTCTGAGTGGGAGTCCTACAAATCACCCACAACCAAGGTTGCTCCGGGTCACAAGTGAAAATAGCGTTTTATAAAACTTGGTTTGGTGGTTGACCACGTCATCCACGGAGGCCCTAGGTTTACAACATTACCTTAAACAAAACTTATCCAATAAAGTTTCTTTTCACAAAACCAATACTGTTATAATAGCACAGGAGGTTAGATAATGCACCCTGCAATCCAATTTGTGGTTCCTGTTAAGCCATAGATACCACTAACTAATTCCACATGTGAGACAGACCTCCCAGGGGGATTTTAATCAAATAAGTGATGGGAAAAATAGAGGTTTCCTTACTTTAGTACAGCAACCCCCTGTACTAACAATATGTTGATCTGGAAAAATGTTGCCATACTGCAGCAGTGGAACACGAATGGGGCATACATCTGCTTTAGCTATTTCTGTAAGGCAGTTTGTACCCCTAAAACACAGAAAGACAAAAACTTTCTCATTACCATTATATTAAAAAAGGATTTTTAAATGCATTTGCCGTATCCTTCTAAAGCTGCCCATCCCCCTTAAAAAAAAAAAAAGGAAACAACAACAAGAAAAAATAAGACAAAACAATCCAGGAGAGGAGAAAAGGGCAGCACAGTAGGATCTTTGTATTAGCTTTGTACTACTAATTGGACAGAAGACCGTGTACTGCAAAGTTGATTAATGGTTCTGCTCTCAGGCTGGGGACTGCCAGTACAAAGGAGTTAGGCCCCTGCACTGCATTGTTTCCATAATTACCAACTTCATCCCAGATCTCGCCCATATTCAGCGTCCCCCCTCCGCCCTCCCCTACATTTCTGGTGGTTTAATTTGTGCAGGCCTAGCTGCTGACACGTAGATCATTTGATACATCCGATACATGACAACTCAATCAATCTGCATACCTTCTGTGCAGCTCACGGTGGAAAAGGCTTAAGGTCTAAAAAGGCTGGAAATCAAACAAAAGCTCAGCTTTCTTCCATAAGGAATGCTTTGCTTCGAGACAGAGCCACTTTTCTCCTTTGATTGCTCTCATTTCAAACAACTCACTTATGACTAATAAATACATTTCCATCAAAATATGCTGACTTAAAGACAGTCAATACATACGGTATAAAACAGAACTAACCAAATTAAACTGGGTCTAGACCGAGATCTTTGCCAGCCAGCGTGTTAGCATCAGAGGCAGACAGGGATACAACAAGAGTTGGCAAAGGAAAAAAATTAGCAGCCAAATTCTACTGAAAAACCAATATGCAGATGACAGAGGAAAGGGATGGATAGTTTAATAGAGAGCAATAATACATGCATTTTGTTTTTAAGTGCATTAAGAATAGCTTCTAAATAAGGGCTAATATTCATCTGCTCTGCTGGTGGCCCTGCCTTGCAGCTGCCTGGCTTAGCAACCCTGCTGTTCTCTGGAAATCACAACAGGACGCCGTTACGTGCTGGATGTGACAGGGCAGGACTCACCATAACCACAGGCACGAGCCCAGCGAACAGCCCCTGCTCCCACAGTCACTGCTTCGGAATTGACACTTGGCCCAAAGATAGGAAACAGAATGGAAAAACCCAGGAGTGTCAACCCAGTGACACCTCCATCATCGCCTGGAGCTTATTTAAGGTTGCTCATCCTCCCTGGCCAGACTGAAGTAGGTCTGTGGTTTTACTGTTCTTCCTATGTAATTAATTGGGTCTTCGGTCCCTCAGATCAAAAAGGCTTGCGGGAGTCTAAAGCTTGTCAAAAAATCCAGCCCAAATCCTTTCCCAGCGCTCCCCCAAATCCCTCGTTTTCAAGCTCTTTGCTTCTGCCCCAGGGCCAGTACAGCTGTTTGCAGGGCAGCAATGAGAACAGGATACAGCTGAATTGCTTCTGGTTTAAAATAGCCCTCAAAACAAAATATGTGGGATTTTTCTTGATTTTTAAAGGGTTTGGAGGGGATGCTCTTGTCCACCTGCACTGCCTCTCTGTTCCAGCACAGGCTGCAAAGAGCGGCACCAGCTCTACCCAAGGCTTGGCTGTGGCTGCACCATTAAAGGGCTATTTGAGGGGTACACAGACTGAACGGTGTGGCTCCCTTCTACCATTTCATTGCAAAAATGAAGTGTCGTACTGCTTGTTCTGCATTCAATTTGCTATTGTTACTGTGTATTTATTTAGTACAGATTTAAACTAACCAACTCAAAATTACTTTCCTTTCTTCCTTGGCTCCGTTCTACATTTTCCCCTCAAACAAACTACAAAAGACTGTAACCTTTCGTGGGTTGCCCTTTTCAGTATCTTTTTTTTCTCTCTCTTCCACTGTGACAAGTCATCTTCAAACTCTGTGTACACTGGGAAAATACAAAACACATATACCAGAGCAAGGAGATGGAGGCAATTCTTCCCAACCATCCAAAGTGCTTACAGAACTGTCCTGAAATTAGATTTTTGTTATTGTTTTCTGGCTTTTTTATTTTAACTATACTCCAGTTTATAATGCTCAAGCCAGTGGCTCACACACCAGAGCGATTCGTTTGTAGATTGAGAAAGACAGCACTGCTTTGGTCTCACGCAATTTGCAGCACGGGGATATCTTTTCAAGCAAAAGGTATAGGCAACAATATCAAAAGAAAAAAATACAACTCTTCAGCAATCCTTGTTTCTGTTTGCATAAGGAAATTTTACAGTTTGTTTAAGGGAGAGAGGGTTTTTCAGGTTTTTCACAGGAATATATTTTATTTAAGGCCAAAGCAGCGGCAAGGAAATGGCAATACCCACAAGTCCCAAAGAGAGGTGGAGCTGAAAGCTTTCTTCATTTTTGTTTCTTTTCCATCCTTGCTTTATTTCTACAAGCTGTAAAAAATTAATCCAATGGCTGCATACTCTGGATTTTTATTCCTTGCCTTTTTTATATACAGAATATAAATAAACTTGCCCTTTTCTTTGGGCATGTAAACACAAAGAATGAAACTAAAAACAAAGCACTCAGGAAGAAAACTTGGTCCTGCTTCTAGGTAATGATTTCAGTAGAGAAAGGATTTCACTATCTATATACACAATTTTAGAGTATAAACATCTTGAAATTATGTGCAAATACAACAAAGGTAATTTCAAATCAACAGAGCAGCATCTAAATTGCCTTCCCACCCAAGGACTTGTAAAACACTGGTCAGAAACACTATAATCAAGATCCACGTCTCACCTACAAGTGCATTCTCAAAGTATCTAAGTATGTCAACTACAGCATCCCCCTCAGTTTTAATAGTGCTACTGTTGGTCCCATTTAAGTCATTTTGCCTTTATTTCACTTGTGGTCATTATCATTACAATAACGTACATATTGTTATTTCACTTTTACTTTCCACAACTTTCTTAGGGAAAGAGACCAGCAACACTGAAGGTAGTGTCAACGCAATGCTGGAATATAAAAATACTGACAAGTACTAAAAGAGAAGTACTTATTATAATGTACAAGGTCAATGAAGATATTCCTGGCATCATAAGTCCTGCAGGACAAAACGAGCTTCTAAAAACTTATGCCATTTGAGAATGGTTTTTATTAATGTTCAGAAAGCTAAAAATAGGCTTCGCTGAAGCTACTTCGGTCCTCACCACTGTAGATGCCTAAACAGAAGCTTCCCCAGCATCGAGGTGGTACTTGTTTAGCAGCACTCCCCCTTAGCAGATATCAGATAATTAGGAAACGCTCTGGCACATCAAGCAAAATATTTGTAATGTCTTGATCTCTCCCTATAAGATTCTCTCCAGCTAGTGTTTAATCTCTTCGAAGTTTTCTAATCTATGAAATGCAGCGTTATTTCTATTATTATACATGACAAAAACTGAGGTATTGAAACTAGTTCGCTGTTCTGCACCAGACTTCCTCTCTTGGTAAAAAATACTCTAAGCCAAATGTTTAGATTTAATTTAGAATCCTGTGGCCAGGGAAGAGAGGTACTGTGTCCAAGAAATTACAACACGAAAACTTGTATTCCACTTTTGTCACTTAGGTCTCTTCTGGATTAATTTTACCCTGACCCTGAAGGAAAAAGAATAAAAATCCTCACGAAAATTCTCATAAATGTCTGCAAAAGCTTTCCTTTTGATGAACAATTGTTCTATGAAACAAATAAAAAAAAAGGAACTTGGTAGTTCCAAGACTGTATCCTGGTCTCCAAAAGCACACAGCAAAGAGGAAAGGCTACGAAGAACATTAATTTAGATTTCATATGAAGTCATATCCTTTGTATGTTTAGAATATAACATGCACAATGAAATGAATGAAATGTTTTAGTACTCATTCATTCTTTAGCATAGGGAAATAGTTGAGTTATGAATCAAACTCCTGGAGGCGCTTTGCAAAATCTCAGCCTATCTCTTTCAGAGTAACACTTGGTATTTGTTACATATTGTATGTTTTCTTTTTCACATAATTAGTTTGCTCTTTGTTCCTGCTCAGCATTAGGTGCATGATTTAACATATTCACTGTATTTGGCCACTGGCATTCAAAAGAGGTCTTGTATACTCAAAAATATATGTGCAAACAAAACACACGAAGTGATTACTTCCTTTAATATGCTCGGTTTTGTCGGAAAAGGACATGATAACTGAATCAACATGTCAGAGCAGTTTACCAGGGAACTACTAGGGATGTACTTGCTTTTTTTGACCTTAAAACAAAAAAAAAGAAAAAATTACAACTATGTATCCAATATTCTACAAGCAAAAATCATCTCTCCTTTGCAGATGACCAAAATACAGAAGTTCTTTTGGCTCTTTTGGATCTGAATTAAAATGAGGAATCAAAATTTCCAGGACAGGCAAATTTTCAAATCACTGTGACTGAAGTAGGCTAAAAATCCTTATTTTCTTTTATTGCTTTTCTTGGTAATGTCTCACTGAAAAATGTGACAAAATTGCTATGTCCCCATGAAGCATTTTCCTTTTTTGAAGTCAGCATTTTTCTGACAGAAAACCATTCCACTGAAAATAAAATGACACATTCTCGGCTTACTCGTTTGTACAGCAACTGCAGTAATTAAGTCATGATTTCAGCTGGGCCTTCTGGATACCACCAAAATTCATGAAGTCTGCATGTAGGGGAGGGCCGTGGATTTGGTGGGATTTTTTGCTTGTTTGTTCCACATTTTTTGCTCGTGAGAAGGAAGTCCTTTTGGTAAGGTAGTAATACTTTTCAGTCACAGTTCCTACTACAGCAAGACAAAAAAAATCTATATGTCAAAGACTTGCACTGAGGTCCCATGCACCTCTATGAATAAAGCAGGACAAGAGGAGCTCCGTCGCTGCCTCGGGGAGCCCGCAGACGAGAGCTGCTGCTGCTGCTGCTGCACTTGCACGCGTGACCGCGCTAAGCTGAGCTCGCAGGACACAAGGGGATAAGAGCATGAATGAATTCCTTGCAAAAGGCAGGCAGATATCTAGTGCTTGATGGTAAACAGAAGGAGGAGGGAGCTGCCGAAAGCAAAGAGAGTAATTGAAAGAAATACATCCCCAGCGGAAAGCAATAGCAATGGGTAATGGCACGCCGTTTAAGCAAAATGTAAAAACCCCTTACTAAACTGCCTTAAACATACTTCCAGTATTAGACATCTGTGCTTATTTTTCAGAGTCAACTACACTGCTAAGAATTATCGTTCTTGCACTTGAAAAACTCATTTAGCACCTGCTTAATAGCGACGGGTGCTGCACAAGCAGTTGACGGGAAAGAGGAGGAGACTCACCTTGCACAAAGCAGGAACGATCTGGTGCATTTTCAGCCGATGAAAGACGAAGATGTCGTAGACGGCCGAGATGGCCAGCACGGTCACCCCTTGCTCCTTCCACAGCATGCTGCAGCCCGCGCACAGCCCCGTGGCCACGATCCAGCCCCACGTGCTCGCCGAGGAGCTCCTCGTGGAGCAGTGCTTCACGTAGCACATGAGCGAGAGCAGGAAGAAGAGGCAGGCGCCCACGTCCGCCCGCCCTACGATCCCCGCCACCGCCTCGGTATGGATGGGGTGAGACGCAAAGAGCAGGCCCGCTATCAAGGTCCAGTACCCGTCCCCGAAGAGGATCCGGGAGAAGTTTGTGAAGAGGCCTGTGACGGCAGCGTGGAGCAGGACGTTCACCAGGTGGTAGCCCCACGGGTCCATGCCGCCCAGCGCGTGGTTGATGCGGAAGGAGAGCGTGCAGAGCGGCCGGTAGGACTTGTGGCTCCCGCTGTGCGTGAGCAGGGTCCCCCAAAAGTCATTGTAGAATATGTGGGTCCACGGCGTCTCTGGCAGGAGATCCTGGTTCGTCTTGATAGCTCGACTGTGAAAGACAAACCGAAACTTCATTTCAACCGAGGAGAAAGGCGACAACAAAATGAAAGGCTGTCAAAATGCAATCGCATCACTACAGGAAGAAAGAATAGCATTGTTTTGATACAGTTTTAATTGAAGTTTTGATTTTTTTTTTTTACGGGAGGTATTAGAAGAGTCTGTATTATTGACTTTTTACTAAAGCAAATTTCCATATAAATTGGCTTTTAAAACATTAGAAACAGATGTTACGCTGGTTCCATTAAATTAAAACATCCTTCAGTGACATTCATCTGAGTCTAACCCATGAGTAATCGGTTAAGATTTGATGAGTTATAATTAAAATGTAAAAAGAAATATGAAAAACTGACAAACATTATTGTTGAAACAACTGATCCTCCAGTAATTCAGAACTAAAACCCCAACTGGCCTTTTGTACTGAAATTTTAATTTAGATGTTGGAATGAATCTCCCTGACATGGATGAACAGTAAATACAGAAGTCGATAGGAACATGCAAATCTGCTGCTGTGTGGGGCACTCCCACAGCTTCCTCATACATATTTCGACAGACATCCTCCTCCCGCTCTCACCTTGCAGCAGAATATTTTACAGACGAAGAGCCCTTTGATTCAAATTTCTTACATTTACGATTGAGAGGAAAAAAAAATACCTTTTAACATTTTTATTTTGCATTGGATTATGAAATCCATTCCGTGTCAGCTTTATTGGGGAAAAAATGCTGCAGTTTGCAGGCAGTTTGTTTCCAACTACCCTGGCAAGGACTGGGTGCCAGCCGTTAGCAATCTCCATGTGTAATTCAGCACTGGGAAAAGCTGTCCACTCTGATGTTTGTGAAATGGCTTATTGTACAAATCCAGTCATTTGCATTTAACATTCATGCTGCAGGAGAAGGTGAGAGACCTGCATAGCTCAAAAAGATGACTAGAATTTAATTAACAACTTGTTTCCATAGCCAACTTATATTTAAGAGTAACAATTACAAACTTAATTCGTTTACTGTTTATTTTTACGAGAGTACTTAGGAGTTCAACCAGCTCAGGACTCTACTATTAAAAATATGAAATAAGTATGAGAGAAGAGATTTATATCTAATTCTTTATTCATTTTTCCTCTGTTTCTCAGACAAACAAACAAATCTCTACATAATTAACACTTCTTAAGGTCAGATGAAGTGAGAAAAATGGTTTGAAGCTCAGGCCAGCATTTGAACCACACTGGCCAAGTTTGTCCACCACGGTTCCTCCTGCCACTCTTGCGCCCTGTAAAACAAATGCTTTGGAATCCATGCCTAAATTCCAATTTTATGTCACTAATTTTAGGGATATCATCTTGTGCTTAAAAAGAGATGTTCCAACACGCTCTGCCACAAGACCTTTGTGCAAAAACTCGAAATACCAGCAGTTCGGTGTCTCCACCGTCTCGGGCACGTTGCTGTGGTGCTTTCAGACATGTTTCCCCTCAGCACATCCTTTTGTCTCTGTGCATATGGGAGGTTAGGGGCAGGTCAGCTTAAATCTTTTAAGGAACTGACAATGCCTTCTAGAACACTTGCAAATTTTCATTTCGAGTTCTGCTTAGTCAGTGGATCGGGTTGCTGCTATTTGTTTTCTCAGCCCCACACATTTTTCTCATTTCAGTACAGCCACCAAAAAAACATGGGAAGAAAGCAACTTCTTTGTGCTCGTACTGTTTTATCTTGTCCTGCAGCGCAATCCTTTCCTGACATTTAAGTCCTCTGTTTGTGATTTCAGGTTGCAGTATCACTCTAAGAACCACTCTGAGAAAATTAAGAATTCCATACGAATACAGCAGGTGTTATGCTAGAAAGAGCCCTTTCTTTGGGAGCAAAATGCTAACCGTTAAGAACACAAACTCCAAACAGCAAGTATGGCTAAGAATCACTATTACATGTAGCAATTTAGAGCTGAAGCCTTGAACTGCAAAAGGCTTTTTCTGCTGTTGTTTTCTTTTCTCCAGCAAAAATGCTAAGAAAATACTAAGGAAATAAGTGGCAATAATATTGCCACTGCAACTGCCCTCCCCTGAGGCAGAATGCTCTGCTACTGAGACTATGGGGTATACATGTTATTCTCAGGAAATTGTAGGTTTTATTATATTTTGGCAACATAGGCATTTCCAATCCTTGAAGCCATGCGACCACTTAAGAAAAAAACTATAACTATCAGTATACACGTATAAGACAACTCCACACTACACTACTTGAAGACCAACTGCTTTTCCTCGCTTACAACTGAGCAGCGATCACGCAAATCTTGTGGCACACATTCTCCTTGTGTGAAGAGACACTTGGTCTCTTCTTCACCAAAAGCAAGCCACTTTCCTCAAAAACGTGAAGAAACTTATTGTCCATTCTGAAGGCATGGACATAGTCACATTTTATTTACAGTCATAGCCATGAACTTGATGCAATCCTGATCCTTTGCTGTTTAGTCCTGTTCATAAGGAGAAAAATTCAAGTGTAAGCCTTGAAGAAACAGCATTGATTACCCAGTGTTCTGGTACGGAATTCAGCTGATGCTTCTGAAATTCAAGCAGTTTCTCATGCATGTAAAGATAACAGATTCTAACGCCTGTCACTCAGCATGAAAAATGCAGAAACCGCTAGTTCTAGCTTCCCTAATGGCCCAGTCGTACTGAATGCTGTATTCTCTACAAATCAAGATTTGAAATAAAGTCTAACTTCTTTCAATATTATTCTTTTTTGCTAAATTTGAAAGCGTTAAAAAGAAAAAAGAGTTTGTTATTTTGGGGGGTTATTAGAAAAAATACGAGACACACACAGATATATGTCAAGCAGCAAAAGAAACAAAGGCTCTCATAGGCTGCATGTTAGCATTCAGCTACTACTGTTTCGCATTAGAAAATTTAATAAAAAACAGACTCGGTCAACACTAGATTTCACTGCACAAAGGATGCAGAAATACAGGTTTTCATACAAACACCTGCGGTACCAGAGCCAGGCAGCTCTCTGTCATTTTGCTCTCAAAGTTAAGAGCAGAAAGGCTTCAGCAGTGCTGCCTGATGACTTTGCTGTGGCCATCAGCAGTGAGAGCCCGGACAGGTCGCAGCTGTGTCCAGCCCACAAATGTGGAGCTGGATGGGGCCACCTTGCATCCTCAGTTTGGTTAACAGCACCAATCAGCAGAACAAACAATGAGATGTCTCAGAGAAAGGGGGAAAAATAGGAACTTCATATTCAATAAAGATATAAAATCTGCTAACTTCTTGGCACCTTTCTGTCCCGTGCTGCTTGTACCATCACTAAATACCACTGGGAAAAGTGCGGCTTGGTCTTTGTTACAAAGAATCACAGGATGCTTGAGGTCAGCAGGAGCCTCTGAAGATCATCTGGTCTGACCCCCCGGGTGAGGCAGGGACACCGAGGGCACGTGGGCTTGGAAGACCTCTAGAGGAAACCCCACAACCTTCCTGGGCAGCCTGTTCCACTGCTCTGTCACCTTCATGGGAAAAGAGTTGGACTCTGGGTCATCTTAACAATCCCTGGTTGGGAAGCTGTCAAAATGCAGAAATCAAGCCTGTGAAGGGGCACCACACAACAGGATGACCTGGTTTCCACCAAGGCTGACTTTCCTGGAGCCCTCTGAAGAGCACGGCTAAGTGAGAGGGCAACTGAGGCCTTCAGCTTCACACCGCGATGCGTGAGCACAGCCGGCCACTGCGCGGGGACGAGGCTGGGGGCCGCTCTGCAGCCACCCAGGGTACCGGCGGCCGCTCCCGTCTGCTCGGGCGGATGGGCCCTTGCCCGAGGTGCGAGCAGGAGCCTTTCCACCCTGCGTCGCCATCAGGAGCAGCAGCTCTGTACGTACGGACCGAGAACAGCGCCTGGGAATTGCTGCTGCCGAGCAAGGCAAACCACAGCATCTAAGGGTCCTTCATGTCGGATTAAGCTTCCAAGGTACATCAGGGTAGCTGAGCTGATCCCAGCCCAACAACTACGTATCTCTGATTAGCACCAAGTGCATTTATTTACTCCTTAAAAAAAAAAAAAAAGGAATACTAATAAAAGCATTTGTCTTTAATTACTAAATTATCAAGCCATTAATTCTGCTCCAGTACAGCTTATTCCATCAGCAATTTTAAAAGCAGTTCTTAACACCCTGGAAGGTGCTGACACGTTCTTTATAATTCCTCCTGCACTCGCAGCAATCTGGGCTCTCCACAGATAGAAAATAATATTAATTGCTGGCTTCGAGACAGACTCTGGCATAAAGGAAACTACAAAATGCCTTATTAGCCCTGTCTTCTCCTTCTCTTTCACTCACAGTTTACCTTCAGGTTACATCCTGAAGATTAGTCCAATCTTGCTAATGGGCATAACAAGAGAAACTCTCTAGCTGCACTCATCACTCTTAAAAAGGACTGTAAACTCTGCTCTCACTAAAAGGCAGCAGGTCACAAGGGAAAGCCATTTTTCAAAGCTCCAACACAATTGGCATTTTTAGTTTCAAGGAGCCTCAGATAAGGTTTGCAGACTCGGTCAGGGAACTCGCTTTCTTCAATTTTTAATGCCTGCCCATTTCATGCATCCCAGGAGAGCAGGATGTCTTATTCTGTGTACCACAAATGGATCACTTTGAGAAGAGAAGAGAATCACAGTCAGCTATCAATACTTTAAAAAATGGAAGTCTGGAGAAAGACAAGAGCTGTAATGGCGAAACACTTCCTTCTCTACCCAAAAGAATGATTTTATCACCTGCTATAAAATTCTTATGTGCCTAAGTTAGCACACACCTTGCACACACAAGTAAGACTTTTTCATCACACTCAAATAATGTAGGAGATCCAGCAGTTCACGCATGCATATATGCATGCATATATACATTAAAAAAAAAGCCACCACAGATGTTTTTGAAATTAACAGCTATATGTGTCCTGAACTTCTGCACTAGTGTTAAACTGACCCAGGTGTTAACACCAGGGTAAAAAAACAGATGCAACATTCTAAAGTGATTTAACGCATTAAGCCATATGTCCAGCTTGAATATTGCTAATGATCCCCATATGCTGAAAATGAACATCAGCATTTGAAGTAGAGACCATATTTTTAAGCAAAAGGAGAACTCCCAAAGGTGCACACAGGAAGCTATTGCCCGATCCTGTCTCACATAAAGTAGATAGGCAGTGATGGACTGGTAAGTCTCCATTTGGACATTCTTCATTGTTTTTCCTCAAGATCATTTTGGAATATTTATCATTTAAGCCTTTTCCATAAATAGCTATAGAAAAGCACCCTAGAGTATTTCCACTGTTCATCTTAACGGGCCTTCCCAAGGATGCTTACAAGATCACGGGTTACTTGTACAGGCAAGCCTGAAAGCACTGTGAGGGAGTACTTCCCAAAGCACAAACAGCTTCACACCCCCAGGATACACTCAGCAGCTGAGCCTGCTCCTGAGCGTACACATCCAAAACACTTGCAGGCTGTTTGGCAGAAAGCAAGCAAATGATAGAGTTTGTCATACTTGCAACATTTCTCATACTTGCTCCCAGACTACAACTTAGATATAGTCTGTATTGAAAGAGAAGGAAGAAAAAAAAAATTAAATCAGCGAGACTACCCAGTATATAAAAGTGTCTTAACTAATCAGCATCAGCATATGAAAACTCATTCATTTAAAAGTTTAATTATAAACTCGGGCGATAATCATTGTTGTAGATTTCTGGCAGCAATTACATTTTACATGTTCTATATTAAAGTTCATTCCTTCTCAACAGTTCTCAAAGTGGATTTTGCCACAGATCCAGCAAGCTGTGAAATTATATCCATGACACTTCAAAAAATATATTTATATTGCAGACCAACTAGGGATATCTACAGGAAACCAATCTCTGGGCATCCTCCTTGTTTCAAGTTGCAGCTTTCAACTTCTCTTACTTTTTTTCCTTATGCAGATCTCTACAGAACAGCTAACAACTCAGCTGATTTCAACTGGGAGATACAAAGTCCAACTCTTGATGTATAGGAACTTGAATTGCTCAATAGGCTTTGAGAATAGGACAATATATTTCAAACAGATGAAAAAAAAGTCCATATTCAAATCATACTTTAATTAAAGAAAGAAAATAGGATCACTAAAAGAAAATAAAGTTTAAGTAAATTACTGCTTAGTAAACTTCTGCCCAGAGTACGTACCTCTTCGGACAATATAGAAAGATTTGAATACAACAAGCTCCAAGATAATAGATGTAAGGCAGTACCAGTAGGTTTTGTCATTATTTTTGTCTCATAAAATAGCTAATGAAAGCTATTCACTGGCTACACAGTCAGCATAGAGCCTCAGGACAAGATACAAATTAACAGCAATATTATCTGTAGGATTTAGACTACGATGGTCCAGTAGGAGTAATTCTATAGCCACCTAACATTTAATGACAGAACAAACAAAAATTGCAAGCAACTGTACTCATAAAACATTACTGGTTAGGTGACCCTTTCCCCAATTTAATTGCAGCAGAATGGAAAGCCTGGGAGGACAATACTACACGCTCACATGCTTGCAACTTTTAACAAATCCAAATGCAGGAAGAAGCAAAACAATAAAAGCAGCCACTGAGAAAAGGTATGATCCCATATGTCAACATGGGGATATGAAATTTCTATTTTTTTTAAGTTCTTGAATGCCTTTGAAAGCAACATAAATTTGCAGGATGCAATGGGGAGAAAAAAAAAAAAAACAACAAAAAAAGGCATCCAATGGAATAAGCTAGTAAAATTGACTGGCATGCACAATTCCGTCAGCTGTAGTTTGAGGGTTCTACCCCTAGGTTAGGATCCAGTAGCCCATTAACTTCGGGTTTCCAGGCTCCAGCAACTTTGGGACTCCAGATCCACGGCGCTATTCCGAAGAAGGAAGAGCACCCTGACGCGGGGCCAGGAGCGGCATTCAGGGCACACACACACACACGTATGTACACATGTACCTAGACCTGCCTAGACCACGCTGCAGGATGCTGCATGCCTTCATCCATTCTGTTACTGACTAAAGGAGCTTTGAAGACTAAGGACCTGAAGGTTCAAAACATTTGGGTTACAAGAAGGTTGAGGCTGCCTGAAAAGTTTTTTTTTTTCTCCTGAAATATATGTTTTTTCTATATACTGTATAATTTCTGTATACCATAATATACTGCAAAGAGTGTGACCTTTCTGTCTCTTCTTCCATACTACACAGGCCTTCACATTTCTAAATATGTGATCAAATGCAGAAAGAATCTTGCCTTCATGTTAACACTTCTTTGTGCCTCATTCCTCTCAGTTTAATGTTCACCCAGCTAACACCAACTGGAAAGGGGACTATGTGAAATGCAAAACCGTAATTAGGATTAACTGCCTGCCACAGCACTGCTTGGCTATTCAGAGGCAGGTTAAAAAGAGTGCTGAAAGGAAGCAAGAGAAGTACTCGATACTTTCTGATACGGAAAAATCGGATTCTGCCAGTTTTATCTCAGGAGGAAACAGGTAAAAATAAAAGGAGAAGAACAGCTCCTGCCTTCTTGTCTTTTTCGCCGACTTTCTTCAGCACAGTACAGACAGTAGATCTATAAGAAAACCTTACAGAAAAAAAGAAAAAGTCTTAGACCAGCAAATCCTTTTTGCTCCTCTCTCAGATAACTCATGAACTAGCTTCTCTCCCTACTACCCCATACAACACAATTTGGTTCACCTGGGACTTGAAGATACCTTGGATTTACCTGATATACAATGCAGCCGTTCCTTACAAATAAGCCTTCGTTTCACAATGATTTATGATTTATTTATTTATTTTTTATTCATAAATGTAATACCAGCTTCTGAAACATGGTCAGAATTCACAGCTGGAACCTCTACTGCCCTTTTCAAATCCAGTTTCAATGATAAAAGTGGGCCCAGCAGGCCTTATTAGATTTATGGTTCCACAGTAGAACTTGGCATTACACTATTTCTCTTCTCCCACTTTCCTTTGAAAAAACAAAACATAAATTATTTCAAACATTTAACCACACAGCAACTCACAACAGCACAATTATCACTGCAATAAAGATCTCATGTTTTAAGGCTCAAGAGCACAGCAGCCAAGATAGAAATGTTATCTCTCAACTAGGTTAATAAGATGAATGCAAAATGTCCTCTGACAAACCACCGACTGAATATTCATACAGTCCTTCCAAAATATCCACATTTAAAGCACGCTGTTGGAGAAGGATGGCACCATCCTGTGCCAGTACAGATTAGAGCTTTATCAGTCCCATAACCATCCACTTTTCTGTTCTTTCTCAAGATAGTTTGCCACGTACTAGAAAAAGATCAATAATTTTTTTATATCTATTTTTTTCCATTTATATCATTTTTCCATCTTTTTGATCCAACAGTTTTTAAAAGTTCAGCTAAATTGCATGGAATTATGCCTAAACACATACCTTTCCTGCCGAAATAGATGGCACGCTAAATTTACAGCCTGTATGGGTTTTTAGGTGGCACTGTGATTTTTATTTTTAGTCAGCGGACAATAAAATGGATACTCAGGAACACATACACGGACATATTTAGAAATAATTACTAGAAGAGAAACTTTTGAACCACAAAAAACATACAGGCACTTTCCTTTTTATCCTTTTTGGGGACAATAAAGAACAGTGGTATGTTACGTCACATAAGTTCCTTTCCTCTAACTTTTTATTTCTGCACCCAAAAAGTCTTCATAAGCCAAATCCTCTCAAAAGTTTCACTGAGGTTTAACTGAAATATGTTATTTTAAATCTATTTAGTGAAAACAACTTGGTGTATGCATATGCACAGAGACAAATTTAAGCTGAACACCTTACACAAACCTTACACAAGCTTTGGAACTTGTCCTTATTAAAAAATAAAGAAAGAAATATTACTCCCAAAACAACTATTCTTGGTCATATCAGCATTTTTCAGAGCAACAATCAGCTCAAACAGGGGTCAAACTCAACTTAGCTCCCAATCCGTTATCAACACTGTTGATACAGGTTGGCAGTGTTCCTCATGGCCACCACTGAGTAGTCACCTCCTCACTCCTCCTGCAGCTCACCCCCAAGTAGGAACACAACGTTCGCACCTCTAAAATGACCAACAGAGAACAAAATACTGGGAAAAAAAAAGAGAAAAAAAAAAAAAAGCAACAACAGCTCTATCGGGGAAATGAAATAGCAGTTTCTCCCACCCTACTTAAACCTTAACAGGTATTCGCATTGTGCCACACTTGCAAACTGGAAGTCAAGCTTAGCATTAACATTTCATAAGCTGAATTGGTTCTGTATATATGGGCAAAATTGCAAAGCTAATTTTGTGCAGAAAGGTATGTACAAAAACAACCATTTTGGGCTACCCTCCCTCAGTTCCTTTTCCTTTCCAAAGACTATCATGCTACCAGATTTTTATAACACATTTTTAATAATGTACAGAAAAAGCATTTTCCATTTAAGCGAAGGAAGACGTCCACTCCTAACTATTTGCCAAGGCACCATACGGTATATTACAGGCTTAAAAGACGATTTTGCAGGGGAAGAAACTAGAACTCTTGGGTATCTTTTTATTGTAACATTGTTCATTTTTAGTTTAACTGCTCTCAAAAGTTGCCCAGTTATGTACATTAAAGACTGCCCACATAAATATATTAAACTTAAAGCACTAGAAACTTCCAAATACACATAAAGTCATAGAGTGGAAGTAAAAAACACGATTTTTAAATTTCCTTCCCTCCAGTCTAATGAACCAAGCATATGCCACTGGTCTTTAAAAACCATCACCATCTCCATAAACCAGCTTACTAACTTATCCTACTCACAGTCGTAGGCAACTGTGGCCATAGCAGTGCTTATAGCAAGATAATGCAGGGCAAGGGAATCCTCCCTGGGCATTAAAAATCTGATTTATGTCGAGTCAGCTCCAAAGTCCAACCATACACATAAACCAAAGATGACACAGTCCTGTTCCAGTGGAACAGTTTGGGCAAGGGGGAAAAAATAGGGAGGGAAAGGGAGGATGAAAACCACATGAAACAAAGCAAGTTTAACTTGAAGGAATAAATAATAGCAAGAAATGCTACTATATATTTTAAGATAAAACCTGAGGTTTACATTTCTCTGTGATGATAGCTTACTCACAGTGATGCACTATCAAAATATCTGAAGTAGTTTTTTTCGGTTGATTCCACACTGCAAATTGTGCACGCTTTCCCCTCTCAAAATAATATGCCTAATAAGCAAAATTCCTATGGTATATACAGAGGCCAAAATCTGTCTAGAAGGGATTTGTGATGGACTGGAGCTGAGCTTTATCCTCAGGCCTTTCTGCAGACATGTCAGACAAATTGCTGGAAGCTCTCCTTTCAGCAGAAGGAGCGGGACTTGTTACAGAGCTCTGTCAAAACCAATTTTCATGAAGACCAAATTCTACCAAAAAAATTAAACCAGTCAGATAATTAAAACCAATATTTGATCCCACAAAGACGTGTAATGACTTCTAGTGAATAGAGTGATTGTTTAGCATCGCCTCGGGTGAATGAACTATGTTCTTTCCAGGTCTGCAACTTCTCAACGAGAGCACTGTGGGATGCCCTTCGCTAGTATAGTTTAACAGGGCAAGTTGGCACCCACCCATTTGGCGGGTATTGATCCCACTGAAAAGGGGCAGAATGGGTTTTATTGATTTGTTTCATCTTTGCGCCTCAGTACCCTATTCAGTCACAGAGGCCCATTAGACTAAACCAAGCTCGATGGCAAGCCACAGTAATCGAGGGAGCACAGAAACGGGAAACTACAGCAAATGCTTAAAACAAACTTTTTTTTCCCCTCTTGGTTGTTTGGTTATTAACACTCTGGCAGTAGGCAAGGTGCTGTTCAAGCAAGAGCTCGGAAATGACATGAAAAGGACTAATCACAGTTATTCTGTAAAAGAAATTATGAGCTTTATAGTGACCACTACACTTAAGTTTAAACCAAGCATACGCCCACAGATTTTACTGGGTGCTATGAAAGATGGACCTAAAAGGTCAGGAAATGACAAATTAGTCAAATTATGTTATCAGTACACACAGAATCAAAACCCGATGTTTGCTACATTAGCATTAACCCACATTAACACTGAAATAACCTCCCAACTTATGTCACTGAAACCAGTAGGATTTTACTACCAACTGCAACTGGCAGAAAATTTGACTTTCAGTAGACTTACAAATTTCCAAGCATGAAAACAAAATAACAACAACAAAATAAATCCTTTCTACCTTTTATTGCAGTAAGTAGGATCTCACATTAAAAAGCATAACAACCACAACCCGAATCATGTAGCAGATGAGCCTCCCTGCCAGGCTGAATGGCAGAGCTCCGAGGGTTGTGATCAGCGGTGCAGAGTCTAAATGGAGGCCTGTAGCCAGTGGAGTCCCTAAGGGGTCAATACTGGGTCCAATCCTGTTCAGGTTGGTTACTGATGACCTGGATGAAGGAACAGAGCGCACCCTCATCAAGTTTGTTGATGAAGCTCTTCTCAGTGGTGGTCAGTGACAGGACGAGGGGTACTGGGTGTAAGTTGAAACACAGGAAGTTTAATCTCCTTATGAGGAAGAGCTTCTTTCCTGTGAGGGTGACAGAGCCCTGGCACAGGCTGCCCAGAGAGGCTGTGGAGTCTCCTTCTCTGGGGATCTTCCAAACCCGCCTGGATGCCACCCTGTGCCCCGTGCTCTGGGTGTCCCTGCTGGTGCAGGGGGGTTGGACTGGATGATCTCTAGGGGCCCCTTCCAACCTCAACCATCCTGTGATTCTGTAATGCGAAACTGGAAGGAGTTGCTGATACCCCAGCAAGCTGCGGTGCCCTTCAGTGGGACCCCAACAGGCTGCACAGATGGACAGTAAAGAACCTCATGAATTTCAACAGCAGGACACAAAGGGTCTTGCACTAAGGAGAAATAACCCCAGGTACCAGCACAAGCTGGAGGCTGACCTGCTGAAAAGCAGGAATTCAGAGAAGGACACGGGAGTGAACTAGTTGACCATAAGTCAGCAAACTGCCTTGTGGCCAAGACCACCAGTGTTTTCCTGGGGAGCATTAGGAAGAGCATTGCCAGCAGGTTGACGGAGGTGATCCTCCCCCCTACTCAGATCTGGTGAGGCTGCACCTGGAAAGCTGTGTCCAGTTCTGAGCTGCCCTAAGAGACATAAAGCTACGAGAGTGAATCCAGTGAAGGACTACTAAGATGATTAATGGACTGGAGCATCTCTTATATAAGGAAAGATCGAGAGAGCTGGGAAACTTTGACCTAGGAAGAGAAGACTGAGGGGAGACCCTATCAATGTATTCAAA
>JAUBNY010000048.1:7079093-7108417 GCA_032275445.1 Crypturellus soui | reverse complement strand
ACTGTCAAACCCACCTAAAGTGAAAACATCATCAGGAACACTCTTTTAAATTTAAAAACAGGAAAAAAATGCAGTTTTATATATTCTGCTGCAAGTACAACTTTCTGTGCTTTGAGAAGCTTGAGAGATTTATTGCTTCCTAGGAGATCTCAAGCCACTGTTGGACTTTTAAGTGGTCCATTTTATTAATTGGTCAAATAATACACTACTGTAAAATACCTTTGTATTCCTCAAGTAATTTGGACCTGCAAACAAAACTTGATTAATGTAATAATAGGTACAGAAAGCAACTGAACCAGCTGGGCAGTGCTCTGTCTTCATCTTGGTGCTATAGCATCTTTCTCTATTACGTACTGTTATGCATTTACTACCATATGACATGATTATTGCTTGGGACCATTGAGTATTGCCCTGGAACACTTATTGCCAGAGTTTCAGCAATGTCTTTCCTTCCCACAATACAAGTATTATATTAATCCTCCTCAGTCACTTTGCGATAGGAGAAAACATACAGTTAATTTCTTCCAGAGCTCCAGGACTGATAGTTGTAGTGGACAATTTGCTGAGTGGTGAGAGATTTCCCTTGGAGGGTCAATGCTACCCTGTGCTGCCTCTATCTTATCCGAAAGGCACAGGAGGAAGGGCTGTTCTCCAGGGAGTCAGTGTCTACACGGACATGAGATGGGATTTTGCCTACAGTCGGTACAGCGTTTTCCAAGCTTTTCTTTATCTTAATGAAATTGGCTTATGGAAGAACATCCATAACCTGAACTTCATTAGACTTACGGTGGACAAAGTCGACCTCATGACGGCCGGGTCCTCCTGCTCCTCCCTTCCTGAACTCGCGCTCCGGCTTCTGGCCCGGGGACGGGCTGCGAAAACAGGTGAGCGTTTCACCCATGTTTCTCTTCTGGACAACACAGCATCCACTTCGGAAATCACAGTATTTGCTTAAATTCACGAGGCCTGACTTTGATTAAACAAGTCAACCTCACTGTGTGGGAGGTCTCAAGGGAGGAAGCAAATAGCTTCAATTCTTTACCCTTGCAAATTGAATTCAGACTAGGTGAGCGTGATCGCAAGGAAGTTTGAGAGACGGACCACATGCCCAAGAAGGAAAATTAATGGGCAAATTTCTTATGCTGCCAGGAAGAGCAGGCCCATAGAAAAGCCGGAAGATGAGGAAGGTCTGTGTGATCAGGTTACAGACCATAACCAGAACTCCCAAGGCACCCTGAAAAAGCAAAGAGTATTTTGACATGTATCAAGGTAAAGCGTAAGGAGGATATTTTACATCACTCTCAGAGAGAGTAACGAGCCATATACCAGTATGTTCAACACCAGGCTTGCTCGCTTGATTTAACGGACAGCTCTACTGGAAGCGGAAAGAAGTTTCGCTTCACACAGTTTATGCAAAGCAGTTCCTCTGGAAAGCTAATTTTAGACTGGGGACACGAAGATACTAATTGCTTATGCTTATTCTTACTTATTAATTTAATAACAGCAAAGACTAACATTTGCATTCAAAGTTTCAGCTATTCCTGAACATAGATCAAAGGACAACCACGTAACATGCAATATGCCTTGAGATTTAAATACTGGCATAAATTTTATTTATTTCCCTGAACAAGGGAGACTTTCCAAAATCCTGGAAATTCTCCATGAGTTGGATTATCATAACAATGCATTGGTGACATAATGAGGCCTCAACATTTTTGTTTTTTACCACCAAAATTGTTGCAAAAACTCCCACTGTCCCCAAAATTGACAGGGTCTCTAACTTCTATCTCTGCCTTCAGGGTCTGCCACTGCTTTTTAGCTTGCCAGCTCTAAGGAAAGTAACCTTAGTGCCAAAGAGAAAAAACTCCACAGGGTAAGTGTCACGGTGAACACTGCCAAAACAACCAGTGCCACCTATATTTTATTCCTCCTTTTTTTTTTAAATCATGCAAACACTAGAAAAAGGTTACCAGCAGGTCAAAAAATACTGACAAGCACTGAAACTACCTCTCTCTCTTACTGAAACTCAAGCCCAACAACATGCGCCTGGCCTCTACAAGAACCCCTCAGGCTGCCCAGCATTACCTGGCCTGAACAGCATTCACCTCCCAAAGCTGCTTTCAGGGCCCATCTCTGCAAAGGACATGCAAGGAAAGCTTAAATCTTTTTGTCTTATACCCATTTACTCTCTAACCAGCTCTGCTGAGATTCTGCAGAACAACAATATCATGCTGATATACCTCTCCGTTTCATCCTATTGTCATAACATAATTGTTCAAATTTACAATGAACAGTGGCTGGGATGCACTCCAGGTCATTACTGCATCCAGCTTAAATCTGGAATGAGCTATCCCCATTACAGTAATGTTCCTTTGGAGTTCTCTGGTTCCCTCTGCTTATAATACCTTAAGATTAAGTCGTAAGACTTGCTTTCTTCCAGCAAATTCAAAATTTTTTTAACCTAGGCTGTTTGGACTTTTTTTGATATTTAATATCATTCATTAAGTCAATAGGTGTTTAACCTGCTTGTTGGACTTGCACAAGAGTTTAATCTGTAGGAAGAACTTTTAATATAACATCAATTATTATTCAATCACATGACAAGTAGCAATAAAATGAGAACTCTTTTGCCCTCTCTGAATGAGATTACAAAAAAAGCAAATTTGAACGTTTCAAAGAAGAAATTGTACTGCCTCAGAGGGAAAACATACCGCAGTCTTTATCGGCTGCACTCTCACTACATTATCTGCTCCCACCATACCTTTTTCCATTATAATTCATTACATATTCTTCTTTTAAAACATACTGTACACAAGCAACTCATTATAGCATGCAAATTCTTTGGTTGCCAACCTCATTAGTGTGGGTGAATTGTATTAAGTAATGCTGCTTTCCTCACTTGCTAAATGAAGAGTATTAAAATAATCCATACAAAGAAAGAATGAGGCAGGTATTAAACAAAGAACTAGAGTCTCCTTTTGCAATTCAGCAATTCAGGATCACCTTTGCTCCTGACAATCTAGTTAACAATGACACGCTTAAATACCTGGATGCAGCAAGAAAATTAAAATAGCTCCAAATCCTATACAGATTTCATTGCCAAAAATCCTTCATAAATGCAAAGGCATCTAAGCAGGGCACAGGGAATGCATGTGCACCCGTGCGTGCCTACATGTATTTTAATTTTCTGTCCTAATTTGCATACATATAACATAAGGAAAGGAGGACCATAAAGGTTTGTGAGGTTTGTACAGGGTCTACTTAAACCCCACGGATCAGCCACCTACGCGTGCATGCTATAATGGCGTGTCCAGGAAGGAGCAATTCCTTCTCAGCCGGTTCCTGCAGCATACTGAAATTAAATTAAAATTGAGAGTCTACTTACAAAATGCGCAACAGAACCCAACCCAACTAATAGAAAGACTCAAAAATTTCGCTTCTGCCTATTGGATATTTGCATGATAAATGCCAATACTGTTTTGACTATTTTTTTTTTTTAATCTTAAATACAAATCTAAGTCTGCCACATGATTTACTCTGAGCAGCTGATGGGAAAGTCTACATCACATTTCAACTTTACATGGATCTTGATCTAAAAGGGCATCATATTTTTCCTCAAATATAATTAATTTAACAGATTTTTCTTTCATTCTCAGATATGGCCATTATCATGTGCAGGGGGGTGCACATGTGTGTGTGCAGAGGGGTGGAGGGGAAGGTAGAATTCACAAGCTTATAAACACTCGTGGATCCTTTCTTCTGAAGGAAAGAAACAGTGTAATATGCGGACTCTTGGCATCAGCCGGCCAACAGCTGTGGAAAACTAATTTTATTTGAAACCCACTAGGCAAATATCCTTTCAGCCTCCAGAAGATACATCAATTCATGCAGACTGAGCAAGCTGCTGCAGACAAAGGAAGGCTGCTTGTGCTTACATAGCTCAGCGCATGTGATTCCAGTCATGTGTCAAAGTGAAACAACCCAATTAATATTCAAGTCAATGTTTTCTGAGAGAATTAGCATACACAAATTTTAATTAATTATTTAGCAAAGCTATTTGTGCAAGTAATGCAAAAACAAGAGGAATTTTGCAGAAAACTTAGAACATACTAATACAAAACGTTATTAGATTATGGTACATAATGAAAAGAAAACAGAAGCATTGAATATTTGGTAGCATAATAATCAGTGATTTGCTCAATGACACAAAATACTGCAGAAATATCACTGTAGAAACTTGCCATAAAGTCATGGCAAGGTACCTGCTTACTTACTATAAAGATATAGCCAAGCTTGATCTAGAGGAAGATCAGGCTTCAGTTCACCAGAGGATACATCATGTTTGTCTACATCTTAGGAGACGATTAAACAGATTCTGTTACATATAGAAATAAAAAAAAGAGGTAATATTTTTTAATATGGAATCAGCCATTAGTCTGCACACTTGAGTATGTAAACTAAAGTTACCAAATAAAGAAGATAGATAACAATCCTTAAACATTTCATACTAATCTGCTACTCTAGAAAAAGCTGACCTCAATGGCCAAGCAAATCACTGTCTTCTTACTGGAAAAGAAAATAATCACATTTTACGGGAATGGCAATTCTTTTACGTACTGTTTGTCACCCCTGGGATAAAAATATCCCTTCCTATTCTGAAGTAAACAAAAACACAGACTTCCTAGCTTCAGAAGACAAAGTATCTACCAGGCCTAGCATTTAAAAATTAAGCTGGCACAGCATGAAAAAGAGTATCTATAAAACAAGAATAGATTGTCAGAGTATCACTGACAGCCTTGAATGAGACACAGGTGCTTGTGTACTTGTCTTCTGATAAGCTACAACAATATGACTGAAAAATACCCAGACATAATACCATGCTTATCTAATTAAATAAAAAGTGATGTTTTAGAAATAAAATGTACTTGATAAAATTCAAGTTCATAACAGTGGGTTTTCAGTAAGAAATATTCCATAAGGTTTGGTGAGCGTCAGTACACTGAAGCTTACAATAGTTATATTCTTAATGCTTCTTAATCTTCAAACATCTTCATTTAAAATAAAAAAAATGCTCCCTGTTTTATTTTGATTAAGTATTGTAGTTCACAAGACTCACTTATAAAATGCACATCTGGAAATGGCCATATTATGGTTTGTTGTGCTGTCCTCTCCAAGAGCCCATGATTCAACCAAAGGCAGTACGGCCCTAAACCAGGTGCCCAACTCAGTGAGCCATCTACCTCCATCTCTCTCTTCAGCTGGGAAGACACAGAAACGCATCCTCTGTGCTCCTCCTCCAGTTCTAGGACTCATCGTAACACATAGCAACAGCTTCCAAAATTCTTTCCAAAAGCCACAAATTTATTATATGGGAAACAACAGCTATCGGCTCCTGGTTATATATACACTAGATATGATGCTCTGAGTGCACTTCTGGTTCTTTGAAATTTTAAAATTAAGCCGAGATTTTAGTATCCAAAAGTGCAATTTGAGAACTTCAACTATTTTACTGGTTTAATGAACTATAATCTCATCTCCCCACCTTTTTATTCTTCTAACCACCCATTTAAAGATTGTTCTGCACATTTGTCTTTTTTCTTTAAGCCCAAGATGTGTCAATGACTAGTGTTCATGCAGACTAATGTTTTACATTGTCGACTTCTGGTCAAATGCTAATTCTAGTGTTCATCTATAGAGCCACAAGAACTAGCTGTTCTTAGCTGCTGTGGATAGCAGATGGCAACATTAAATATTTGATTTTTTTTTGGTAGCTCTTCTACTCAGGTGTTACTTTCATAGATTTGTCTGACAGAGTCATTTACATATCTTGACACATATCAGTGACCATGCTGACACATCTGATCATGACTGTACGGCATTTTATGTAAAAGTAGGAGTTGGAAGTCAAAACCCGAAAATAGATATTCTGACAGAAACACAAAGATTATTCAGTCTTTGCCCCGGGTAACTATCAGCAGACATTGTGAGTATTTGATAAAGGAACAAAAAAAGAAAAAAAAATCTGCGAGGCACTATGCTGGAGTTAAACTTTTCAGGTTTATACAGAGACATTAAAAGGGTGATAGGTTCAAATTTTTACTCCATCTACAATTCATTTTATGAAATTGTGTATGCTAGGAGGCCTGCACATTCTGATGTTAAAAAGCAAAGCAGCAGCCTGCAGTCACTCTTCCTGCAGCCCATGCTCGGAGCAAATCTGCAACAAAAACAAAGTGCCAAGAAATTTAGGCAGGAGCAGCAGGTACTCGTGCAGTCGGGTGACAGCCGCTTCATTCAACCAAGGCAGATAATAGTGCGGGTTTATGAAGACAGACTTGGCAGTTCTGTGCCACCTGCCAGCGCTTCCTTCTTACCACTCTCTTTGTCTCAACAGCTGACCTTGAGACACAGCTCTGCCTGCAAGCAATTGTTTTTAGGCCTCTAAATGTGGAAGTACTCTCTGGTGCTTACCTTTTTGTTTTTTTAATTTGTTGTTGTTTTTGTTTTTGCAGATTAAGATGCACAAAGGCACAAACACAAGCTATTGAATAAAATTAATAAGGTAAGTGCAAATCTAGGAGTACTACATTCGGTATAAGGTCTTCTGTATCTATGAACTACAGACTACGTGCCAAAAAAGGTCCCATCTCTTCTCATCTCTTCTGCGCAAAGCTACTTGGCCTACCACCAGTAAGACTCAGGAATGTCTTTAAGTTTGCTTTAAAAAGATGCTCTGAAAGGCATCACATGCTACAGAGGCCCTTCCACCTCTGTCGGGCAGTACAGAGAAGAGACCATCCAAGATCTTAGGTAAGGTAGCAACCTTTCATGCTCTGCTACTAGTATTACTATTAGTGGGCCAAGAAGGAAGTTTAGATTAATTTTGATTGAGAGAGCGAAGAAAGAGGGATTTTACCTTCTTTCTCGCAAGTATAAGGAGGATGCCCTGGTGTTTCTAGTGGTAGGAGGTTTTTCAAGTTGATGTGTCCTGCTCATACCCTTAATATCCGATCAAGTTATCACAGCTGAGTCACAAAAAACTCTTGAGATGTATAGATATATACTTTTCCATCTTGCTATTTAACACGCTGTACGATAAAAATATCTCGAAGCAAAACTCCATGATGAAACCAAATTCTGCAGAGATGCTTTCTCCCCTGTTTCTCTTTGCTGAAGCAAATGATTTCTACCCAAGCCTCAAAACCTCAAGAGATGCAGTGAGCAGCTCAAAGCCTATGGTTTGTGGCTGTACACTGGCATGTGAAGTAGATGAATCCCTCCAGACCAGCCATCTACTGCACACTAGTGCTTGCTCTTGTAGTAAACATGACTCTAGCCGAACATTTCCAGCAAGAGAAACCAGTCAGGAATGGTAGGGGTCATTTCACTGCATCCAAAAACCAAATACTTCAGCTTGCAAAACTCAGCAAATCTGGGGTTTGTAGGTTTTACATAACTATTTTTTTTCCTCTTCTAGCAAATTCATGGTGTGGTTTATTTTGAATCTGAATGTTTCCATGCCACAGCAGCACCGAGTAGCATAAATCAACTATAGGCTAAGAATTACCATCAATTAAAAAGAAAAATCTATAACTGAAACTTCCTGAAGGTACTCAACAAGTTGCTGTAGATTAGCAATGTTAGCCATAAATTGACCCAACTGGTCATTCAAAAGGAGAAGAAAATGATCACAGCTACTGACTCACTGCCATGTAGGGCATCAGAGGATGAATTTGAGTGCATTTTCTTTATTAAGAATCAAAATGGGAACTCATTTTAAGACTTCATTTTTTAGAGTGGCACTCAGAAACCTTACATTATTTTTATGCTTATTTTTATGCTTTTTCCAATGCACATCTGGTGTCCAAAGACTGAGAATATGAATTATGTGGTAGACTGATTAAGGCTGCAAAATAGACAAAAAGCCTTCAGTAACACTGCTGATATTCAAAATTAAGCTTAACATTTGAATGGCATCTTAATCAGCCCTATCAGCATATTGCATAGTAAATGATAACCACCTCTTCCACCCTTATGATTTGTAACAGTCCAATGTCTGATTTTAGCTTTGTTACCCCTTAGCAATCTCTGAAATGCATTACAAGAGAGGTTCTGATACAATATATTTTTTTTAAGAATAAAATGTTTCCTATGCTTATTTTCCTCTCAGTCACTGCAGAGTTTTTCAGTCTCCAGAATACATCATCATGTTTAAAAGCAACATAACAAAAGACTCACGGACTTCACCCTGCCATCTGCCCAGGGCTGCCCTTCAGAGAGCTGTACTGTTCCCAAGGCAAACACTGCTATACCGCACGGTACCATAGGGTCAAGCTCCCCAAATAACGCAGAACAAAAAAACTCCAGAATGAGAAGCAACAAAGGTATCAGCTGAAGGTGCGTGCAAAGGCAACTCTAATTGCCGCAAGGCAACACCAAGCAAAGATAACACTTTCAGAAGATAATCAAGAATATACAACTACTTTCGCACTGTTCACACATGCAAACATAGGCAGAACATTGCAATTATTCCTAGCCTACACGCTTACCCTCCTTCAGCTCTATGGGGATAAAGGGAGCAGGCATGACCAAGCGCAAAGACCACGACTGACCACGCACTAACCTTGACTGATCGAGTACTCATCTGGCTAGCCGTAGCTTGCTGAAGTGCCTCTGCGACCTCTTAATTATCAGGTATTTTTTAAACTGTTCTTACAGAACTCGTATATTAAGGCTATGACTTTATGACAGAGACATCTGAAACTCATGAAGTTCCCCGAATCCAACCCAGCAAGCACCCTGAGCATTTCAGAAATGCAAGTTCTGCAACAAAATAAGTAGAGAAGCTCTCCAGCCTCTAAATACATTCTAAACATAGGACTTCAAATAATAAATGAAAAGTGGCTGCACTTGATTTCATTGCCATTTGTTTAAACCAATGGTAAAACTCAAAAAGGAAATGATAAGCAAAATGGTGATTCTATGCTAATTTCAAGAAGGAAAAAGCATCCAGAGGTGCAGAAAGAACTCAGTTACACCGACAAAAGAGTGGAGGAATAAAAAAAAAAGTTTTTTCATTCTAATAATTTTCTGACAAAAGTTCTTTCTTAAGAAGACTTTGTTCTGTCACAGAGGATCAAATGTTCAGTAACCAGGAAAGTGCCAAAAATATTTTCAAGGTCTTAGACAAAACTTACATAAATCTAAATAATCTCACAGATACTCTAAGAAGACATTTTTAAGGTTTGTGTTTGTTTGTTTTTGCTTTACAGAATTCTTCAGAAACCATTTGCTATTGCACTCTTGAATTCTTTCCTTGGTATCTGTATTTTAATTAAATATTTTTCATTCCATACTAAATCAAAATACTTCATTTCTGAAATCGGTTTCGCCAAGAAGTCAAAGGTCCCTTGCCCAGCCAAAACAGACAAAGAACTTGTTGTAAACAACTAGAGCTAATCTTAAACTCACCATTTGCAAAACAGTTGTGTCAGCAGAAAGATGTTTTAAATATAGTTTTAATTCTACTTTGATCTGTTCTTTGCCGTGTGCTAGCTTTGGAATTTAGAATAATGATTATATTTACAATAAAAAAACCCACAAATGTGTTAAGCGATTAACTTTTGAATGTGATTTATAATGGGATTACCTTCTGTGTACATTTATTGAATAGTTTACAATAGACTCTACAGAAACATTAGAATACAACTTGATGTGCCATTTTATGAAAGGTCAAATTTTAAGGGCTTTATCACATATCAAGTTTCCTAAACTACATGAAAAAAAAGACTTGTTAAAAATTCTGAGCTCATATAGCAGGTATCTGGATTACAGCTTGGCTACTGAGAGCCTTCACTTCAGAAGTAAACTGCAAAGAATCAGAAGGATTTTTGTCCAAAATGAATAGAGATGAAAAGGTATTGTTCCGAGGTAACGGGCATGCCAAGGTAAGCAAAGGCCTGAAATAATTTATTTATTTTAAATCCTTTGTTATTGTAGGCACTTTTACGCACTGCTCATCATACACACCCGTCTCTTAAGTGTGTGCACATGATTTTTCTTTATTTATTTAACTTTAAACTCAGAACAGATTCTCAAACGAGAATTTCCAATACTAAAAACTTGCTGTGGCATTTCAGAACAGCAAGTACAAATATAGCAGTCCCTCCCCACTTTCCCATGAGAAGCTCTGCAAAACCACTTTGAAACTTCGTTCTTTAACTGTAGCACTGTCTATTTTACTTCTGGAAATATTTACTGGAAAGCTCCTAAATTGGATGATTTTTTTTCTGCATCAGTTTTCCCCTACTTCACATCCTCAGCGCCACCTACCCCGTCTAAAAGTTCTTCTCCTCTCTTCCCATGCTAAGGGCCTAGGCTAACACAGCTATAGGAAATCACCTTCCTCTCCACTCTATTTTCTTACCAATAGATGCAATGCCGTTTTCTGGAAAGACATTTGGTCAATGGGAATGGGAGGGTTATGGACGGGAGCAGGATGTCTTCAATTCACTCGGAGAGATAAAAGGAAAGAGCCGATTCCGGCCAACTGTCAAACAACTGTAGGCACAGGATATAGAGCAGTCATAACTCCATCTCCTTGCTGTAAATTCTACACATTGCCTTATAAAAGAAACCAAATATCTGTTATATTCAACTGCTATCATGGAAAATATTCAAAATTCACTAATTCCACTGGCTGCCATTAAGTACTTTAGTAGTTTGGTACCTCCTTTGTATTTCACCAACTAATTTTCAAGCGATGTTAGTAAACGTGTCAAGGAATCCATGATGGTTAACATATGCCATTTGCAATACGGTACTGCTAACAAAAACATACTTTTGCACAGGTCTCTTGAAAGCTCTCCTAAATAAGAGCACGACCTTACATTTGTTGCAACTACTGATACCGACCAAACTGTGACCGAGCGATACAAAACTCCAGAGGACAAGCGTTTCGTCGCAGGGCTATTTGTCATACCACGTATATCCTTGGCACTCTTATCTCCTGCAGGTGTCACTTCTTCCTGTGCAAAGGGCAGGGAGGAAAGAGCTATAAGCAGAACACAGCAAGCGGTCAAAGATCAAAGTCAACGTCCGCCTGCGCACAAGCAAACAAGTTGGGAATCCTCTATGGTAGACGACTAGCCCTCCTCCTCCTATACATATTATTTTTAAATAACTCAAATTATTACATCCGTAAGGTTTCTGCACAATGGCTGCAAGTTCTATTCTAAAAGGTTACGTCAGAAAAAAAAATGTAACAGCTCTTAAGCTTTCAAGGAAGGAAGTCATTATTTAAAGATGAAAAGCACTATGTAGGGCTTAAGAAGGTTCAGTAATTACATGCTTGAATTTATTTTTTCAGTTTTACACCATCTCTGAATTGTGAAGAGATTATTCCCATGCTACAGATTGAGGCTGGAATGGAGCCAGATTTGCCATCCATTCATATTACTTCATCTAATAACGCAATTTTATTTCAAGGTAAATAACAGCAACACATGCTGAAATGCAATATTGTCACTATTTTAGTTTCAGAGGGCAAAGAGAAAAAAACTGTTCACCACATTTGCTTGACAAGAATTTTAAACACCTCAGTATCTATAACCTACTAAACTAAATGGCAGTTTCACTATAAAATTAGCTGTGAGTCACATCAACACTCAGTAACTTCTTACTACTGTATCCATTGTCAGCACATAGGAAAGGAAATTTCACCTAAGATCAGTTCTTGCACTGTCAATATATTTCAAGTGTGTTCAAGGTTTCCCTAAGCTTTTCAAGATAAACCAGCAGCCCATTTCAGTTTTAGCCTTCATTGCAAGAGGAAGTGACAGTATCCTTGGCTGCAACCCCTCTTGTAGACTACGCAAAAGATTTCCTACAAAAGATCTTATCTAACCTCTTTTGACGTAGCCTGCTGAAATATGTCATTACATGATGCACGGCATTTCTTGTTTCTGTTAATCCAAGGTTACGTAGTGCGTAGCATAAGGGATCAAAGAGATGAAGAGGTCACATGTTACTACAAAGGGAAAAAAAAAAAGACAAATTTCTTAAATTGTTACCTATAGCTCTTTCTATTGATTACGTGCTACTATATCAAGGCTATTATCCCAACTTACATATCAAAATAAACAGTATGCACTTTTGATTTGCTCTTCTCTCACACACATAGCAACAAAGAGACAAAAAGAATAAGGCAATTATGATGCATGTGTGGGCTAATCTGAAAGGCCAAGATCATGATAATGAAAGCTATTGACAATCCTTATATTATCATCAGCTTAAGACAAAAAGCTCAGCAGTACTTATTAGGCAATGTAATAGGAGACTAGCAGATAGGATCAATACCCATCATCTCAAACTCACTGCTCTGCACCTCACGCTGTCATTTTAGCTCCTGCTATAAGGGCGAAAATGCTCTTCAGCCAAGCTAACATTTCTATGTAGATTGTATCTTTCTCAGCTGACCTTCAGCCACAACACCACCCCCATCCCCATCACTGCTGTGCACACAGAGAGAAGGGGCTAGAGACAAACCTCAGGTATCAAAGACATTCCTGACATCGTTTTGGACCTGCAAAACAGGATTTGGGGGAATGGATTTAACTTCATATCCCCAATACATGCAAAGACCAGAAGACACACATTATTTCTCTCTAATCCATTTCTTCCTAGTAGAATAGAATTTGACTTTGATTGTAAAAGGCTCTGAAATATAAACTTGTAGATATGATGATCTCCATTTTGCCATGAAGCTGAACACCGGGAGAATATTCATATTAGCATATTCCTAATATACTAAATCAGTTATATGCCCTATAACCTAATTTGTATTACTTCCATGCTTTACATATAAAGCATAAAGCTTCATGCTTTGCTCGTGTATGAGCACACATGTAAATAGGTACCCAAAGCCTCTTTCCTGTTGCACTCGTCTCAACACACTGCAACTTTGAGGACTAAGTTAAGGAGGTAAGAAATAAACTCAAGAAAGAAAAGAACTGAAGAGTGGGAACAGTGCTAAAATAATTCATGAAATTCTTAGTTATTTCTTCAGTCACACTCCTCCACCAAAAACAAGCAAAACCTTCCATTTTTTTATCTTAGAAATATGTCAGGGAGTCACTGTGGCAAGGTTTGTTCTCACCCTACCAGCTGATGAGCAGGTCTATAGTCTTGAAGGTGACAAACTACAGGATGAGCTTTGTTAAAGGACTTCTCCCAACTTTTTTTATTCCCTGTACTTGGCTCAGTCAACTTTTTTAAGTGTTTGGTTATACTGCTGAAGCATAACTTCACTCAGCCAATGCCATTCATCATAACTAAGTGAAACTCTCCCTCTCGCTCCATCTCAGCAAACCTTCAATCTAAAAGCAAAGAGCTGTGCAAATAGAAACAAAAATCTATCAATTCAACTCAAGTTAGTTCAAGGCCTGACTACATGCGATTCTAAAAGTTCTCAGGATAAAATTCCTGTCTTGTTTAGTTCCTTTTCATCTATGAAGGGTCCTCTCAACTTTTTCTTTCTTTATACATACCCGATGCACCTGGGCTGTCCAGCAAAGACAAGTAACCAAAAGAGATTAATTTTTATGCATGCAAAAATGTCCCAAGTCTCAGAAACAACATCCTCTGTACTGTGATGCAAGAGCACAAGTTTTAGTGAGCTCTTAAAACACATTTGGCTGTCTAAGCACGTGCAGTTTGTTAAAGACCTAAACCAGCTTTGATAGCTTTAGTATGTACTGAGAATACTGCAAGAATATATATATCATTATTTATTTTATCTTGGTTCATGTAACTAACTCCTTTCAATTATTAATTTAATTCAAAACTGATGAGCCCACTGGGAGTTGCAGAAACAGGAGAACATATTTTCCAGTCCATCAGTAAAATGAAAGTGTGATTTCTACTAGTTTCACAAACAAATCTGGAGGGACACAAGTAAGCAAAACCAATTAAATCTGCTCTCCTCACTGCAAATACCTTTGGTAAATAGACTTTGGGGAAAAAACAAGTTCTTATAAATATAATTTTTCTAAGCAACTCAGAATACAAAAGGCAACTGAAACTCACAAAAGCCATTACTTTACTGTTCATATGGATATTCACAGAATCATCAAATATTCCAGGTTGGAAGAGACTTTTGGAGGCCAGCTGGTTCACCTCCTGCACCAATCCAGTTAAATCTCTTACTAGCTATATATACTTAGTTATTATCCAATATATCATAGTGGTTATTAGTCAAAAAGAATGAAACTAATCCTTTACAATAAATATTTCCTGATTTTTAATAATGATTTGGATAATATAAACGAACATTTTAAAGTCATTTTATTTAGATGAGCTCATTCTGTTTAAAAATGAAAGTATAGTTAAGCCAGCTTGTATTTTTATATTCACATTAGTGTACTGGACGTAGCCTTGTCTTCAAAATAAGATAGAGAATTAAGCTTTAAAAAAAGACTGCCTGACAAGACTGAGCAACGGCATCTGTAGTAGAACCAGCATGCTATCAACCAAACAAATTTTGATCTGAAAGGCATTTGGCAAAGAGAATTGCGGTCTCCGTATATGAGTGAGGATCAAAACCGAAAACCTCCTGAAAAATATCACACACACACACGCGCGCATACAAAGCTGAATATACTCCTACAAACCCTCAAACCACAGCAAAGTTAAATATCATGAGACACAAAAGATTCCTGACATGAAATTTCCTTATGATCTCTTAGAGAAGACTAAGCCATCTGCTTAGTCAAAAACCCATCCTAATGAGATTAAATGGAACAGAACGATATTGCATGAGATCATATGAATAATACTTAGGTATTACAGAGCAGTATTTTGCCAGTGGTTGAGCTCAGGATGATGGGAAGCAGTGTAAAAATTGTGAATTTATCACCAGCCTAGGCCATCATTTAGATACTGCCCCAGGAGGCAAAGACAGAAGATGAAAAGGAAAAAGTGAAAAAAAATCCTTTCAGAAAGTGTAAGAAAGCATTTCTGTCAGTTTTACATAAAACAACTACCTTGCTAGATAAGTAAACAAGACTCTCTGCTTTGTTATCTCCAGATCACATGTGTACGTATCTGTGGAATAACTTAGGCTTTGAGAGTGAATACAACATGTTGATGCTCTTCTAGGATATCAGCACGTCATAGCAAGCATTTTTATCCATTATACAACTTACTCTCTCAGCATCATCAGTAAAATCTAATGAGACTTTGTAGAAATTAATGTTGTACTGTAATAACATTTAGTCAAGAATTTGGCCATGAAGCGTTACCACGCCCTTCTGGTAACATTTCTAGAGATTTTTGGTAATACTCATTATATGGAAAAATTACATTTCTATCTTTCAGCGTGGACATTTAGGAAGATAACAGATGCTGGACTATACAGTTGCAAACGCTGTCCTCCATGTGTGTACGATCTGGATTCTCTCATTCGATATGCCTCAAAAAATTGTGAGGAAGCATGAAACATCAGCACTAATTCTGCTCAGTAGTTGCTTCCAGCCAAAAGTCCTTCTAATATAGATGGTCTAGTTTTTGCCTAAAAATACAACTGATTTTAACAAGCTTTTGTTAAAAAAAAAAAAAAAAAAAAAGAGAGAAGTGACATTGACCTTGTGCTATTAAAATCTTGCACTATCAAGGACCAAAAGCATGTCTTGTAAGTGAAAGCTCTGCACATTATACAGCAAAACAGTATACTCATTCCTTTGTAGCAACCATCTGTCTTCAACTTTGGGCCATCTACTTCACCTTCCTTTTCTATTGCATAGTATTTGACGTGCCGTTATTCTTGTGTGAGTAGTGAATGCCAGTCAGCAACCACAGAGAAATGTGTTTACTCGTGAAAACAAACCAAAAAAATCACTCCAATGGCTGTTTACTGAGCAATATTAAATCTCATCACTAAAAGATTATCTCCATCTTATGAGAAAAAAAAAAAAAAAAGTGAAAATCAGGTAAAAGTCAGTTCTGTTGATGCACCTGCCTCTGATTTCTTCCCTCAATTTGTGTAATCCAATGTGAACATTTTTCCAGTATTTAATGGCTTTCCTTGACCCGTTATTCCATTTTCCAACCAGTGCCCTACTGCGGGAAGCTGCTTGGTCATCTCCCGGCCCGACCCACCTACCAGGCAGCCACAAGGCCCAGCAAAGCCGAGCGCGTCCTCGGGAGCGCACGCAGCCCATCGGGCGTATGGACGTGCCACGAGGCACGCGGTCACACTCATCTCCCTCTGTCTGGCAGCCCACATGCACAGAACAAATGCCAAAGGAACAAGGCAGGCAGGCAGGTGTACCACACTATCACCAGGCTCAAAGTGGCCTTCAGGGCAGCATGGATGAACCACCAAGCTTCCCGCCCCACGATGCTAACAAAAGGGAGGGGAAAAAAAAGAATGGATTCAAATGAAATACTAAAATATTTCATTCTCAAGATTCAGTAGGATTACTGCTTTGATCGTTATTGTCACAGTAATTTAGAAATAGTCCGAAAATGACAGCTCCGTAGGACACCAAGACATCTGCAGAGGCAACCATGCTACACACAGATGCTGCGTTGCGGTTCTGGCACTGTTCTACAGAAAGCAGACTTACGGACAGCTTGATGCTTCAGCAAGAAGTAAACTGCAAACATAACTAGCATTTTTCAAAAAACAGTGCAGTACTTTTACCTGATGCACTAATTCACCCTATCCAGTCACTAACAAAAATCTTGCCTTCTGATTCCACTGGGCTTCGGTTACTATTCTGACGGCTTGTGCTAGAGATACTGCAACGCTGGCCAGAGCAACTTATTCATGTCCTGCCCTGCCTCTCCCCTGAGAAAGCGGAGGAAGTGAGTAATGAGGAGAACTGGAACAGAAGCGGAGAAAAGACAATTTGGCTCTTCTACTTTTCCCATGGCAAAAGTTAGTTCCTCTCCCTAGGGCACCGGGAACAAAATCTGAGCTTCCCCTGGACTAGAAAGAGCCCGCTATGGGCTCCGCTCTCCTCCTGAACTCACTTCGTGTCTTGACAAGAAACCTCCTAGCTACCAACGCTCCCTTGGCAAGGACAGACCACATCCAAATCCTCGGGACTAGCTTTTAACAGGAAGATGCTGAAAAAAATAACTCTGCACTTTGACATTATATGGAAAGAAAGATGAAAAGTGAGGCGGGTGGGAATGATCACAGCTGCAGAAATTATGCATTACACAGGGCAATGAATATATGTTTTCTGTTTTCTAGGAGTCACAGATGCACAGATTGCAAGTCTTGATTAAAATAAAAACTGAAGAAATAGCAAAGAACCCAAACAGCAGTGTCAGATAAATCTCCATTACATTTTTGCGAGCTATTAAATTATTGGACAGAAGGGACAACTAGTTAATGGCATCTAATATACTAAAGATTATACGATGTCCTAATGCTCTGTTCTGGCTTTACACTGTGAATTTATATTCATATAGTCTATTTTAGCTTTTAACGTGTTTCAGTTTAATATTTTCTAGCAGAACATGCAGGCAACAGTATATTCGCCTTTTTCCTGATGTCCGTAAAAATTTTTTGACATACAACTTTCTGCAGCTGGCACTCCAAGAACAAATCTCTCACATCTGTATATTATCTTCTTCCAGAGAAGCGCATCTGGGGACTTGCAGAATGACAGGGGTTTTCCCTCCCGTAGACTGCATTTTGGCATGAAAACAGCAAATGCTGAGCCAGAAGCTTCTCTCGCTAACACAAGTGCAAATTCAATCCTGCCACTACCCAAAATAAACCTAATTTACAGCAGCAAAATTCAACAACAAAACTGGATACTCAAAAGTAATCCTATCACCATCCACCACACTACCCCACACCGAAAAGTATTCAACATCCGTTCAAAAAGAAACACAGAAAGGTGACCTTTTCAGTGTCAAATATCTACATTTCTGGCCACTCTCCCACGCTCCCTTTTCCATGAAGATCTTAACCAACTTCCAGCCTGGAAGTGCCTTATACTTCCCTCTACTTGACTTAATGCTGTTAGAGAAGCGTCTGCCTCTTTTGCTTTATGTAGGTTATGATGAGATTTTTCTTTTTTGGTCTTACTTTTAAGGAAATAATAGCATAGTTATTTTTAAAGACTCTCCATGTAGCTACTAGATCACAGGCATAAATCGAGCCGTAGTTTCACAGCACAGTTGCCTTAATTGAATGTGGGTTCACATCAATTTCAAAACAGCGTTTCAGAAAGACTTAATTATTAATATTACTCTCCTATTAGTGTCATTTTAGTATCAAAGAATATATTTTAAGTGTTAGTTGTCATGCCTACCAAGGTTATTGTGTTACCTGCATAGGATTCCCTACACAGATAAGGCAATAAAATGTCACTTTGACTTAGTTAAGAGTTGAAGGGAAGAGGAAGTACAGGAAACAACATGTGCAAACATAGAAAATTACGTGAAATTCAAGTGCAGAAGGGGGATCAACTTGCAGACATCTCTGAAAAGAGACGAACTCTTCATCAACTTAAAGATCAGCAATGGATCTTTAACTTCAGCCTTATCATACTAACAATGTTAGGCATTTTATTTCAAAATATTCATCTCATCTGTTTCTGATTTACATTCTGTTTAGGGACTTCAAGGTATGAAGACTGAGAGAATGAGAAGCATACAATAGCTATGAGCAGCCTGAAAAGCCCATTATATCAAATGATCGCTAAAGGATCAAATGAAATGTTTGCTAAAGGGATAGAGCTGAGTTTGATGGTAGTGCTAGACTGCGGAAATGAAGGGTAGTGGTGAGGAAAGGAAGACAGGCTTTTTCTTCCAAAATCACCCTAAATCAACAGAAGCTGGATTCTTCCTCCTGCTTTTGATAAAATTGGGGACTAACTTAAACACTGTATCCCATTCCTTCAGTTCATCCCAAATGAATCATTCAGATACTTGCCAGTGGCTGCCTGACCCGCCGAGGCTGCAACACAGTGGAGCAAACCAGGGAGAAGAGTCAGTCGCAGAGAGAGGGAGAAGAGCCACAGGGCTCCTGGCGTCCCCTGCCAGAGCAGGGCCAAATTCCCACTCTCTTCATCCCAGCTCAGAAACGCCACCTGCAGCCTCTCAGCCAAGCGTGGGATGGGGGACACAGTCTTTCCTGCTGAAACTGCTGCCAAAATACACTGAACCTGCAAAGTCAGAGGAAAGGAAGAGAAAGAAGGACAAGAACTAATACTATTTAGTCATGTGCCTACACCGAGACTACAGCAGTCTTGGCTCCAGAACGATGTTTAGCAAATGCCTGCTTTTGCTCATCACTTTGTCTAGCTCTACTTCTGAGAAGGCCTAGAGTACTAAAATACATCACTTGAAGCTGTGCAGCTCCCACTACTGCTAAGGTCATGATGCATTACAACCACACACACATTAGTAAGGCTAATGCAATCATCTTGCTGAAGAAAAGTAAAATACAACTTTCGCATGAGGAATACCCATTCAAAGTTGAAAAGGGTTAAATATGAACCATGAAATAGATCAGACTGAAAATGAGAGTAAACAGTATATATGTATATATATATATCTCATTACCAGCTTTCCTCACAGCCCCAAGGAGTCACATTTGTATGTAAAAGAAATCATCTAAGTGTGAATGAATCATTTTATAAAGAAATCAGCAATTTTTGGTCCTAAACTCCTGTTACCTGTGTGAAGTAGCATTACTTCTGCTGTATTTAACTGTGCATCAGAGGCCATGGGAGGCTGATGCCTCTTCAACAGGCTCTGCTCTCTTTGGGTCTCTTCAGGCCAGTTATTCTCCCAGGTACCGCAGCACTTTCCCTAAAGCCACTAGGCATTAACCCATGTAAAGGGTCGTGCTGTTATCACACTCATGAAATATTCCAAAAGCAACAGGGCGCCCCTGTCCTTCAAAATGCCATTTGTTTCTTCTTCAAAAAGGTGTAAAATCCTACAAGAAAAGGTTCTGAGGTCCGATGTGGTGTTAGTAATCTTTTTTTCATATCAAAATCTTATTTTACACTGCAGGTTTGTTTTTTAAACACATACCACATTTTTTCTACTATTCTGTGGATACTGCAAAGAAAATTTTCAACTAGCATTTATTCCGTTCATGAGAAAAACAATCCTCTTCTCAATACAGTGTTTTAAAGCATGTAACTACTTCAAAGGAGTTTGAAAATAATATGTTTTCCAAAAAAAATGCCAAATTTTCAGAGCATGATTTCTATTCCAACACCATTTACTTCAAAAACACTATACAAACTTAGGTGATGGGTAAGCATGGAGTAATCTCAGCTCAGGAGCTTTTCAACAACTACCTATCTGCTAAAAATCACACATGAAGAGTACAAAAAAAAAATGACTGGTACTTTAAGAGTGCTCAACTATAAAAGCATTTTCCAATATACAATATTCTAGAGTTTCACACTCAAAAATGATGCTCTGAATAAAGATAACAAGACTGCTTTTAAAAGACATAGTTTTAAATATTATAGCAACTAAAGATTGGATCAATTGTGCAAGAGCATTTAGAAACAGCAAGAGTTGGTCTCAACATTCTGGGAAACCACCAACAAAAGTCTGTCAATGAGCTTAACAGGAGAGGGCCAGGCATAACATCGTTATACAAAATAATGTAAACTTGCTCAAGAAAGCAATGTGATCAGCTTAAAGCTTCCCCCGCAAAACACTCTTGAGTCTTACCCTAGCAAAAAAAAAAAAAAAAAAAAAAAAAAAAAAAGAAGAAAAAAAGGAAAGAAAGGAAAAAAAAAAACACAGCCAGAGCAAGGTTGTGATAGGCACAGCAAATTGTATAATCCCTCCAGTTTTCAGGCTGACATTTAGCACAATCTTTCCGAGCTTCTTTGGCAAATGCTGCCCTATCTATCTCTTGCAAACTCAACTGTTTATTTAAGTACTACCGGGACACTGCTGTAAACTGGATTGCTTCCCCCACACTCCCTAGGAAGAGGGAAAGAGGGAGCGAGCGAGGTGGGATTAATGACAGAAAGACGCCGACTGCTACCCTGGACATCAGGCAGGACCAGGAGGGACCCACGTGGAATCACAGCGTTTTAGCAAACTGCCCTGAGTACAGGTTTTAGTGCAACCACACCCTAACCTACAAACCTACTATTCGCAATCAAGAAAGCTGAAATAAGGAAGAGCTTATTTAAGACCTACAGAGGTTACTAGGCTGTATTCACAGGTTCAGATGGCAAAAACATCCTTCCTGGGAGGAAAGCACCTTTTCCTAATGTCCCTCCTCTCTTCCGCCGCCGACTCTGCGAACAATGCAGCAATAAAGAGTCATAGTTCCTGCTCACTTGTCATCTCCGGTGCACACGTAATTCCCTATAACCTTGAATGCCAGAGGACTGCGGGAACAAAAGCTCCTCCGCATTCCTCCTCCCGCCTCCTCTTGGCCCACTGGGGGCCACCACCACCCTCGATGGCCACCAGGCACAACACGTCCTCCCCTACACACCACCACGCAGCTCTCTAAAGCGGTGGATACCAGTGAGGGGTGCAGACAAAAATAAAGCATTATTGGAAAAAGAAAAAAGAAAAAAAGAAAAAAAAAGTTTAATGGTTGAAAAGGTCATGAAAGGTGAATCTCTGGTCATATCCACCCAGAGTATTAATACATATTCACTGCAATCTGCAGCTGAGAAACCTGCTACTTGAGCAACAGGTCTTAGCTGTACATGGGAAGCCTGAGGAATCTCAGCCCAGGCAGGAGGGAAGAATACACTACATGTTTTTTTCTCCAATTACTAAGAAAAGCTAAAAATCTGCTATCTCAAACATTCTGATTGGGCACTTCTCCTGAATCTGTAAGTCAGTCAACACTTCCTAATTCTACCCCAGTTCTGTGAAGACTGTCATTTGTGTCATCATTACAAGTTCCAAAGAAAAGCAGCTTAATTCAAAACAGCCTGGAGGAGACTCCAGCAAACTAAACAGTATTTGGCAGATCTCGGTGAAGAAAGAGATGAGCAATTTTCAGGTATTTTTCAGGAAAAAAAAGTCAATACCTTTGGAGTTAGTTCCTTGTTTTGTGAAGTACAAATTCTGAAGAAAACACTTTAAACCAAAGAGAGAAAAGCCTTCTATATTTCTGTATTTTCTATATGAAAAGAAAAGATTATTTTTTTTACTTATTACTGTGTTGACAATTACTGCAAAAGAATAGCTGAGAACTGTGGTGGGGGTGGAGAAAAATGATAACCAGAGTCAAGTTTATTAAGCATATTTTCTCTCACGAAGCGCATTATTTACTATGCTTCTCCAATTTTATTGCAATGAAATCAGCACGCATACTTACATCTTCATCAACAGAGAAAACACTCTACCCTCCCAGTCAAGGTCAGGAAACATTTTATTAGCCCCAGATTTTTATTCCCAGCAGGAGAGAAGAAAAATGCAGCCTGCGTTAATCAGATTGTAAGCACCTCCATATTATCAAAATATCAGAGCAGTCGCAGATGCCTGCTAGCCAAGTTTGCAATAATTCAAATACAGAACTTGATTACAAAGGGAATATTAGAGACTTGATCGGGCCTCATTTTGTTCACTTAAGTGAAACAGGAAAAACGATGGTACTAAAGGAAATGAATGTCTTGTTTAAGCCTTTATATGACCCACAACCTCATATCATACTGATGAACAGATCAAAATCAGAGGCAGAAATAGAACCCAGGAAGAATACCACTCCTCTTAATTAGTTTTAAATTTAGTTTGATAGTTCCAAGTTCTTTATTCTTTCTATTTCAATTTAATTTGCTTTCTGTTATTATCAAAACCAGATTCAGCAAGTAGTAATATTTTTTCCTGGTAGTTTTCAGACATCGTCTCCAGTAGAATAAAAGAAAGGGATGCACGCATCTCACGTGCATGCACAGGCTTCTATACCTTCATACATCTATTTTGCCAGAAGCTCAGGCTTTCCATGAAAAAGGTTACTGGCTAAATAAATTCTCTTCAATAAGGTGAATTGCGTGCCAGAAACCCAAAGATTACATTGACCACACGTGAAAGGGGAGGTTAAGGAAAGCAAACTCAATAGAACTGTCTCTTCCGAAAACCTGCGAAAAAAAGGTCTTCACTGCTTGCTTCAGAGCTAATGCCAGTTTGCACTATTTCCATATCTGTAAGAAAAAAAAGAAACTAAGTGAACTCTGCTGAGAAACTGTCCAGTTCTCCTTCCAGAGTGATCTTGGGGTACTTCCTCTGAAACCAAGTGCACTGTAACTGCTAGCAGAAAATACCTGTGTTTGAAAACTCATTTGCAGGTCAGCCTTTGCAAACAAATAGAATCTATATTTTCACCCAATTCAGGCCCACGCCTAGCAGTAGGGACCTGCTAGCAATGGTAAGGAATGCCACTAACAAATGGACCATCCTGTCCCCCTAATAGCTTCATTTCTCCAAAATACTTAGGGAGTGATTCCATACACCAGTACAGTAGTATAAAATTAAGGCTAATATCTAGCTCAAACTAGATAGCCGAAGCTTGAATCACAGCTGAAAGGTCAACAGTCACAAATAAAGGTCATCACCTCCTGATCCAAAGTGTAAGGAATGAATATACATGACAGCAGTGACTTCTCATTATTCCCAGGGCATCTTGGAAATGACCAAGAAACAATCAGTCAGCTTCAGATGACTTCTCTTGTTTCCAAACCCTACACAGAAAGTCTCTTTAATTCTCTTAATTGGTTATATGCCAAGCATATACCAGTAAATATTTTTTTCACTCAGTTCAAAATCTGGGGGTGGGGAACACAGAACTGTACCCTACTCTTTATTTTATACAATACCCATTACTCGAGAAAACTCCACGTTATGCTCATATAATAATTCCAGATGCAGACAACTTATATTTAGCATCTGAAGCTGAAGCTTCAGCAAAGGTCTGTGTGAAGCGAGGAATATCTGGGTAAGCCCCTAGGAGCAGTGTGCTCTTATCCTTTGCAGATTAGCCACCAAGGGTTGCCGCATACTTCACTTCTGCTTTACATTCTGCTTATCTTTATGATTTATGTGTGATAGCCATTCATTCTTCTAATGCCTTTTGATAAAAGCCTAACCTAAGAATGTTAAACCTTACGTGAACCGTGGCACAGTTATTCATTATGTACTTTAATGCAGTGTGTACTACAGCAGTCAGATAAATGGGTCTACAATCATTTTTGTACATTTTTAAGCAAAGCCTTATCTGCTCACAAACTAACTGTGACTAACATGTAGAGTACACAATACGTTGAAAACCATACCCAAGAAAGGCTGTCTGTTATACTCACCAATTTACAGTCAACAGCAACAAGGTCTTAACTTCACTGAAGGGACAAAGTGATAATAATTCAAGAGTTTCTTTTCCTTTCAGGGTTTTAAATGGAAACATTCCTAAATTTCTTGCCAAGAATTTGCTTCCCCTACAATTTGTATATGGCATGCTATACACTTTTCTCCAGTTATTTCCTGATAGCATGTTATTTCTTCTCAGCAAAAACATGATTGTACTTAGTAAGCACAATTTCCAAAGGATGACAGAGACACTGCATCATACCAACTAATTCCTAGCAAGGAATTTTAGCGGCAGCCTAATACCCTGGCAGGGATTTGCGTTGCCTATCAATGCAAAATTCTGATGAGGGTTAGCTTTTTAATCACTTAAATGCTTTGCAATGAAAAAACAGGCTCCAGAACACCTAGTTTTGCTGCCCTCAAACAAAAGCTACTGATCCAAGTGACATTAAATCAACTGAAATGCATGTTTATTTGCAGTTATGCAGGGAAAGGGCAAGGGAAGTCAAGTAAAATATCAAGCACTGGAACACCTGACGGGATAAGTATGTTCTGCATGTTCAGAAAGGGAGCGGTGAGGAATGAATTCCGAAGCTTCAACAAGATGTTCAATTCCACAGGGTTCAGGAGGGCCAAACTGGAAAACAGTGGCATTTTTTTTAAACAGGCGTAGGAAAGGGAAAACAAACAAACAAACCAACCCCTTCACAATAGGCATCCAAAAAATCCTGTCCTCAGTTGATGCTGTTAGGAAGTTGGAGACAGTCAACTTCTCTTTAGTCTGCACTAAAATAACAACTGCCATGTCATCGCGATCCTAAATATATCATTCAGTCAGAGGAAAAACAAACCTGGAAAAGATGCCCTAGGGACAGTTTTAGAAGAATACATGTCCATGAGCCAGAAGCATTTTTTTTTTTTAAGAAGTTACTTCTCCCCTTTCACACCCAAACCTACTAAAGTGGCAAGTACTCACCCCAAATGTCAAAGTTCGACAACTCTGAGATTCATTTAATCACACAAGCCTTTGATGTCGTTCCTCATCTAAAACCAACTGCTTCCCCTACAAGCTGCATTCGCTCTGAAGTCGCTGTGATCCTCCTGCTTCCCAAGACGTGCCTGTAACTCAGAATAACCCACGGAAGCCTAGCACGATGGGCAGGATAATATAAACCTCTTTGCTCCAGAACTATGTGCGGTTTCTTGAATCAAAGAAGGTTAACGCAATTTTTCTGCTGAAATCTGCATAATAAGTAAGACAGGTTCATGCACTCTGCAAAATAATTCACAAGTAATTAACATTATATATGATCAGCTCCTCTCAGAAAAGGCTGTATTTTCCTTGACTTCAGGACAAAAATGGATTAGCTCCTCTGTTCAGATTGTATGTGTTGCCATTAGCATAGAAGAAATGTGATTTCATATCCATCGTACCTTATTGGTGGTGACAAGTTACAACAAAACCATCAAAACCGCAGGAACCTCGTACAGAAAGAAAGAAAAAGAAAGAACATATATACATCCAGCATCAAGTTTCACAAAGCATTAACAAATCAGTTAACGGGATTGCAAAACAAAACAAAACTGGAAGGAAATACTACTATCATGTATCAAGCACAGCAAGTCTTAAGTGACACAAATTGAATTATCTTCAACTAACGAAGCCGGAAACACTGTCCCTTCAGAAATGCTTTGTCTTCAGCCATAAAGCACTCTTCTATTCTGACCACAGGATTAAAAGTGTACCTAGAGGTCAACTGGAAGTACGAATTAGTGTTTATAAAGAGGATCTTCCCTTAAGCAATATTTCAGTGAAGGAGAAGGATTCTGTAACAGCAGAACCAGCTTTCATTGAGAAGGTGATTCCAATACCAGTTTTGCATTTAAAGTGGTAAGAATACGAGAGAGAGCATAGAAAACTAGGGAATTATATTAAAAAAAAAAAAACTCTTTAATTTGTTTATGCGTGCATCCATCTCAACTGCACACTCTCAAAAAGGTCTTTCACTATCAGGCATTAAATAGCCAATGAAAATTTTGTTTAAGACCATCCTCTCACAATAAGAATGGAAACAGGTTTGATTTACACGCGTTAACATTACTAGGTAAATGCTGAAACTTTCACCATGCCCTGCACATAACTTCATTCCTTTGGGAGTTTTATCTGCTCGGGCTATTTTAAAAAGTGATTTTCCCCTCTTAATTAAATTTATCTCCCCTGGCCCCTCGGTGCCTCCAGGAAGCAGCAAGGAAGCAGCAAGGAAGCAGCCGCTGCACAGCCCAGCTTGGGGGAGCCGGGGCAGAACCCGGGAGAAGCTCAGCCTCAGGCAGGTGGAGGAGCCAGGAGAAGCCAGACTTGGCCCCAGCATCACGCTGTGGACAACGGGGGCCCCGGCCCGGCTCACGCAACGCAGATGCTCCGGGCGGTGAGCCGAAAGCTGCCGTGAAGCTCGGGACGGGCTACGCGCGCGAGAGCGTCTCCCAGTTGTCAGTCACCACCAGCGCCAAACGGCAAATCAAGGACACGAGTCACAGCCGCAGCCTCCGCGGCTAATTAATTAAGCAGCCACACACAGCTTCCTCCCCTTCCCACCAACTGTGAAACTTAAAGGTTCAAGCGAAAGATGCTTTTAGGAAAAAAAGGCCTCTTTGTGCCGCTCTATGGCAACACGAGCACCATTAATGTCAAGTGCATTCTTCATGCTACACGACAACCTCTCCTCTCCTTCACAACCGGGCATGACGACTTAGAGGACTCTGCCTCTCCCCATCTCTCCCGCAGCAAAGGTCCTTGCCCAAACCTCCTGCAGCCAAAACCTGGCTACAAAACACACCTCTGCTCCTTTACATCTCCAATTCCTGGGCACCACCAAAATACTCACAGTTGTTGTCTTTGCAACAAACCGTATGGGTTTTGTTTCCCTCCTCCCCAAAAAAAAAAAAAAAAAAAAGTACCTTTTGGCCATATGGTATCCTACAGGAATTCCTTTATAGAAAAATCATTTCATAGCATTATCTGACAGATTGCTGAACAAGCAGGACATGCAGCTCAGTTGTTAAAATCCCTCCGTTTCCATTCCATTGTCAACAGAAATTTATAGCAAGAATTGTTGACAAGAATTTATAGTAAAGCTTTAAACCTGAATGAATAACCAGATTGCTTTGGGAGTTTTGGTTTTATGTTACCATACATGAATATAGGAGAGGAAGGGCAAAATAAATGTTATGTACTTGGTAGAGGGAATCCACATCCTCTGAAGAGAGATGGTCCCAGGACCATGAAATTAAGTAGGCCGTGTGTTTGCGCAGCTACAAACAGCAGTGGAGAAGTGGAAACAGAAAGATCCCGTTCATAGAGGAGACGGGTTAAATTACTAACCAGGACATGGGATGGAAGTACGGAAGTAAATAAGGAAGAACGGTTTAAAAAAAAAAATACCGCAGGCAACTGCATCTCAATGTAAAGACGAACAGCACAGCGATACACCTGGAAGGACTGCTCAGCCACTAGTCGGGTTCAGGTGTTCAGGGAGAGGTCAAACCAAAGGCCATGAAATGCGGGAAACCCACCTACTGCAGGGGAAGCTTCACCACTGTCTAAAAAGAAACACGTTACATAATGCTCAAATATTTGTTTCCACAGCATTTTTAACATTGTCTTGTATTTTACTTTAGCCAACACAACATTTAAAGAAATAGTATCATCTTTGAAAGTTACTAAATTATCCCTAAACTGATAGAAAAACATGAGTCATTAAGGGCGGTTCCACGACCAAGACAAACACGCCAACAAAACCCCCTTCACCACAATTCTGTTGGAGGAAGCACGTATCAAATCAAGTTATTACACTAGCCACTGTGAACTATGAGCTGCATAAACTTCAAGTCAGCTTCTATATGCGCACAGACATATGCAAAGGCAAACCAGAACAGCATCTGTGCAGAACAGACTGTCTACTCCAGTAACACCATCTTTGAAATCGGTCTTTACATATTTAATAGCTTTTCCTTAGGCAATCTATGTTGCAGAAAGTGGAGAAAAATGTTGAGTAAGGAGCTCAAAATACACCAAAAAGACAGTTAGCGTAAGGCAGGCTGCACTTCAGCTTCTTTGAAGATGGGTGTTCACTTGGATTTTATTCCTTTCGAATAGCAATTCAATGATAATTCATTCTTTCTCCTGCAGTATTATTGAGGCTTGTAGCAGTTTTGATAACATAAGCTGGAGAAACAGCTGTGTCTCAGGCAAAGAGACTTCAATAACCACTCACTTCACAAAGCCCAACTGCTCCGATGCAATTTTTTTTCTACCACCGTGGTGGGAGAGAAACACCAGGTTTCTGATAAGGTATTGAGAAAGCCAAGCCCAGTGAGATACAAGCACACAACTGAAAGCTCTCAGGATGGAAACCTGGGCAATTAAAGCCAAATTGATAAGAGCAATTGGCAGCTGCTAACCACTTTTACCAGGTGGAAAAAGAACTGTATTATCCTGCAGAGAGACCCTCACACTCACTGGCCCTACACCCCCTTGCACCAGTACTGTGAGCAACCAATCATAAAAAAAAAAAAAAAAAAAAAAAAAAAAAAGCCTGTGCTGTTGTTTCTAATTTTAGGCATTTTTTTTATTTGTTTTTCAGTCAGAGTCTCAAAATCTACAAACCTGTAACTCCTCTGGCAGTATTAACTGTAAGGCATAAATTCCTTTTTCTTTATGCTTCGAGAATCAACTTTCTACTCCACTAGTTGAAGCAAGTAAAAAGCACAACAACTTTTAAGAGTTTACTTGGCACTGCATACTCTCCAATTTCCTTTTATTAGCTGTCAAGCATTTCAAAATTTAGCATGCAAGTTATACGGGCTCAATTCAATCCCTAAATTAGATCATGAACCTGAGACATATGCAGCACTTGCAGTTCCAGCTTGAGTAGAAGCAAAGGGATTTATGCACTCTGCAGGATTTTTGGTCCTTAATCTTTGTTAATTAAAAAAAAAAT
>JAUBNY010000048.1:7053319-7068692 GCA_032275445.1 Crypturellus soui | reverse complement strand
TTTCAGCGAAGCAACTCGCCTTGGCTGGAGCCGGGTGACCCGGCCAGGCTCACTGCGGCAGAAATGGATAGGACTGCTGAGCCAGGGGCTAACGTCCCTCTCGGTGAACGTAGTAGCAGCAGCCACACGCTGAATCATAGAATCATTATGGTTGGAAAAGTCCTTCAAGATGATCGAGTCCAACCATAACCCCTTCACCACCCTACCTGCTAAACCATGTCCCCGAGTGCCTCATCTGCACGTTTCTTGAGCACTGCCTGGGATGGTGACTTGAGAGGTCGCTTCCCTAGGAGGGCCACGGTCCTCTCGGTCTGCACATCGCTTGGGTCCTCTGCATCCTGCTCCTCAGCGCTCTCATGTCACCCATTTCTGGTGCGCCTTCCAGTTTGCTGTCTTCCTTCTCCAGACCTTTCCTCACCCTAAATTCACTGACTCTCACATACCTGCAAAAGGAAAACACACTAATTCCCAGAATCGCTATGCATAGGCTTTTTATTTTCCCATTGCTCTTTTCACTCCTTTCTGTCTGAAGCTCCATGGGGAAGAAGCTCCTTTCTCCAATGCTCCTGAAGCACCAACCCCTATGCTGTGAGATAACATAAATGGAGTGGATTTGCTCCAGACACCTGCACACACACAAGAGCTGGGAAGCTTTGTGCCAGCACTGGATTTCCTACCGCCACTTCACCTTTTTCACACTTGCCCTCTGCACCAGTGCAGTATCAGTTCTTGTGTCTCTTCCTACAACCTCAACCCGCAAGATAACGGAGCCAATGTGTTCTCCTCCGTTCTCCAGAAATACAGGCAATATTAGTCCCCAGTCTGAAGAAGAGACCTGGAGAAGGTTGTGTATGGGGAGACAGCAAAGCCAAAGGAAAGGCTGCACCCCAAACCTGTAATCTCACCAGCGAGACAAAATGAAGTCCTTTAAAAGAATGACCAGTAGCTATTATTTCTTCAGGATCTCAGTGTTTCTCTCAGAGAATCGAGTAGGCTTATTCTACATGAGAACTAAGCTGCAGCTTTTCAGCGCTTACTAGGTAAAACGGGTGAGTATGCAGAAAGAGCACCGGGTAACATTATCTGCACACACTTTACTGTGCAACTGTTTCCACAGGTACAGAGGACTGTCAGACCGCCGGAAAACTTCATGCTAATTTTTGGTTGCATGTGTGTTATGAAATGTAAACTAGGACTCCCGCACAAACCTGGAAAACTGCACTTATCTAAATCACACTGGATTAAGGGGGCAGTAGTTCAAATAGCATTTCTAGCCAAGAAACATGAATCTAGACTCTGCAAAGATACTCTGTAAGAGAGACACAGATCTGTTAACGCATGTGACAGTTGTTTTGCAGCACAAATCGCTCCAAATCAAATTTCCAAACAGGTGAAACATCTGGAAGGGAGAGTCTCAGCTGGCGAGAACTGTCAAAGCTATCATAAAATCCACATTTTTTTTCTTTACCAAGCAAGATATGAAATTAAGTAGTTAACATAAATTAAGATTACACCAGTTGACATAATAAAACATTGCTAAGTGCTATGATCCAGTAGCAGTCTGGGGCTTTTTTGGGCCTGTAATCTCTATTTTCTCTCCTCCCTTCAAAAGAAAGCTTCTCCCAATACAGAGTTCTTCTGAATAATGAAACATAATGATGATACTAATTCCTTCTATGCATTAGTGCCAAATAATATAAAACAAAAATACACTACAACAACAAGCATAGTCCATAAACTTTTTCACTGCTTCATTATTTAGGACCAACCAAGCGTTTTATGAATTGTAGTTATTTATGAACTTCCATATACTTTGTGTTTGTTTTTGCCCCAAAGGTTCATCTACTTCGTTACTCTGGCTCTCCATCATACAACAGCAAGACAGGTCAAATACCAAACTGCGTCGCAAGGGTCTTATTCGGGTATCCTTGCCGGCCCTCCGTCCTGCAAACACTTAGCCATGTGTTTAACTTTACATATACAAGTAGTTTCACTGAACTCATTCATGAAATTCAAGCCCTATTTAAATTGCCACAGCCTTCACCATTGGCTCCAGTTGGACCCACGTTTTATCTAATGGGACTATTTTCATCTGAGAAGCTGAACACATGTCCAAGCAGTTGCAGAACTGAAGGCAAACTGCTGCAATCCGAGGCCTAGGCTGCCATTTCATCTCCTTCGCGCTTACATCTGGGAGCTACAAAGAGATTTGCTTTCATCCTGGCCTTAACTAAGTTAGGATACAAAAAATAGACCAGCACTAAAGCAGATTATTAGGTCATATTTTTCTTCCTCCTTCTAAGTGGACTACTCCTCGCCTCCAATGTGATTATTTTTTGTCCCAATAAGCACTATTTAGTTAATGCATAATCACCTCGGCACATCCAGTGATTTCACTTCGCCGCCACCTTCATCTGTTCATTTCTACTTTAAGAAAAGCAATAAGTTTCTGGCAGATACAAGACACACACAGAAAATTAGTTAGCTGCAGTTTTCTTTCCTTAATTACAATGGCAGCAATACTCAACCAATCTAAATTGAACTCAATTAAATCAAGGTTTAGTTGATTCCTGAAGCAACGGCTGAAATAGAACCTCTGCACTTGCTTACTCATTCAAACTTTTATTTAGGATGGATTGTCTAAGGTGACCCAAGCACCTAGTTTGAACCTTCAGCAGAAAAAAGAAACCCCCCAAAAGGGCAAACCCATCACAGATCCTTTGCTGCAGAAAATATAAGTGTAGAAGTAACTCCCGTCCAAGAGTTTCTGGTGAAATTTGGAACAACTAAACTCAGACAGACTTTTGGATAGAAAACAAAAAAAATAGACTTTTTACAAGACTTTTATATTATCATACTGCTTACTGTATTTATGAGCTTACAGTTTCTGGGGCATCCCATTTGTTATTAATTTAATCACTTCTTTGGAAGATGCACAAGTGAGAGTTCATCCCTCCACTCACTCCTCCACCTGCGCTGCTGTGCAGACATCGCTGGAAGCAGAGCTGAGATGAAAAAAAAAAACCACATCCACTCCATCCACAGCTAAATACGCATATTGAAAGCAACCACCCAGGTAGGACCCAGGTTCTTCTGTGCTTTGCAATGCAAAATACCACACAGTTGACACAGTCCTCCTTGAGTAGCCTATTGTACAAGCACATTCACTTACCCTTGGCAAACGGGTAGCTGGCGAGAGGTCAGGTTTATGCTACGAATTATTACATACCTGCTCTTCCCCAAAAACACTGAGTTGTGCTGCCTCACACGTCCTCAGTAGGATCTTAATCCATGAAAAACTAGGATAGGACACAAGAGTCTCCACACACTAGTATCTTCGCAGCCACATAATATAATGCATCAAGGACAAAGCTTCACATTTTTTACCCTACTCCACACACAGATGTTTCCCCATGATTTCTTATCTTAAGGGAGGTTGGCAAAATAAAGTATTCTCAGGGCAGTGGCTTAAGCAAAAGAGTATTCAGCAGTCACTCCCACTGTGCTGCACAGCGAACAGGCTGCCCTTGCCCACACTAAAAAGATCAAATACAAGTTATCCTTTCAAGCAGGATTCCAATTATGCCAGACCAAAGGAAAATTCCTGCATAAACTGATTTTAATCCCACCTATTTCTGGAAATTTCAGATAACAATTTTTTTATTCCATACTTGCAGGGGAAAAAAAAAAAATAGAGAGAGAAGTAGGCATTGACAGCATATTGCTTATGCAGGAACTCTGTGAATTTTTTTGTGCTTATACTTACCTGGGTATTACTTCTTCATTTGCATGTTTTACATTCACTTTGCTTATTCAAAAACAGCATTGTAACATTTTTGGCTTCAGTGGTAATAGACAGTGTTTTAATTTTTTCTTTCTGCAAAACAAGCTCTCACACTTTTTCACATCATTAACAATTATTTATCTTTTAGCACAGCGGGAACAAGCTGGAATTCCTTGCCTATAACAGGAGCCCTCCCCAGAACCTGCGGAGTGCAGCCAGCGAGATGTTCAGCACAAGCCGAGCTCGGAGCCAAGTGGGTAAATTTAAATATCGCACGCAGCATGAGGCTTCTGGAAAGTGTGCAAATACAGGGTGGTACCTCGCCCGGAGCGCTTTTCGAGATATTTATATCACTACGGTACCTGCAGCGCTGCGGGGCCAGTTTTCTTGCTAACACAAGCTCCCTTGACGGAACCTGAGGCCAGGAAGCACCGAGGTTACAGCAGGGTGACGGTGACCCCCTCTCCTGGCAAAACTCGCTGAATTTCCTACGCGTGGACCCAGCAGCTGAGAAGAACAGCAGGCAGAGCGCATGTGTCAGATGGACACAGCACTACAATGATTCCTGCACAGTTGGCATTTTTAGCATTTTTCCAAAGAGTAAAATATTAAGTGTGAATACTCATTAGCAGTGCCAACTACTGGATTAGGTGTGCACCAATTGGGTGCCAATCTCCAATTGCCAACCCTGACCTTACGGAGTCTCCTTTTCCTCTCCTAGGCCCACTCCCAACCCCTAAATCACCCGGCCTTCTTAGTATTTTGAGAAAGGATCGTGTATAATGATTGATAAGGGAACACTTAGCAGGGATGCAAGAAAGAGCTGACTGTCCCCTAGAGGAGAAATTTCCTGAAAAAATCACTCTTGGGTTCATCCTACCTCTGCAAATCAATGCTGCTCAGTTATAAACATCTACTTTTTCTTAACGTCCTTACATCATTTTCTTTGTCAAGTGCTAAAAGCAGGCTCTAAATTGCAGAGGACAAATGAGCTTCCTACTTTGGGGACGCATAAGCTTTCCTTGCGGCTTTAACACTCTCCCTGCCATGCAGGAAGGTGCCACTAGCTCTGCCCACCGTCAATCAAGGTAACTGGGAGGTCTGTTTTGAATGCATGCAAGTCTACTCAATGTTAATTAAAACAGGGTGGTTAGAAGAGTTAGAGACAAAACGTTATAAAAAGAAAATGTACAGCAAAATATACCCAAGAGTGGCCAAGCTGCTCTGGGTAAGCAAACATCCTGCATCCTAAGGAAAGAGGAAAGTACATGAAGGAACTGCCACGGAACCTCCCTTCTTTACGCCCCACGGCAATATTTGAAATAACACCCCGACGCCCTTATCAAAGCTCGAGTCACGTTGCACCGGCTCGTGCAATACGCAGCCTAAAGACGTGATTCCCGCAGTCACGCAGGAGCAGGGCGCAGCAGGAGGTACCCACCCGCACGGCACCTCGAGGCCCGTGCAGAGCGGCAGCCCTGGCCGCGTCGCCACTGCAGGGCCCCGCGGGGCCGAGGCGCAGGACGGGCACCCTGCACGCAGCAGCACCCGCAGCGCTCTGCGCTCACTCCGTTCCTTGTCAGCTCTTCCGACACGAGCAAAACCGCACACGGCACCATCTGCTTCATTCTCTTCAAGGCCCCTTCCCCATACCTGAGCCCCTCACCTTAAAAAAAGGAAAAAATTACATCTTGAGAGTTCTCCAGAAGCAGGAGATTCATTAAAAGAAACACCACCCTTCTTAATAATCCAAGCGAGTTACACCTAAGGGATGAGTAATGTACTGTGAAATGGAGTAGATCATAAAGCTACATCTTCTCCACACAAAGACCACAGAATTTATTCAGGTATAGTGGTGCTACCAGGAGGCTTTACAGGACCGCTTCTTTACTAACAGAAAGCTGCTACACACGAGAATGCCGTTTTATTTGATTAAAATTTTTCACGATTCTCTTAGAACTCGCTGTTTTTGCAAATGTTATTTATACAGTCATGCAGCATTTAAATTATTTTTTGGCACTGGAATCTTTATTTGGATCAAAGCGCTTTTAAAGAAAAGCCCACGTTTTCTTCTATTTTAATTATAAAAATGTAAAAGATCAAAAGTTTAATTAAAAACAATTCATTACAAAAAATAAATCTTTCTTCTGCAACTAATTCTAATTTTGCAAGACTTATTTTCACTTTCCCTCTTGGGAAAAAAGACACCAATATTTTAAAGTTTCCACAAGTACAACTGAAATTGTTTGGGCAAAAATGAAGTACATATACACACACACACACTGAAGCTTCATGGAATTTCTTACAGGGAACTTCTTGTTATAATTCAAGATTTTCCAATAAGAAAAATATACAGATAGACACATACCACACATAGAAGTATCTCCGCAGGAACCACTATACAGTGGTTTTTGGCAGGGAGGGAGCGCAGAAGGGCAGAGAAAGGATGGCAGAAAGGGAGCAACCTTGCTGCAGACCCACAAAGCAAACTTCTCACTTCATCCCCAACATTTCTAAGAGTTACCCAAGGTGATTCACTGGTGAAAAACTGAGATTAAATGCAGCCAGACCGGAGTCTTGACCCAAGATGCAAATACTTTTTTTGTATTCCAGTGGTATCTGGCGTGCTGATGTTTAACACACAAAATAAAAAGATTAACAGTTTCTTAAGATATTCCCTCGCTTCTGAACCTCATTTCTTCTTCGTCTTGTAATCAACATAATTAAAACAATCAAAACTACTGCCACATTAAGCTCCAGTCACATCAAATAAATGCAGTATCAAGCACAAGAAAAGGCATGATTGCACCTTCATGTTCACACAATTGGGGGAAATCAGAGGATGTGATGTGGCACAATATTCCTCTGAATATTTTATTTGAAAAGGGAGAGTCTTTTTCAGATAGATTATGAAGTGTGAAAGAGCTCTCATAACCAACAGAACAACATCTACAAGTCAATTCACACAGCCAGAGCCCCACTGAAGCCACTGCAGCTCCTTTTACTGGATAAGGAAACCCTCCCGTGTTATTTGGGGTTAGGAAAAGCTACTCCAGCTGCTGGAGGGGTGACCATGAGCATCTCATGTGAATTTATATATCAAGGCCTAATTCCCATGTCAACGTAGCATATTACAAGCCCACTCAAACAAAAGATCCAGCCAAACATAACTGCTCCCAACCCATGAATGTTGTCACACTGTAAAACAAAATTCAAGAACGCTCGTACGTTACCCTAGTACTGCAAATATCATTTAAAAAGGGCTGAAAGCAGGAGCAGCCTGCAGGGGTGAAATGACACTGTCTGGAACGTATGCATAGCAAGCCTTAAGACTACCACTTTCAATGCAAAAAGATGCCTTTCGGTGCATTACTTAACGGTGCTGCTCTGCACGCTGGTTAGCAAAACGCTCCTGCACTCCCCATAGCCCACCAAAAAAATACACTCTGCAAGTGACAAAGCCAAACTACACACACGAGACAAAGTCAAAATTCCCAGAAGAGGCTGATTTTCAGAATGAACTCCCACTTTAAGCTCTCATGCAAGGCACCTGGAACAAATTAGTCACTTGGGGTAAAGCAACAAAAAAAAGAACATTCTGGGTTAGCAGCTCTGCTTCTCCCCAGGCTTCCTCCCAGATGGTGACCTACTCCTTCATAACCCAGCAAACAGCATCTTTCACTTCAAAACATCTTCTAAAAGCCTGTCAAATGCATAGATGCAAATACACGAAGACCTGCAGTTGGGTTACTCGTATGCTGACTGGCAACACAGCTACTCAAACGGAGGAGGCTAAAACCGCGCTGCACAGACACGCTGCAAGCCCAGCGGGCACCAGAGCCGCTCGCTGCGGGACATGCCGTCCTAAAACAGGCACCAGCCTCATGCTGAGTATTTAAAATTCAACTTATGGCAGGTATGAGCCACCACTGTCGAGCTCCAGAAGCAAAAAGGGAAACTTCTTTCCCCACCGCTTTTTTCCCCCACTGTTCGATTAGGGTGGATTTTGGAGGAGTTGAGTTTGCTCCCCAGCGATGGGCAGAGCCAGCCCTTATGTACAGATGGGTTTATTTCCTGGAATTGGTGATAATTCTTAAAGATCTTTATAATGGACAACATCCATTTGCTTGGCCAGCAGGAGGGTCTCCACTTACTAATTCTGCTGGTTTAAAAGCACTAAAAACATCAACTCAAGGAAATGCTTCTCCTGAGGGAATTCTCACCACTTTACTCAAGGACCTGAATTCTGGCTTGCCTTTTTTTTTATTATAATTATTATTATTTTGAACACTGAAGTAAGTAATTATCAGTTTCAGTAATTTACTGAGCACAATTTTAAAGCCATTTCAAACAGCAACTGAGAAAACATTTCTGTGTATAAGTTAGAGGCAAGATTTCATAAAAATACTCCTTGGCGCACCACTCGGTAGGGAGTCTGGGCGCTTACAGTCAGTCACTGCCTCCTATAGACAGCATCTGTTCTATAGAGCTGTGCAAATGACACAGCTAAATAACACTGCATCAGAGAGAGAGACTCAGAAAAAGTTAAGATGAGAGCAAAAAAATAAATAAATAAATAAAATAAAAAAGTCACATTTAGCCAGAACAGGCAACCAAGCATCAGGAAACACCGAGCAGAGAAATGAAATGCCATTTCTGACGCCTATGGACAACAACTTTATGCGCACACATGTTTTATTTAGGAACCCGAGAGGGTTCAAAGCCTCACCACGTCCCACCAGGAGGGTCCCCAAAGCAGGGGACACAGTTTGTTCCATAGGACAGTGGGAAAGGGGTTGAGGGGATTCCTGTGCCCAGGACCAAGCATTAATTTGTATGTGCAAAAAAGCCTCGCGGGTGGGAAACGAAGGCAACAAAAAGATCTGGGAGCAGTTTAGGCTGCTGCTGGGAGGGCTCATTTGTTTCTGAGACAATTTTGGTCACTGAATCATGACCTCGTTTCGAGCACCCAAGTCCTTTTTTTAGGATCTAAGCGTGTGGCTTAACAAGTTTAATGAAAAAAGCATCCAGGCACCGGCAGGGGTTTAAGCAACAGCCCTGCTACCAATTACAGGGCTGTTCCTCTGAATTAACACTGGATGAAGCCGGAGCGCGGAAGAGTCAAAACTCATGTAATCCTCTCGTTAGCAAAACGCCCCGGCATAGCGCTCCGTTCAGGGAAAGCTGCCCGGGATGCGTGGCTCCCCTGAACCCCGGGTCAGGGGCCAGGGCAGCTTTCTCGCCCTCTCGACAGGTCTGTGAATGAAGAGGGGGGATACCCCAGGCCGGCGCAGCGGGGCGAGGGCAACGCTCTGCGCTGCCCTGGGGAGAACCCGGCTCCGTTCCCGGCCGGCTGGGCCCAGGGCACGGCTGTGGCCCAGGCCCTTCACTCCCGCCGAGGAGGAAGCGCTCCGAGTTTGTCCGGCTCTCTGCTGGAAAGACAGAAGCCGAAAAACACTCGGTCTCGCGTTTTCGGTGGGTGAAACACACCACCCTGCTCCTCTGTTTACTGCGCACACATCATGGGTACACCTACACATGCTTTTAGAGAATGCGCTGCTTCCCTAAGAGCTTTTAAAGCACATGGGCCACTTATACACACCCCTGGAAAAAAAATAAGAAAATAATATAAATAAGACAAAATAGTTTGTGGCAACAGCACATATTTCTAATAAAACAAACAGCAAAACATGAAAAGACGTGGAGAAGATGTGATATGAAGAGAGTAAATGAGTGTTTTTTGCCTCCAGCTGAATCCTCCCACTATTCATCAAAAATCTCCATATGAAGCCGATAGGAAAATGAGGGCCAACAGACTAATTAGCACCACGGAAAGCAAGGATAAGTGCTGAGGGAAGCCACTTCTGCTCCTGCTTCCTCCCGAAGCTTTGCGGGGACAGGAAAGGCAGGGATGGCACCCACTGACGCATCACGACTGGTGCTCTCCGCCTGGGGTCAGTGGGAACCAGCAGCTTCAAACGCTCCCACACGAGCTTCCTCGGGCCCTTCGTGTCTCACGCAGCCACCTTGGAGGCACCATCTCCTCCAGTATCCCACTGGAAGTATCTCGAGACTCCAAGGTCATCCTGGGCCTAAACCTTATCCAGGGAAGTGAAGAGAAATTCTGCTGCCACCACAACACCGAGCGATCTCACGTTTTGAGGGAAGGCACGCAGAGTTAATACGCTCTGTCAGTCAGTCCTGTTGGGGAAGCACAGGAGCTCAAAGGCTGCCAAACCTCAGGGGCCAACAACGGGCTGCTGAAAACAAGAGAAATTCTAAAGTTTATTAAAAAATAAAACAAAAAAATACAAGGGCCAAAGTGTCAGAGAAGGAACTTCCAGCATAAGGTTTGGATCTCCAGGCAAAACATCTCCATCTTTTAAACAATCATTCTGGACCAGAAACATGGATTAAAAACAACACTGAGAGGAATGGATGGTTAAAAAAAATATATTTCTTTCAAAACAGCCAATTAATCCAGAAGCATTAGCATAAGCAGCAACAAGGAGGAGCATCGGTGCCTTTGTCCTCGCTCCACTTCTCCAGCGACAAGCTTGGAACAACGCGCGCCGCAGGTTGCCAGCGGGCCCGCGTCCCCAGCTCCAGCATCAAGCACTCCAGCTAGTGACGGCAACTCCATAAACAACCAGCAGAGCTGCTGCAGCCAACCTCACAGGGAAGAAAAAAGGGAAAAAGAAAAAACAGAAAAAAGTTGGAGCAGTCGGCAACAAGGGCAAGGCAAATTTCCAGCTGAGGGAGGCAGAGGAGCCCTAACTCAGCATCTTCGCCGCTATCAGATGGTTAACAAATTGGGATGAGAGACTTCTGAGCCTTTCAAGAGACTTTCACTCTGGCAAACTTAAAGGATTCGGCAGTGCAGCTGGAATACATATGGGGGATGCAAGAGAAAGTGGATTGCTTGAATTTGCAGCTCTGTTTGTGAGCTGGAAGAACTTCCTGCAGATGAGACATATCCAGCCCGTGACTCAGATAGGGAGAGTCTGCTAACTGTAATGAACTTACTCTCTGAACCAGCTACCAAATGCGACACGGTTTATGTTAGTGTTACATATGCAACTAGAATCTCAAAATAAAGCCTGTGGGGACACGATTTCTTTTTTGCTTCCAAAAAGGACTCTGTACTACAGCATCTCCATTGCAAAAATCACATTCCTTGATGAAGCTGAAACTTCCCATTTTCATCAGAAGGGTTCTGTTCAATGCACAGCTCTTAAAGCAAAAATCAAATGCATTTTTAGATTATGTTCAGCATTTTAAATAGCATGGGCATCACATTAATAGGATATTACCATGCTAGATTCATCACAATGTCTAATCAATGACTGGTTCAGTTGGTTGATACTTAACTACAACACCTGAAAATTAAACAGCCTCCCTTACTGAGGCGTCTCTCTCTGGATTATGTTTTTATCATTATGTTAACGGCCATGTTTCATGTACAAATTGTCTTTATGATCTCTTGAAATTACCACTTTTAAGAAAAGAGAAGGGAAGCAGGCAAAGGACTAGAGAGGAACTGAGCAGGTCCTCTCCTCTCCCCCTTTCCCCACCAACATCCTCACTGCTGAAATGTAAAAGACCGCAGCCATCTGAGAGCAGACCTCCTAAAAGCTACCGGAGAAACGCCTTTAGAGCTGAAAAATTAAGAGTTAATGACAAAAAGGGGGCACCAAAAATCACAGATGTAAATTAATAATCAAATACACACATACAGCTCAACAGAGACAGATGGCAAGCAATTTCCCCCCGTGTACTTATACTTGTTCTTCTACTGCATGTATTTGGGTCACTTGCTAGATTAAATCTTCTGTGGCAGGCCCAGCAGAGGTACTGCGCAACGTGCACGGACTCAGCCTATTTCTAAAATTCGCGGGTTTCAAGCTCCACACAGTGAAGACATTCGTTAGGATTTCCTCAACGCCGCACCACAACTCTGAAGCCAGGATGTTGGATAGTGTTTCTGCCATCAGCAAGAACGTCCCAGGGAGACCTAGATAAAATAGAGCACAAGCCAAGGAAATTTGGTCTTTGGCCCCAAATCTTATGGAAGAGCCCTACGCTAAGAGGGACAAGTCCGTACGTATTACTCAGAGTTCTGATTTTGCCTATGGGCCACACAGACGATACCTCCTTCAAGGTTAAAGACGCCTGCTGACATCCTTCCTAAAACATGCCTTTCTTCTGACTATTGGTGGGCAAAAGGAAGGCTTCAGAGGACACGTTGTTCAGTTTTTGTGTTTTGTTACAAGTTTCCTGTAACCTGCAGCCTCCTCCCCAGCCCAGCTATAAACCGGCAGTGACACATCTTACTCAGCCCGGGTCCCATGAAGGGTGACAGCCTCAACACAAGGCACCCATGGGCCAAGCTGCCTGCTTCTGCAAGCAGAAGTAATCACACAAGCGCATGAGCCTAATCGCTGCAATATGCTGCCTTCCTGTAATACCGGTACATGCTGACATGAACCAAGAACTGCATGTGCAGCAACTAGAGATTAGCCCCCTTAATCTGTCAAGAAGCTGGATTTAACACAATGCAACAAGGAGATCTTCGGCGCATCCGCAGCAGCGGGAAGCTGCGCTTCTCCCTACCCCTTTCTGATCAGCTCCAGGACAATTTTGCTCTGCAATAAATAAGCTTATTAACAACAAATATGAACTCAATGTGTCATTAAACAAACATCTAAATATTTCCTCTCCTCTCCCCTGTTTATCTCTTCTTCCAGGTTACTGGGTGTCATATCTGCCTTCAAATAAAGCAAAGGAACAAAAATAAAGGGAAAAATATATTTATATTCTCCTAGATGAACAGGGTAAGGAATGAGGGGGGGCTCTCCTCCCTCACTCCCCTCCAGTAATCTCTGCATGTAACTTGGAAATATCACAGCTGTCCGTGAGCATTATAACAGAAGGAAAAAGGGTGACAAAAGCTTGTTTTCTAGATCCACAGGAAAAAGAGAGCAGTGTTTCTCCTTTACACTGGCTCTCGGGCTCAGACGCTGTCATGTTCATTCAAACTCATCAATAAGTCAATTGATCAAAAGATCACATGTTTACACTCATTATGTGTGCCACATATCTGCCTGAGCCTGAACGACACAAAAGCTTATGTAGGCCAGCGATGAAACCTAAGAGCGTGCGTGTTTCCTTGCTCAATTTCTTCACACTTTAAATTCATTCAATTTAAGTTTAATTGAGTGAAGGGTGGGAAATAAAATATTGAACCCTTTTGATACAAAGTCATAAAGCCGAGACGACGAATGAGTTTGTTATATCACCGTCCTGCACGATTTTAGGTCTGGTGCCACAGAGCCGCTAAAATATTAGGTTTTACCATTGGGAAATTGATTTTGCTATAAGAAGTTTTTACGACGCCACTTAATCTGAACCAACCTACACAAAATCAAAAATGCAGAAAGCAATTAAAGACACCCTTTATATAGTAAGTTTGATCACTATATTAAAAAAAAAAAAGGAAGAAGAAGAAAGAGAACAGCTCCTGATGCAATTTCAATATCATGGCAAAGGATGTAGGAAGAGCTGTAGGAAGACGCTGCCCTCCTGAAACCCTCATCACAGGTTCCCAGCCTAAATGCACAATCTTGATTCACTTAGAGGCAGCAGCGTGATCCATCTCCCACGCGGGGTGCTGTGTCCCGCAGCTCCAGCGCTGACCTCCTTTCCTAGTGTCACATTTCAAGCAGGCTCCTGTGGGGCAGCGAGATTCTGTGATTACACTTAAAAAGGATACTTGAGGTCCGAGCGCCTGCTGCCTCGAACGGGGAGCGCTCCCAGATCAACAGCTACTGGCACGCAGCAATTCCTGCCTTTCCCCTTCCAGTGCTGCAGCGGAAAACACTCCTAATTAAGCGACCCGGCTACTGAGCTCCCATTAACAGGATTTTAGAGCACTCCAGCGAGTGCCTAAATATTAGTTAAAATGAGGAGTGCTTCACTGAGCCACTAGGTAAGCATCAAAACAAAGCAGCATTTTGGAATACCTTTTATGCAGCACGGAGTTAATAATGAGGAAACAGCCAGGATGGAGAAGGTAATCACGCACTAAGACAGCCCACAATCAAATATCACTATTTCCTGATTGCATTAGGGCACATTCATGCAAGATCAAGCCCCACAACAAAAATATCAACTAGTACCTCAGAGGGTATCCTATCCCTACCCGGGCTGAACCGGCCTGCAGGAGGGGCTTGTAACCATGTCCTTAAGCAACCCACTTTTGCCCAAATATTGCAACATACGCTACTCGGGGTTACATAAATATTCTACAACTCCTGCAGCTCTCAACTACAACAAGTGGGTTTAAAGTAGTGTCAGTGTGTCAAAACAGTCACTGTTCTCTGTTGATCTAACTCAGACTTTAGAGTTTGGGGAGGAAGGGAGGGGAAGAGGAAAAAAAGTTGTCCTTTTTTTTTTTTCCTCTCCTTTTACCGTTTGTGAATTATGAGCTAAAATGGTAAATGGGGGCAGGAAGGATAGGGGAAGATCGTGGTCCCTAATTGGAAGGCTCACACGAACCGAAAAACACTTAACTGCTTCAGGAGACCTCGAGTGCATGTAAATGACCGGCGGGCTGACGCCTGAATTGCCACTTTTCTCCAGCAGACGCTGTTCCCAGTCCCAGAGCGGAGCAGGACTCAACGTTTGGCACTTGCTTTCCGCGCATAAGAGGCACTGGAGCAGCAGCTCTTGGGAATAAGGGGGTTATCCCGCAAGCGGCGCCCGATCCGTGGCCGCGGCGGCAGGTGCGTGGGAAGGGAGCTCAGGGAACACGAGTCCGGGACGTTATTCCCCAAGGCGACGGGGCTGCGGGGATGCTCCCGCGGGCCGGGGTGCCGGCGCATCCAAAAGTTTGGGAGCGAGTCCCCCTGCCTCGCGCAGCATCCCTCGGGGCGAGCAGGGATGCCGCGGCAGCAGGCGCATCCCTGCGCGCTCGGATGTGGGGCCGGGGCTGTCAGAGGGAATCCCAGCCCGCTCGGGGGGCGCTCCGGCTCCAGGGGACCATGAGGCGCCCCGGGACGGCGAGTTAAGTTTAGCCAGGGCGCCCCGCGCTCCCTGGTTGCGCGAGGGCTTTGAGTGCGAGCGCGGAAGGCAAAAGCAGAAAAAAAAAAAGAAAATTAAAGGTAAAAATGAAAAAAACGGGGGGAGGGGGAGGAAAATAAATAAATAAATAAGCAAGCACCGGGCGGACACCTCCCCGTCCGCGAACGCGGCTCCGCGCGCGGCGGCTCGCGGAGCGGCGCCGCGGGGCCGCGCAGGTGCCCGCGCTCCTACCTGTCGTCGTAGCAGAAGTCGGCGCCGAGCGTGTTGAGGTAGAGCGCGAGCCCCAGCGCGCCGCTCGCCAACTCCGCGAGCATCGCTCCGCTCCGCTCCGCTCCCGCGCCGCGGCAGCGCCACCTCCGCGCCCGCCGCTCCGCTCCCGCTCCGCGCCGCTCCGCGCCCCGCCGCCCTCAGCCGCTCCGCGCCGCCCGCGCCGCTACCCCATGGCAGCGCGCGGCGGCGGCAGGAGGAGCAGAGGAGGAGGAGCAGGAGGGAGCCCCGGCGCGGACG
>JAUBNY010000048.1:7032329-7052981 GCA_032275445.1 Crypturellus soui | reverse complement strand
CCCGCCGTCTGCTGCTCGCTGTCTTCCTGTGTTTGATGCTTTCTTTTGCCCTCTTTCAGTTTCTGTTTCTTTCATTTTTTTTCTTTTTTTTTTATATGTCTGCCTTTTGTTTTTACTCGTTTCTCTGTGCCCCCTCTCTTTTTCTTTTTTCTTTTGCCCTTTCCCGTATCTATTTTCCTTCCTTCCTTCCTTCCTTCCTTCCTTCCTTTTCCTTCCTTCCTTCTTTTCTCCCCTTTTGCTTTTTATTGCCTTCTTTTTCCCACTTTCCCTTTTTTCCTTCCTACTTCCTGTCTTGTTTTTCCCCTTTCTTCCTTTCCTTTTTCCTTTTTAATTCTGTCATTTCTTCCTTCATTTTTCCCTTTTCTTTCCTTGTTTTCTTCCCTTTTCCATTTTTTTCTCCTTTGTTTTTATTTTTCTGGGGTTCTGAGGTTTTTTTCCTCTTTTCCCCTTTTCCTCCTTTCTGTGCCTTTGTCCTCCATTCCCATCCCCTGTCCCCACGAACACCCGGCACCATCAGCTGCAGATTCCTGCCCAGGAGGGCTGTGGCAGGGGCTGGATGCTGGAGCAGGGACCCTCCTCTCCGCTTGCCCTGAGCCCGGGCTGCCCTCGCTCCCGAACTGGGAATCCACCGCTGGCTCTGCACCCAGCTCCCAGATTAGCAAAACCCGAGTAAAACACCCAAATTCTGCAGCGGGGGCCAGCAGGTGCCCCATGGCAAGGAGCATGGCTGGGCACGAGCAGGAGGAGCCAGCAGGGTGAGAAATCACACACTGAAAGTGGCTTCAGTGATCTGGGGGATATGGGGGCTTCAAATTTTGAAGAGGGCCTAGGTCCGTCAAGGGGCAGCAGCCCCTTGTGCAGCTGCTGCCTCGTGATCTCCATCCATCGAGTGGCACATCCTGCTGTCCCATCGAGTGGCACGTCCTGCTGTCCCTGCAGAATGCGAGCCCATGTGCCAAAGTGTGTACAATAAACGGGGGAGCTTTTAGCACGTTTTCTGCCTCCCCTGCGCGACTGTTCAGCGCGGCTTTTTGAGACCCGGCCCTATATGTGGTGTGTGAGCACGGCTCGCAAGCGGAGGGCTCTCGCTAGGGCTGCCCGAGTGTCACCACCATCCCAGCTGCTTTCACTTAGGCACAGGGTGCGTGTTATCACCATCACAGCAGTAATTGCAGCCGTGGCGTCAAGGGGCCTTTTGCTGGAAATATTAAAGCTTGGAGGGGCCTTATTGAACCCATTAGCAGATCACATTGATCTGGGGGCTGCGCATTAAACTGCTCAGCCCGAAGCGCCGACTATGGTAACGGAGGGTTTAAGAGCTTTGTGGGAGTGACCGGGATGCCTGCTGTCAAACTCCTGTCCTCGGCGCGCTGCAGGACCTGCTGCCAAGGCTCTGATCTCTGTGACTTGGTGCTTCTTGTTAGAGTGGGATTCCGCATGCAGCTTCCACGCTTAGGCTTGCACAGCCCCTTTGCTGGAATGTCCTAATAAACGTTAAAAAAAAAAAAAAAAAAAAAAACAGCCTCACTGCTACTGAGTCACAGGCGCAAAAGCCTCTTGTTCTCCAAAAACATATGGAGGTTTTCTTCAAAGGGGCTGGAGCAGACGAGGGCCTGCAGGAAAGCTTTAGAAACAAAACAGAACAAATCCTCCAAAGGGAAAAAAAATTAACTAAGCCCGACACTGTGTAATAAAATCAAATCTTACAACGGGGCGGGATGGAGTTTGTGGCTGGAGGGATCACCAGGCATCTCGCAGTGGTCCCCAGGGCTGGAGGAAGCACCATCCCATCCGGTCCCATCCGCGTGGCCTGAGGGGGTGCTTGTAGCCCCCAGGTAAGAGATTTCCCTGTTGGAGAAATCCTGCTTTAAGACGCTTTGCTTGTCAGGGCATCCGGCACGCTGGGCAGCGCAGGGAGAGCAGGTTGAAAGAGGCAGCACAGAGAGACGGGTACTGGTCTCAGCTTCAGGATAAGGATTATTGGCCTTGTTAAGCAAATAACCCCGCAGAAGAGAACAAGGGGTTGGAAACCAGAGTGTGCCAGGGGAATTCCAGCCTGTTCCTCACTTAGTTAAAAATAGTCGGTGCAGCGGGACTGTGAACTGCGTTATATTTTACGACGCGGTGGGGAGATGTCAGATAAGATAACGTTCTGACTCGGGCAGATTTACAGCATGACGCACACTAATCGCAAGGTAGGCAAAGAGGTAATTCAGAACTTCAGAGGTGTCACCAAGCAGCCGTTTTCAAAATAAACTTCACTCCCAGAAATTATTGTCATGGGCCCCAGTATCCAGGAAAAAGAGGGAGGCGGAGGTTTGTAGCAACACATACTAATAACAGTAATTGTAAAGGACCCGGAGTTTTGCAGCTAAAAAGCTGATTTGTTGTAAGGCATACTAGACAAATTCCTTTGCTTCTTTTGCAAATCAAAAGTGATCCGTTCTAACACCAAGCTAGCAATCTCATCACCAAAGATGCTATAGATTCTCAGTCACCATGCTACAACTTACTTCACCTACCCTGTGCCTGAAAGATTAAGTTGTGGCACAGCATGTAGAAATACATGTCTGTCACAGTGACAGATTTGGTTAACCGGTCACTGACTATGAGACCTTAAATGTCAGGGTAATGTATGCGGTGCAGATCCCTCAGCAGATTAGATTAGACACTTCAATTTCTATACACCGGGCTCGTTCGCCAGAGCCTGCAGAAAATGTTTGTGCCAACTTCCTCAGAGTATCTGAGAAGAGAGAGTCTAGCCCTGAAAGCTGTTAGGATTTTTTTTTTATTAGAGTGAGGTAACGGAATATTAAATGCTAACATAGGAATAATCAAATGGGATTTATTAATTTTTCTGCCAGTTCTTGCACTCAGATACCATCAAAGAAAAAGTTGTAGCGTATTGCGCATAATTTTGGACAACTGAAATTATATCCAATGATGTGACTTAATGAGCCCCAGAAATGTAAACTTTGGTACATTTCAAAACACCCACTCAATTACTGCGGTTAGTCAAGGATACAAGTTGGTGCTGTCTAAGGAAAGAAGTCAAGCTAATTGACTACTCACATGAACAAATGCCCCTAATTTTTCAAAAGCAGGAGAAAAGGGGTAGAGAGGGATGTTTAAGGCAAGTGCATTTTTTTCAGAATCGCTTGCTGATGGATAGAGTTGCTGATGCAAAGTTGTTTAATTCTTTGAACTTGTCTAGAAACTAAGCTGTTGTTTTCCCAGCGTGCTGACAAGATCATATTAATTCTCAGGGAAATCAGTATAATTGCATTTTCCTTTTTGTTTTGCTAATGCTACGAAAATAGCAGCATCAGCAATGACAAGCAGAGCAAAGCTGTTGCAACTGAGCAGCAGTAAACTGTTATGGAAATGGGAGAAGAAATAGGGCAGCACAAAACAAACTACACAGGAAAACCAAGCGCAGGCAGGACTGGAGAGAGACGTAGCTGAGCAGGGTTCACAGGGAAGTGTGTTTCCATGAGGCACCAGTTCCCGCTTTAGATCAGTCAGTGGAGCTAGAGTATTGCTGCAGAGCTGATGAGAGGCACTGAGAGGGAAGGGAAGAGTGAGAAGAAAACCAATGCCATTTTAGCTTGATCTAATCTAATTACACAGATTCTCTCCAGGAAGAATAATAATTAAAAAAACAAAGAGGAAAGAAAAAAGAAAAAATATAGAAAAAGTAATTGTAAGTAGCTTTCTGTACCAATATTTGCCTTTCTCATTTGTATGCATCTCACATACAGGAGCAAGTATTTAACTCATGGGTGAGTGTAAGATGAAGGTGATTACCCCGTTTGTTTGCAATGGCTGCGGTTAAAAATGATAACCCGTTTTGTGGAAAACTTAGGTCTAAAACCTAAATCCGCAGAGGGGCTTGGGTGTCTCACTCTTCACAGGATTCTGCTATGCCTTGGATGTAGGTGCCAGTGAATTTTCTGTGTTCAGTTGCCATTCATTGATGGAGGCACCTAGAGTTTCAAAGTATGTAAAGCTACAAAGCTCCCCTATGTGTCTAGGTTTCTGTCACTCGATACTTTCAGAACCACCCGGAAAAAGACACTGTTGTGTTGCTTAAAGCTTTAGCATATCCCAAAGCCACATCACAGTTATAAAAACAAACTTTTTCTTGCCTCTCCCTGCTTGTGAGACCTGAGACAAATTGTCTTGTAGGAGTATGCAAAAGGACTTAAAACTGATTCTCTTTCAATCAGAGCATTAGCTGAGGACATAGGAAATATGGGATACCCTAGCTTCTCGAATGAGGGTCTAACATACATATTTGTGTCACTTTTGAAAGTTTCTGGTTTAATGTTTTATTTTAGTTAAGAAGACAATGGTCAGATCAGGTTCTGCTCCCCCGCGATTTAAAAGCTCCAGATATTTAATGGAAAAACTGGGACTTTTCCAACCCACTACTTCAGGTGTCTCTGTACTAAGCCTGCTGTTTTCTGCCAATTCCACCCTCAGATGCTTGAGCCTTCCCTCATAGGAATATCTACTAACCAGACTATTTCTGGCAGCTCCAGCAATGTGCTGCACCAAATGATGATGCATCTGAGCTCTTGGATGGCTGCTCCAGTTACCCTTGTCGTAACTGTTGTTCACGTGTTTGCTGCTTGATATTTTGAGCCATTTATTACTTTGTGATTGTATGCTTGTTACTGCTGGAAATATAGGAGCAATGGACAGCAAAAGCTGCTTTTTGGCTTTTTTTTTTCTGAAATTTCAGGGATGATTATTATATTCTTACTCCACTCTAGGTTTGTATTATTGCTCTATCACTGTTATCTATATCTGCCCTTGACTAATCCTAGTCTGCTTTGCATATTTAGTTCCCGTGTCCTTTGAGATAGCTCAGAGAAAGATCAAACAATTCTTAATCCTTCTGTGTTCAGAGTAAGTTGACAGTGTAAACTTACTAATTGCAGATATGTCAGCTTGTCACCTTCCAGAACATGAGCCTCTTTGCTGTTTGTTTATTCATACTTTATAAAAATAGCAGTAGGCCAGTTTTCACTTGTATAGTTCCTTTTATCAAAATGTCGCAAAGAAATATACATCCTCAAAACATGGCTATGGAAGTAACCTAGCCTTAGCCCCATTTTATGCAGGTGGAAATTGAAGCAGCTATCATTTACATCAGTTTATCAATAGCATATGGGAACTCTGTAGCAGAACAGGAATCTCTCCTAGATCCCAGCTCTGATTCCCAGTCCTTCATTCGCTTTCATCATGAGATCATCCTTCCATTCACACTAATTGACATTTCCTTAGACAAAACACAATAGAATTATCCCGGGGATTAATTTGCCTAAGACTTTAATTCTGAGAAAAGACCTGCTTGATAGATGGACGCCTGCAACCTAACCAAGAAATCTGTGACGCACAGCCTGGATTTTGTGCAGGTGGAGGAAAGGGAGTATGAGGGGTATATCATATCCTGTCTCTCATCATTTCTTGGCAGATATATTGCCCAGTAGATGGAAAAGCTTCATCAGCAGCTGAAAATCTGTTTCTTGTCATCCTCCTTCCCATAGCAAGAAGTGAGTCATCATACTGTCCATCAGTCCTGTACTTTTCAGGGCACTGACATTTCCCTTGTGATGCAGATGTTGAAAGACAGTTTAATTTTAGTCTAGATCTGTCTACTTCTACTTCATTTGTCCCTCAAATGTACAACCTGGGACACAGGCTGTGAAAATTGGACAAAAAGGAGATATGTCTCTATGGCAGCAACACCAGACCCTCGTCTCACAGCAGAAGAAAACCAGCCAAAGATGCAAGTGTAATTTCCACCTCAATCCCTGCAGATTTGCTATGGAATAACCTAATTTACTTCTTTACTTCAGTACAATTTTGGCTTTGTGCTGTATAAGCATGAAGTAAAGCCAGGAAAACCATGATTATTCTTGTTTTAGAAAGAACATGTCAACATTGCTGAAATGCATCTAACACCACTGCAAGCATAATTCTCAAGAGTCAAATAAACAAGGGAAAATTATTATAAGGAGTAAACCTTTGACTCCTTCGAAACAGGTCCAGTTTGATTTTTCATAATAATGTTGGAACCAAAATCTATTTGGTTGTAATGTAGACAAGTCCAGAGAGGATTGTCAGTGGGTTCTAGGTTCCTAATGAACGATAAACCAGAAGCAGCAGTTATGTTCCCCAAACTGAATTATTTCTTCTCCTCTGCTTGCTTAATTTGAGAAACATCTTCAATGCATATGTGAAATCCTGCATGGGAATTTCAGATGACCTCTATCTCTCTGCTTTAAAATATAATTAACAAACACACACCAGGAGTAAATCACATTCTTACATTCTCTTTAATTTTTAGTGAATTAAAGAAATTACCAAGTTGATTTAGGACTAAGGCAACTAATTCTTTCAGTTGCAGATGTACAAAAAATAGCAAACATGAAATGTAAAATACTTTTTTTTTTTTTTCTTTTTGCGCATGAGGTTCATTGCAGAAGTTTAATCAGTTTAGTGGAGCATTCACGGCTCTAAAAGGACTGCAGTGACTCAGGATATGCAGGTGACCCAGATTTCTTCCCTGCTGTGTCACACAAGCAGCTGGATATGGAAGTGCATACTTGCTGTGATTCGTAGGTCAATTGATTGGGTAAGGCTTTTATATATAGATACTGAATTCCAGTTATCTTTACCATATATTCTGCTAGAGATGCACATGTAGAATAGAATCTTATAAATTGAAAGATATTTATAATCTTCAGGGTACACAGAAAAAAAATTGTTTTAGAGGGCCTGGCCAGGCTCTTTCTTCTCTCGTGCACAGCAACATAGGGAAGAAAATTCCCTATATTTTGTCAAACAGCAGCATTTTAATTTATTATTTCATCTTTTTTTTTTTTTTGTGACTTTTGCTTAGGTTATTTGCTGGGGAAAATATACATAATTCCCATTCTCATAAACTTCACCACCACCAAACTGGCCCATATATGGGAAGGTCTTTGTGCACTGGTAACTGTAAAAATGGTCTGTGCTCATTCTCCAGCCACCTTTAAGAGAATTCAGGATCTTGGACTTGTTCTTCACTATTATGTATAAAGAATGCTGGTAAAAATAATATTGTGCTTTCCATTTCCACTAGGAGTTCTCAAGAACCAAAATATCCCATTCAATACATTTCATGAAAAATACCGGCTTTCCGTGTAAACGTTTGCATTTGGTTTCCTGCATCTGCTTACAAGCGAAAGATACCACCTGTTTTGTCAACAGAAAGATTTTGCCATATGCTCTTTACAATATGGTTGAGCCCATATTTTGTCACATAGGTACATCGTCTGAGATTTTGGATTATATTTGCAGCTGGTATGACTAGTCATAGCTTCAGCAGAACTGTCACAATTTCTATCATCTTGTGTCTGTTCCTTAATGCTTAATAGAGAGGAAGGCATGAAAAGAGATAAACAGGTCTAGGGAATGTTGACATTTTAAATTCTTTCCTACCCTATTTTGCACAAGAAAGAGCATTACATTTGGCTATGTAAATAGATCCCAGATTTTAAAATAGCCAGGTTCTTTTCTGCCTGAAGGAGAAAGAAAGATATAAACCAGAATTATTGGCTTTCTGTAATATTTTATATTCAATTTTCTCTTGTTACGTTCATGCCATGTAATTGTGTGCACATGTGTACATGCGTGGCCCTTGTTGTACAGGGTTACAGCCAGATTCTTGTCTGAGTGCCAGTGCTCTACCAGGGGTTCAGGGAGTTGCTGTGCAATCTCCTTTATTCCGTGTACAACAATGAATACTCCTTCCTATATCTGCCAAATGCATGGCTTGATCCCATTGATATCCATTTGGCATCAGGCTCTTATTCACTAGCCCTCACCACAGCTATTAATCACATGCACATGTGAAGTGCTGCTTGTGAGGGGGGGTCACATATCTGCTTTGTTGTCTCCTTCTATTAAAGCTCTAATACCAACACTCTGGCCTGGGCTTTCGCACCAATCCATTGCTGATATCCGTATCCTTGACTGATTCCTGGCTCGCCACCCTATTCCCTGCACCCACAGTATATATACCTGTCGAAAGCGTAGGGCATATTCCGGCTGCTTCCAGGAAACTGTCTTTTCCATCACCTGTGTAATCCCACTCTATTCCCCTTGATTCATCCTAGATAATGCAGATTTATTGCAGTGGTTAAGTGTGGTCCTTTTTGGGGTTTTTTTTCCCTTTTTTTTCTGAATAAACCACCCATTTTAAAATGCTGTTTTATGCATTTAACTGTCTGCAAATTCTCCATTGTTTCATCCTTTATGGTCTGAGTGACTTGCCTAGTTTGGGCTCGTTTGGATGCTTTCCATTAGCAGCAGAAGATGGTAGTTTGATAAAATGCTTCTGAGACACAGTCCCCTACATATACAAATAACTCATGAAGTACTGTTTTCCCCTGGTCACAGCTGAAATCAGATAAGAGAAAGTTGCTCTATGTGCAAATCCAAGCCGCCTTAAATCAAAGGCCCTCGTTAGCTTTGAAGAGTGGATACTGACAAAGCTACGCACGGATCCTGCCGGGTAAACTCTTTCCCATGGCTGCAGAGCAGCAACAAGGAGGCAAAAGAGCTACTAAGCGAGACTCCAAGGATGCTTATACCAACCCAGAGTGATACCAGCAGAGTAGAACTGATTGCCGAGCCTGATTTTGTGAGTATTGGTCCAAATCCCTAGTTCATCAGTTAGCATTGCCTCCATGACACATCCAAGTCAGTTGAGTACCTGGCATGGGATGTCTGTAGATGGAGCCCTTTCTGCCATTTGCCATACACTCTTCAGGAAAACTGCTGTAATGCTATTTACACAAACACATGAAATAAGGAGAAACGTCTTATTTTTTTGCATATGTTTGAACTCGGCTTCAGAGAAAGTTTCTCATAGTCTCTGTAATGAACATTTTAAAAGCAAGCATTTAGTGGGGAGATATACAAAAATGAATTATTTTTCTGGAGAAAAAACTAAACTGCTATTTATCAAGGGGACACATTTATCTGGTTCATATCTCTTGGGATCACTTTTATTGCAGCCTTTTAAGTTGAATGTTTTAATTTGAGTTTATTAAGTTTTCTGAAGGTCACGGTTTTTCAATGGGCAGGCAAAAGCAAAGTCAACAGAGGACAAAAAAAGTGGGAGTGCAGGGTGGGAATGAGCTTCCTGAGACATAGAGGATCCCCATATCTCAGGCAGCTGCAGTTGGGGCTGGTACCCGTTCTGCTTTCCGGTTACGTTCCTCTTAGGATACTTCTTCCAGTGTTCCTGCCACAGGCTCCAGTGCTTTGGGAATGTTCTGAGTGCATTTTGGGAGCTCTGAGGAATTAGAGAAACAGATGTCAAATACTCCTCATTTGCGGGGTAGCAATTAGAAATCACATTCCTTAATCCTACTGTCAAAATGGAGCCAGGATGAACTTTGCCATAACTAGCACCCAGAATTTTCCCCAGGAGTGGAAAATATTCTGAGAAGATGTACAAAGCTCAGAACAGCTCATCTGTGCATCCCAAAACACCACTTACCTAACCCTGCTGGACAGAGTAGCTACTTGCTGCCACACTTTCCGCAGAGCTTGAGTGCCTGGAGCACCACACCACAATCACAGTCACCTTCTCGTTTAGGTGAAGAGCAAATTGATGTGTTTGCATTGCTTCAGAAAGGAGCAAAACCCATCACTGGCTTGTTCGAAAGGGTTCAAGGAACTCTAAAGTAGCACGGAAGATTAAAATGTGCTGTCAAAACTAACCTTCATCCAAATTAAGGCAATGACTACGCAGAGGTGAGGGCATGACTGTCAACCTTATGCATTAAGCTGGAAGTTCCAGCTGGAAAGGTGCAGAAGTGAGCCATACAGTGATAAATCGGAAAGCAGTAGGGGACGGCTTTCTAGGAAGGTCACCGAAGTCCCTGTTCCAGAAATCCTTGACATACAGTGCAGGATGATATCACTCCAGTAGGAGAGTTACAGTTCAATGCCACATTGTCAGCTCTTATAACAGATCAGGAAAGGAGCGTGTTGTTGTTTTCAGATCACAGGGACTGAAGGATAATCATTTCTTCCATCTGTCTGTCTTGCCTTCTGATTGCAGCATTTGTCTCTTCAAATCCCAAATAAAACCAAATTGATGAAGGAGTTTACTTTTAGGCAGCATTTTAACTTGGAGGCCTTCCATAACAAAAAGGGACTATGTCTGCTAGCAGGTGCTGAGGCATTACCGTCTCTTTTTTCCTTGTAGACTCCCCATATATTTTCAATCTGCTTTTAAGTTTGAGGTCACTCTACTGGTGCAGAGACTTAGGTGGCTTTAGAAAAGTTGTATATCCCTCCAGTTTTGACTATATACTCTTGTTTCTATTTTGGGGGCCAGTGGAACTTTTAGTCTTATTTCTTCCCTTTTGCTGTTTATCCTGTTTTTAATCTGCATTGATTTTCCCCCTATAAAGCAGGAAAAAAAATCAATTTTCCATTATGTTTGTTAATCAGTCATACCAATAGTTAAATAGTCCTGGGCACTGCAAGTAGAGCAGCTGATAATCGGTTGGTGAGTTACCTCATTTATTTCCTTGAGTGGGCAGGGGTTTAAAGTCTTCCCTTAGCATCATTCCTAACGCATGCCGAGCAGAGGTGCCTTGCACCCTGGTATAGGCTGGCTGGAGCAAAGCCCACCAGAGGCTACGCAAGATGATGTTAGACCCAGCTCAGCTGCCCTGAGGGCACCCTAAGGAGCTCAAGCCACTGACCATAACATCATAACATCTGAAAAGGAGCTGAGATAAGTGCTGCTGTAAGCAGACTTCTGTAAAGTCAGGAAATGATTCTCCAACCAGAACCTTCATTAGTCACTGCGGGGAGACGCTGACCTTCTTCCACATCACAGAGTCAAGGCAAGAGGTGCTTCAAGCGTTGCTTGCCCAGGTGGTGACTCGTTCAAGGCCTGATCCAGCTTCTCTAGCATCAGAGGGAGCATTTTGATTGATTTTCTAATCAATTGAAAATTGGGAGCATGTTCTAACAGTCACCATACTATGCTGAAAAGTGTTTGTTTGATGGAAAGTGCAGTGAAAAAGTGTTCCCATATTCATCTTCTTAGATTAACAATGAATGAGAGGATGCTGATAAAGCAGTGTGGTCTCAGACTGCAAAAAGGCACTTCAGAACTCCAAAGCTTGCGATAAGCAGATCTTTCCCTTCTCTTATTATTAAAGCACAGAGTTCGAAGACCACTATGTAATAAGTGTAATATAATGTAATATAATAATCCTCTGTGGTCGCAGCTTCAGTTTCACTACTATGACTCACACTGTATTGCTCTTAGGTAAGTGCCAGATGCCTCCTTATTGCTGTCAAGCTTCAGCTCAGCAAAACATGCAAGCACGCGGCTAAACACTTCTCTGAATAACAATAGTCTTTGTTCATAATTAAAAATTCAGCACATGCTTAAATGCATTGCTGAATCAGGCCCTTAATGCTCAATATAGATGATTAAAGGATCATAATCTAATAGTTTTTGCTGACAACATGACATATTTTTTCACTGTGCCTCTGTAAAGTTACAATAAGAGCTTCGGCTGAAATTAAGGAGGACTTTAAACTAGCTAAAAATTATAGTACTGGAAAAAAATGCAGGTTCTCTACTGGAAGCGAGATAATTTAATTGCTCTATTAATCACACTTCTACACTTCATCACATCTTAGTGTAAACTATTGATCAGTGGTGCTCCCAATCGCTCTAACTTCACAGGGGTTCTACAGGCCTTCAGGGAACTCTACAAGCCTTCTCCAGACCCAGCGACCTCTCCGCTGTGTCCTGCCCCTGGAAAAGAGGCGCTCAGTCAATACTGAGTCAATGCCAGGCTGAATGGTATCTTCAGGCTTCCCGGGCAGTTCTCACAACTCCTGCATTGCTTTAAGGCATTAGAATGGTGATGGTAGGTTTGCAGGGCCACGGATTCTGGAAAACGTGTGACAAAACTATTGAGAGAGTGACCCTTGGTGACCACTGCTAGACACAGGACTGTGTCTCCATTTCCACCCTGGTCCTGCAGGCAAGCCAGTTACCACTACTTTACTGTCTGAGTCTCCTCTCTTTGAGTCACATGCAGATTTTGCCCTTGTATCTATCACACTTTGGATACATTACAGAGGTAATTTTGAAAAAATGAGAAGTAAATTCTTCCAAACAAGCAAACAAATAAAAATTCTTCTTTGTTGGGATGTTCCGTTAAGTCCAAATTTAAGTCTTCCAGCTGCTTAGTCTGCTCAGAGAGGAGTCTTAATAAAATTACTAGTTGTATTGTTAGATTAGCATGGCCACTGTGTATACTGGAGCAGAGGGATTACCAAGACTTGTATAAAAGGTTAGTTATTTCATATTTTCCTCAACATGACAGTTTATAGCAAAAACACATGCAATACCAGTATGCAGTGAAATGTTATCATATATTGGTCTCCCTCGTGGTCTCTTCCATTCATCTCCATGCAGCTGTTAGACTATTCCTGCCCTCAAATTCATGGCAATCTCAGGGAAGGGTTGCTTGTTCCTTAACTACTAGGTTCTCAGGCTCATACGAAGTTCTGTGTAGCTGGACCACTTTGGTCTATGGCCAGCATGACCCTGAGACTTAGCTCTTTCCCATAGGATTCTAGAGCCGAGCATCTAAAGTCTCCTATCTCTCTCCACTGTAACCTAAGGACTTCTGCTTTCCCTAACTTTGAGAGTCCTTTGCTAGCTGCTCTCTCTCATAAGGTCATTTGCAGGACAAACTGTTTTCAGTTCTCAATTGCTCTTTCAGACCACTCTGTTTATGTGATGGGAGCTGCAGAACTGATATTTGTGTCTCACTCTACCTTCCAATCTTCCTGCTCTGCCTTTTCCCACTAACATAAACCACTTACTTAAGGAATATTTCTTTGGCCCTTGGCATCTTTCCTGATCTACCCTTGAGCAGAGAAGCCAGGGTCGCCCACACAGTCCCTGCTGCTGCGTGAGGAAGCGTCTGGGTTCTTCCTGGACATTGCTTGGCCGTCACACTGAGTTTCCACTCTCAGGCCCTGTGCCAGGAGTATAGTCAACTTCTGCTCAGGCAAGCAAACATTGCGGTTTTCTGCATTTGGCCACTGGTCTAGACCGCATGAACTCTTGCTATTGTTTTGTAGCCTGCTGAGATGCACTTATCACCTCCAGATTTTGTTGATAATCGTTCAACAGTTTGCATAACTCCTAAAATGTAGCAGACCATCCCCCAGCCTTTGCTCACAGTTCTTATCTCATGCTTCCTGCTCTTTTATCACTCTCCCTTCATGAGCTACAGGAAGCTAAAATCACCCTTTGGCTCAGCACTCACCACTGGGTTGGCTGCAGGTGCTACATGGACCAGCTAGCCTGCGTCTAGGAGGTAGCAATCCAAACTGTCAGAATTTCATTTTCAAGACCAAAACTATAGACTGCCCAAACAAAGCCATATGACTTATGGTTGCATAGTTCAGAAACTACTCAAACCTGACAGTAACAGTCCGGTGGATCCAGTCATTCTTACTGGCATGTCCTGCCTGACTTGCAGGCTACTTAGCTATCCAATAAAAGCACGTTAGGCAGAAGGACCTTGCCATTTTGAACCATTTTCAAGTGCCGATAGAGGTATTCCTGTTTCCAGTCTCCCCTGGTTGGATGGGTAAATCATTCAGGGTTCTTGCTACTGTCACCTGTAAAATATTTTCTTGACTACTGTCACAGCCCATCTCACGCTACAAGCTGGTCCCATCTAGCCCAATTTTGGACTATCATGAGCAGGGCTGCAAGAGCTGTTTTCGGCTCAATTCCACCAGCACTAAAAAAATGGTTGAAAAAAAGTGGATGAGATGGTGATGTAGGCAGGGAATAGCAACCTACACCACTGTTGGATGTAAACAGTCACAGGTCAGTGCTCTCCAGCCCTTGCTGCTAGGCAGAGTGCAGCATTATTTACTTTTATGTCCCCACAGGCCTTTTAGCTGATCTTTCCAAATATCACCATCTTTCAGAGTGTGCTGGTCATGTAAAAGTTATAGTCAAGCTATATTACTTAGTATACAATCATATGCACACATAGCAGAAACCTCTGCTACCTTTCCTGATATTCATTCCCTGGATACTCTTTACTCCTCTATAAGGAGTAACACAGCAGAAATATATATTTTAAAACACACACCTTACTCAGACTTAGATTAAATTGGTTTTTAACCAGCTCTCAGGCCAGTTCTCCCACAGGGAGAGCTAAGAGATGACAGCTTTTAGCCACAGCGCTGATGACTCTCAGCTAGAGGAAGGACCTCGCGTTGACGCCTGAGCTGTGGAGCATGTTGTGGTGCAGGCCTGGGCACCACAGACACATGACTGGCTCTAACAGACACTGCGAGACCTGTGCTATGGACTGTCCCCTTTTATGAGAGGCGATTCACTCTTGCCTGAAACCCAGGAAGGTCAGATCCACCTCAACATCTTTGCATATTAAACGCCAAGTGATGGATAGCCTGACAAACCACGCAGAATTGCCCTTCTCCATGACTATCATCAAGCAGAAAGTCAGTAAAGGAGAAGAGCTCCGGAATATGGTTACAGAGGCTTTATTCTCCTCTGGAGCACAGCAGAGGTGCATGACCAGTCATCCCTTTTGTGGGACTAGTCCTTATCTAGCAAAATCTTCATCATGAGTGTTCAGCCTGGCTCAGCTCTTTCTCTCTTAAAAAGCAAGTACCTGGAATATCTACTCTTGCACACCTAGATCAGCTGGCAGTTAACGGCAGACGCTGTGTGCTTCAAAGCTTGCTGTGCATTTATTTATGTTTAATATGTAATGATGTATTATATATATACATATGTATATGATTTGATATGTAAATATGCATTGTATATAATAATATGTTGCTTTCTATTTGTTACACTTAAAATGTTACTTTATTTGTATAGAAGTGTGCACTTACTTACATATCACCTCATCTAATATCTTCAGCCTTTTTAAAATTCTAATTCTATTTTACAACATTATTTCAAAGAAAGTCACTACTAATATGCTATTTTATAAACTGCCACTGGAGAAACAGATAAGTCAAATGATTTGTGAAAAAAATCCCAGAAATCTTCATTTTCAAGTCTTACACTGATTCAGTGTAACAGCAAAACCCACATGCTACTGAGTATTAAAATCTTTTAAACTTAGTTCTACTGTGAGAGGGGAAGACAGTGCTTTCTGAAATTTAGATTTTATCTATTTTGTACTGTCTATTTCAGTTCCAAAGATCAAATACCCAAATTTCAAATGGTAACACAATATCTTTTAAAGCCCTATCATTTTTGTTCATCAGAACATCTATAGCTTCATAATTTATGTATAATAAATAAACATTTAGTTAATTAAGCTTTAATATTTGTAGTACATCTTATAATTTATCTCATTACTTTATCTTAACTGTTTTTTCCATTTTATTTACCTGGATATTTACCTGGACAGAGGAAACATAAACTTTTCTTAAAAAAAAAGATGAATGTAAAATGTAAAATCATTCTGAAAGCAGTTGGGGAATGAAACAATATGGTGATTTACTGAATTTATGTTGCATGAATTCCAGATGCTTGTCATGTGATCAGTCTTTTATGTCAAACACACACATATGACAGTTTTCCTGATTCACGCAGAGATTCCACACCCTTGCTTGCCTTTTTGGTTCTATAATCAAGGAAACAATTTTACGTGGCCACAAGGCTTTTGTGTGATGAATCAAATTAATAATTATTACCAGACCTGTTAAATGAGTAAATCTGTTAATAATAAATCCGCTGTGAACAAATGTATGTCATTTTGTCAGGTCTTGTAAGAGTTATTTATGGTAAAACAAAAGCCTTCAACCCATTCCTGATAAAAGATTTGACAAGTTAACTGATTTAGTCTACACAGAAGAAAAGCACAGAAAAGTCCCTACTGCGTGTTTCCCAATAGAAAATTTACCTTTGCTTTGGAAATGCCTGCAGATTAATCTTTCACACCAATTTGATTCTTGCCAGAGCGGGTGAAAATCTCATCTCTATCTGTTATATTAGGAACAACTGTCTTCTCATTCTACAGGATCCCATTTTTATCATCATGAAGTCAAACCTTCAGTTGGTGCTAATGGAAGTCTTGTCTAAATAGGACCTCAGCCTGGCCAGGACTTTGGATATGGCCCAGCTTCTTTGAGTAATTAATAAAGTACTATAGCCCCAGTACTTATTTACAAAAGAGTCAGCAGGCGTCAGCAGGCAGCTGCGTGGAAAGGAGGATGGGGAGAATCAGTACTGGCAGTACTCATTTTCCATCTCTCTGGCCCTGATTCAGCAAAGCACTTAACCACATGTTTAATTTTAGGCGCATGAGTAATCCCATCTCTGCAGAGCGGAGCGTGCGTTTCATTCTCCTCGACGTGAGTGAGCGGCGGTCTTCTCGGACAGGCCCGTCAAGTCTCACGCGTGGTCTGCAACACCCTGTGGAGAGGCCTTTGGTAGCGCAGAGCAGTTCTTGCTGCCCTAGGACTTTGCCCTGCTCAAGCATGGTTGAACTGTATCTGGCATTGGAGAAAACGGACTGGGAGTAAGTGGGGAGTGTGTTATTTATGTAGAGTGTAAACCAGCACCAACATCGACCTCCATACCCAGGTTCGTCTCTCTCAAGTGCCCTGTTGAACGAGGAGCTCTCATCTTCTCAGCTGAGAAGACTTCTAGTAAGTGTATTCGTTGATCCATTGCCTGTCCTAAGGCTGCATGGATTTATTGCTGTGTGACAGAGCATCTGCTACTCAGGGCTAAGATCAAAATAGGTGACTGCCTAGGGCCAAGATTCACAGTCCTGTGAAACCTATTTAAGGGTCTAATTCTGCAATCAGGGAAGTCAGTGGATGTTTCCAATAAAAACGGGATCAAGGCAATAGGCCCTCATTCAGCTAAGCATTTAAGCAGATGCTTACTTTAAGAACATGATTAAGTCTCTTTGAACTTATTGGGAATGAAACACATGCTTAAGTACCTCAATGAATCAGGGACCTAATCCTGTCCTGGATCTGCAGCACTGGAAGGTATCTATAGAGTTAGCAAAGCAATTTCCTGTTGCTGCTCAAGTCTTTGGCTGCAGCTATGTGCTGCTTATTTTGATAAATATAATATTAGTCTTCCCACTTCAGAAATTATTTTTCTTTAATATACAAGGAACTATAAACATGTGGTTATAACTGGACTAATCATGTTTAAATTGATTGTATGCTTGGAAGCTGGAATGATCTTGCTCTACTGTAGTCTTCCTGCAGATTTCTGTTCTGGCCGCTCGATTGAAATGGCCAGGGTAGGATGACAAATGATTTCTTGAGTATGCTGCCTGCATTCAGCTCCTGTGGCATTTTCAAAAGCCTGCTTGTGTTGGCTGATTTCATTTTCAAAACTTGCTTTCAAAGAGTGGCTATTTATGGGAAAACAAAAGCCTTTTCCAGATACCTGACAATGAATTTGGCTAGTTAGCTCATTTACTGTGCATAAAGAGAAAACATTCAATGGCTCTCTTCCTGTATATGTTTTCTTATGAAATATTATAGCTGCCTGTGATCCTCCTGCTTTTCAACCTTTCGTGCCAAATTGGCTTTAGGGGTAAAGTCTGAAATCTTTACCACGGCTCTATCTGTTACACAGTGCCAGTCAGGAAAAAGCCAGCATGGGATGCATAATTTGGCATTCTGCTGCCATCGAAGGAAGGACTTATTTTTTCCCCCATCAGAATCAAAAGTAGATTTTTTGACTAGAGCCTGGAGGGGGCCTTGAAATGTCTAGGATCAGTAGTCACAAAAGCCACTTTCTGTTGGATCAAGCCCAGTGTGCATTATTCTAATGTCAGATGCGTAAGCGCGCAGAACTGTACATAGCACACTGAAAAACTTTGCCTTCACTCATGCACAGTTGGAGAGTAGCTTGGCATTGAAATTAGATCTCTGGATCAACATAAAAAAATACTTGACATTTTGTTTGGAAAGTTATTGTGTATGGGCATATACAAGAGGTAATTTCTTAAAGTAAATAAAAATGACTTAAAGTCAATAAGCAGTATTTTTAAGGCTGACAGGGACTCAAGTTTTATAAAAGTAAAGCTGTCTACTAGGCATAGAAAAAGCACTAAAAATTAGGGAGAGATGAGATCATCCTTTTTCATTTCAAGTCTTGCATTTTTGGTTTGAAAGTTCCAGCCTTCACTGGATTGCTCTTTCAGCTTATTAAGGCTTGTGGGTAGAAGAGGAGCAGATTGGGAGAGATTAAGAAAATTACTAAAAAAGTGCAGTGTGTACTGTGTATGCAGCAATACACTTATTCATACCCACCCAGCACGGGCATATGGACCAATCCCTCCAAGATAACAGAACTACTTCCTATACAAAGAAAGGGACTTTTTCAGCAGTAACTTTCCTATCCCCTCAGAAAAATCTTTCAACTATGAGAGAAAAGATCTATAAATGTAAACACATTCGGCAAGTTTCATAAACCATCTGTGAGATTAGTTACACTGAGGACAAACAAAACCATTCCTCTCACTTAAACCCCAAAAAGTTAACAACTTATGAACAAACTTTTGGTAGGAGAGAAAGCTTTTAGTAAAAGTTCAAAAAAAAAAGAATTGCAAGCTGAAGCTCTGTTTTCAAGACTACTATCAATGCTTCACAGCCTGTGATATTAATATGAATTAAGCACCAAAATGCTTTAAAAATATCATACGCATATCCAAAGGATTAGTGATATTTAAATGGCATTAAATGGCATTTAAATCATATTATATGGCAAAGACACTTCCAAATATAAATTTCAGGATCCTCTATTTTTCATTTAGCTGCTTTTAACATGGTGTCTGATTAGTCATTTTTTCCAAAGCTTTTATAGACTTTATTCACTTGAACTGTCTCATGAATCTTCAATTAATACGTATTTTATCCATTATAAACACAGAGGAAAATATAGGTATATTTTTTGTCACATTCATTTACATGCAATTCAGGGCCAGCTTTGGCTGTAAAAAAACAGTTGCTCCCTAGTGCCTCAGAGCCCTTCTCTTACGTTTGCTACAGGGGGATTCACTGGTTGTTCTGCTGCAGGAGGCAGACACAGCTCAGACCACTGAAACCTCTGTAGCAGAAGCAGAAAGATCAAGCCTTGCTGTCCATCCTGTTGCAATGTTTCACTCAGGGCCTGTAGAGTCCCCTAAGGTCTGGGAATACTAGAAAGCAATGGGCAAGGAAGAAATATCCCCAAATGGAGACCAGCTGGGAGAAAGGGAGAGATCCCCACAGTTCCCCCACAAGGTCCTAGGATATTCTGAATTACACTAACCACTGCCCTCATCGCGCTGGCATGCCTGTGCCAATGCATGTCATGCATGCTCAGAGCTCATTTTCAGCTCCCAAGCTTTATTTACAGAAAGCTGGCAGGACTGGGGATGTCTTAAATTGTACTGTGGTGGGGGATGATATAGTGTGAATACCGAAGGAGTGGGCTTTCCAAGAGCACGCTGAGTCAAGAGACGCAGTCATGTTGTCAAGTGCAAAAGTTTTTACTGTCTTCTTGCAAATAGAGCTGCTGGCAATATGCAGTCCCTGAAAGTTGGACCAAAAATAACAATAATGCATAGACCCTTTGGCCACAGAATACTCTTTGAAATATAGGGATTATAAGTACAGGCATCTCTATTTGGGTTAGGCAAAACACTGAAAGAAATACAGGGAACATAAAAACAGCCTCTTTATTCTTAGGCTTTAAAATAATTGGGCAAATGAAAAAATGTGCTTAAAGCACTAGGATTTGTCTGGAAACAAAAGAAAATTCAGTATAAGTGGCTTGAGTCCACTGTGTCCTCCAAGGCAGGAATACGGGCTTCACAAAAGAGGCCTGCACACCCTCTAACATTTAACCCCCCCAAAATCTAGGGCTTCAGCTTCCTATTTTCAAGCGATCAGTGCTTTCACATTTACCCTGTCACTGTGCAGTTTGGATGTGCTTGCAGTCTGGATGTGGCAGTCTATAGGTGCAGGAAAGTGAACATGCAGGGTTTTAAAAAAAAAAGCTGAGGAGTATCTCATTAGCACACGGAGGAGATGCTGAAGATGCTATAAGGCAGACAGGAAAGCACTGTTGTAAATATGCAAAGATCTTCACAGTTGCGGTTGACCATTAGTCTCTTGTGACAGGAACGCCTGGTCATCCTTGGCTAAACACACAGTACACCAGCCTGACACCTCCCACACAAAGAGGGACCATGTGTCCCAGCGGCAGTTCTCAGATCTTTTCATTGCTTTATTAACTTGGTATTTCTATCTTGCTTTACTGTCCCCCTTGTCAGAGACAGTGAGATAAGCCCAGAGCAGGTCTGAGAAGGAGTTTTCAATTGAAGGAGCTTCTGAGCAGAATAGAGAGTCTTTAGACTCTTCCCTGAAAGTCCTCTTTTGGGTACCACATGGAGGTATTTATACCTGTGGCACTGATATCCTTCCTCTGCGCACATTAATCTAGGAAGCAGCTTATGGAGGTAGCACCTGATGTCTATGCTGGTCTCCAGACATACTGTCTAGGCAAGAGAAGTG
>JAUBNY010000048.1:7016780-7029811 GCA_032275445.1 Crypturellus soui | reverse complement strand
AGGGTCATGGTTAGTGCCAATAACCAATAACCAAATAACTAAGGTTTTTACCTGAGAACACAGAACATGGAGAATAAAGCACATTTGCATCATATAAACAGTTGATAATAATGAGATAATGGGAAAAACAATAACATGAACATCACTTGAGAAGCTCTTTTTCAGCCTACCTCTTCACTAGCATCCACTAGCTGAATTGCTTCACTACAATTTACTAGGATTATTATTGATTTATCATTTCTTAAAATGGCTGTAATGAAACAGGAGTAGTCATTTAGGTTAAGCCTAGGTCAGGTCAGGGGAAAAGTCATTCTCTAGAGACTGTGAGAAAGTGACTGAGCAGCTACACTCAGCAACTCATGCAGCCAGCATCTTCAACAGACACCCATAGGCTGTAGCATAATTTAATTTGGTAAGACATGTGAATTAGTGCCTCAAACTACTCTCCACATGTTCAGAGAAGGAGGACTCATATAGTTTACCTAAGTTCAACTCCTAGCCCTCCAGGATCACTGCTGTATGCAGAATAGGATATAGGAGAGTGTGTAAACACACTCTCACTTCTATCTTTTTCTTGCCCCTTTGCTCCATACACCTGTGCTGACTTCTGCTCCTCAGCTGACCTCAGGAAACTGCTGAATACAGTTCTGCATGAAGCAAAACAAGGATGCAAATCAGTTCCATGTCAAGGAACTTCTCAGCTATCTTTTCTGTAGCTCATCAACCTGACAATCAAAAATGTAGAATAAAGACCGAGTAACATAATCACAGAAACATTTTAATGTCTATTAACACAGCAGCTCAGCCAGCTCTTCTGACGTGCAACAGCTGGAGGTGCTTAATAAATTGACCTTCCTGATGAGATTTACAAGGGCTCTTGATCTGTCATCATGCTGGTTGTGTCTGTCATTTGCACCTGGTATGAATATCTTTGTTAGCTATCACATATCACTTTTACGCAGTCCAGAAGGACAGCTGGAATTACTGCACCTTTGTGCTGAGGCCTTTCAGAGTTCACTTGTGGCATTGCTAGTGTTACTTAGCACTGAAGCCCTCTAAAACTGTGCTAGGTTTGCAGCAGTTCCATTTGCTGGAGACCTGCAGTTGAGTCCCATGTTGTAAAATAGGTCTGAGACCTAAAATAGGTCTTCTTTTCTGTTACAGGCTGTCATGTTCAGAGTGGCTTTAGGAAGGGCGATCTTCTGGGGACTTACTTTGTCCGCTCATGTTTTGATTTAGGCATTTTCTATGTATTGCTTTCTGGGCCACCAGCATTTTGCAGGAAGTTATTTCTATGCAGGTCTTAGGCTAGATCTGCACATGGAATGAGTTTTGCATTAGCTATTACCTCATCCTTAAGTGTGATGCCGGTGCCACGACAAATGTGTGGTGGTTTCGGTGCTTGTGTTACCCGCCATGCAGTGTTGGTTTGGTCCCCAGCTTCGGTGGCAGCGCTGACCACAGTTTGCAGAGCTAGGACACTCAGGGCAGCCTTCTGCAAACAGAGCCACCCACGCAGTTGGCAGCATTGCCCAAGATTTGGGGCTCACTGCTTAAGGCTTTTATACATGGGCTACCCACAAGAACAGTCAGACTGCCCAACTGGCCATACGGAGCAATCCTACAAACTGAGTGCTTTATTTAGGCAATTTTGAAGTTCAGGAGTTTCAATTTCAATAGATCCAATAAAATGGATAGAGCTTCTGCTTCTCCCAGAATTAATGCCATTCAGTTCCAAGCCATAATTTCTCCAAAGAAGTTATTTGCCTCAGTATAGGATACAAGTTATTTTTAATACTTTATGCAGATCCTCAAAAAAGCAATTTTAATGAATTCCTAGCTCCTAATATATGATTTGAGAAAGTGCCATGGTTCTCCCTACAGATTTATGAAGCACTTCCAGTTTAGCACAACAAAATTACGAGGCATGTCACTTGTAACTGAGTAATCAATACAATTATCTGTAATGCACAACTGGAGCGGCAAATCAGCTGCACAATTCTCCACTCTCCTCCAAAAATCATATTTCAGACACGATATTTACATCTTGGCAAAAATTCTTCTGAAATTCTTTATCTGGAAGGGTTTTCAGACAAATAATTTTCCTGTAATGTGTTGCACAGTAGATCACAGCCTAATCGCAAAAGCTTGAGGGTATTCTTCCAGGTGAGCAATACTGTCACATTTCTTTAAATTCATATTTCCCCCAATGTAAATTCCAGAGTCACCCCTCCATGGAGTGTCCCCTAATAGCTGGTGATCACAAAGTGTTGAATTTTCCCCTCAAATTGAATTTTTTATCCTATTGGTTGCCAAATTGATTTTTTTCATCGTCCCTTGTCTTTCTGTTCGCTAGCTCAATGAAATCAGAAGAAGCTTTTTAGGGTGGTTTTTTTTTGAGGGAGAGAGAATTTTTCCCTCTACTATCACTTGTTCTCCCTTTCCTCATTCCCTATTTGCATTTTTTCCCTCCTCTCGCTGTTTCCCATGTACGCACAGTCATGTATTCATTTTTATTCACACAGTGAAGCCTCAGTTTTGCCAGGGGAGATGTCAAAAAAGACTCTGTGTCAATGAGAATAAAATCAGTGCAAGGGAAGGAGAGGGCGAAGGGAACCGGCGAAGAACGGGGGGTGGAAGAGGGGAGCTCTGCGAGGGGAGGCTGCGCTCCAAAGGGGCCTGAGCAGACATAGGCCAAGGCAGGAGAAGACCCCAAGTTGGGCAGGGATGGCCAAGGCTTCTGCCTTAGCCCAAGGAAACCAAGGCCACGGGGAGGAAGAGCCTGCAGAGGAAGGCAGGATAGCCGCAGGAGGTGGGGAGAGGGAAGAGCGATGACAGGAGCACGAAATTTCCCTCTGAACGTCTTGGCAAAGCAGCAGCCTGACTAACCCCTTCCACTTTCCCACTCACAGGGGCTGCTCCCGCTCCCTCTTCCAGCTGGCGCTGGCATCAGCTGTGGGTGAGATGAGCACTCTGCAGCTTGAGCCTTTTCAGGAGTAATTTAAAATTAATTTTCAGGATATCTCCCCCCATTTACTGCTCTCCAAAGGATGCCTGCAAAGGAGCAAACAAGTGCTTTGATGTAAGTTTCAGGGGGAAACTATCCACCTCGCCATCAACTTCAAAAGGAAACAGACAGAAAAATACAAATGTCAAGGTAATGAGGCTTGACAAAGTACACTGAAGGCAACAGCTTGGTCCACAGGTGAACTAAAGAAGGAAAAACAAAGTGAGGAAGATGTAACTGAGTGCTTGAATGCCCGTAGAAAACATGTGCTGCACGAGAACCTGCATGCAATAAATCTTGGAGGAAAGGGACATTGAGCAGCTTTCCTGAGCCCTTTCACAGCATTTGGAAATGATACACATTGAAACAGAAAAGAAGAAGAGCGATCCATGCTCCAAATGGTTATAAAGCTGACAATGTCAGATTACTGTGCTGTTGAGAACCATAGGAAAAAAGTCACGGAGAAAATAAACTTTTCACAAAAGATATACTGGCAGTTCTTAAACTTCCATGCCCCGTTTGCACAAGCCAAGAAAATGAATGAATTATCATCAGTTTTGTGTCCAGGATTCAAGTAGAACTTTGTGATAACTTCCAAGTTTATTGTTTAACTAAAAAAAAAAATATGGGGATATGCCTGCATGACCTCAGAAGACCTAAAGAAGAAACCGAAATAGTGAAAAGTTTAAAGAAATTAATATTAACAATATACTTTGTTTGAATAAAACAGGACAGTTGCATACTGGAAACCATAAGAAGAGCAGAGTAGAAGCCAGCTGTGAGGCTGTTCTTTCCAGAGTCACCTGTCTTTTTGGCATGTCATAGTGAACTGCTAAGAATAGATATAGGAAATTTTTATCTTTTTAGTAAAAAGAAGATGAAAAATGGGCTCATATGTAAAGAAGCAAGACAACTCCACTACTGTTTTATGTTTAAATGCATTTGCAGGAATCAGGAACATGAAACAGAAGTGTATTGCTGACAAATTTAAAATATTGGGAATAAGGCTGTGCTTGAAAACTATTCAAGAATACTACATGAAAAAAATACTCTTAAATTTTGTTTTTACCACATAAACCCGTGTTAGGTATATTACTCTCCTTTCACCTGACCATGTTTTTATTTCACCCTTTTTTTTCTAGCCCTTGCTCATTCAGAGCACTATAAGTACCTCAGTTGACATCTGTGTTCTGCTCTATAAATACTGGCAGTGGATAAGATCTCTATCTGTAGCCAGTGTAAATAATAACTACAAAAAGAAAGAGTAATAATAATTATTAGAAATGAATTAATCTGTTGAACTTGGATAGAATTTTGCACTTGAGAGACAAAAGGTAAATGGTGAACTAATGACTTTTTTATTGAGTTTAGCAGTAGTGGCCACTTATTAAAGCAACATGTTCCCCCAGCCCTCTCTAAACTAGCAAGCCTGGCAAACCTTAAAGAAAGTATGTTTTCCTAAACACAATTCTAGTTTTTTTTTTTTAAAAAAATGCTTTCTATTAGAAAACCATAGCTCCTTATCAAAATGATTTCAAAGCAAAAGCATTCTCCTGAGCTTTCCTCAAAATCTAAACAGAAAAATGCTTACAGTCCAAAAGTTTTCAGCTTTAGCCCTTTATCCATGATTTCAGCTAGAGGATATGAGGTCTTCAGTATGCGGTTTTCCTGTCATAGAAACTGAGAGAGGGAGGGAGAGAGGTTTTGTTGTGTCAGGAAAGATTAAAATGTGCAAAAGCATCCTGAAATATTTGGAAATCTGGGCCTGTCTTGCACTTCTTTTTACTATTGCCAAGAGATGCTTCCTGCCTGCGGAGCTTTGGCGTGGGAACCAAGTGATACTTTGGCACGTGCTTTTTAGGGCTCACATTAACTGAAGTGTTTCTTGTCTTTGGGCAAAAGTTATGGGAAATTAGTACAAAAACCTGACTCGCGGGAAGTGCCACCTTCGAGTATTAGAACTTGGCTGGTGGGTTTGTTATCAAGGCCAACGTTTTGTACCAAAAAAAAAGGCTGCTCAGCTGGACTATGTGGGCTGTGAAAAGGGAATATACATTTTGTGGGACCGGTGCGAGGTCGGGTCCTTTAATGAGCTGTCTTCAAAGCGCGGTGAAGAGACTTGGGCTCATGGGGTTTAGGTCCACAGGACTGTTTAGTGAAGCTTCTTTTGGTCCCTTAAGTTTCACCTGTTTATCCTTGGTTCAAACTCAGCAACAACAGCTTAACAAAAGCCCAACTTCCAGACACCAATTTCTTTTGTTTACTACTACATTTTCCCTGTGGTTTGCCTCAGACCGAAAGAACCACAGAGCAGATTTCCATATGACTTTTGCCTCTTTTACCTAAATAAAAGAAAATGTCATAAAGCGAGTCATGTTAGAAACCACAGATGTAGATATAGATATAGATATAGATTTTTAAAGTACATTTTAAGGAAATATCTCTTCTAAATCTACTCAGAGACTTACCTAGCACTAACCTACCTATGTCCATGTAGATTAAAGTGGAGTCCAGGCTTCATGGAGTTCTTCCATTATACAAGAGGTATATTTTCTATTTCTTATTGCAAAAGTTTTTTATACTAACAATAAAAAGAGAATGTTAAAAAAGGATGGGGCGAGGAGGAGCTTTGCAGTATATGCAAATTTATCACAAACACAATGAATGCAAATGATTATCCTTTTACTGTAGTCATGTATACAGGTCCAGAGAGATGATCTATGTCCCATAGCAATGGGCAGTGGAAAAAAACTGCAGCAAAGCCACTCTTTCTAAAAGAAAAAATAAATTGACCACAAGGCTTCAGTTACAAACACTACCAAGGAATAGATGAATAGATAACCACTGCTTCTAAACAGGTGAACACACAGATAAATATATCCCTTTTCAGACTTAAGCTTATACATACCATTCTCAAGAATACTCTTTTTTTTTTTTTTCTTCACAAATTCTACTGGACTATAAGGATTGCAAGACCAGATTAACATTGCTTTGGTTGAGCAGATAGATAATATAGAGGTTCCCCCTTTTATTTTTTAGGAAACAATTCCTAGATGGAGCCAGGTATTTCCTTATAAACAGACATTAGCAATGAATCTACTATCACCCAGCTCTTCTCAAAAGATTTCTCTCTTTCCCTTCCAGGTTTTTCTCACTGGAACTTCATCTTTGGATTTAACCTTTGTAAGGTTCTTTGCTGTTTTTGCATGCTTCCTTTTCTCCTTTCTCATTGCAACAGGTAGGCAAAGCTGCAATCAGTTCGGTGCATCTGAATTGCCACTTCCAGTGTGTCTCAAACTCTTACAGACCTGCCCAACATAGAGCTTTCCACTGTGTCCTCTTTAGTTAGAGGCAAAAAGAGGCTGTTCCTTGGTCCCTCATGTGCCTCAAGCAGAGAGTGTCCGTCCCTCTCACTGGTGTCCGTGCTGCCTGTCCTCCCTCAGCATCGTGCATCACCTCTGCAACCTCCCTGTTGCTCCAGGAAATCCTAGCGCAGCTGCAGCTGCTCCCCGATGCTACTTGAGTGCAATATCCTGGCAGGCTGGGCTATTCGAATAAGTCTTTAAAACAAATGCGTTTCATTTTACACAGGGAGCTGGTTTAAGATAAAGGTAATATGATAATTTTAGGATGGAAATATTTTGGTTAAAAAGAACCAGAAACCACCACGTCCTTATCTTATGTAAATGCTACATCGTGAAAATCCTCGCTGGCTTATCCTGGCTTACACCGTGTAACATTTCAGCTGTTATATTTCAACTGTAATAACAAGCAAAATGTAATCTTAAGAGATCTTATCGAATCACCGCAATCCTTCCATATGCAAGGACAAAATAACTCCTCATCAATGTTCTGTTCTCTCTAAGAGGTTCTTCTGGGGTTTGGGACTTTTCCCTTCCCTTCCTGAAGGAAGAAGATGAGATTTTGCTAAAAAATAGCCCCGTCTCTGCTCCTCAGAGCCTAAGAACACTGTCTCCTTGTGGATTACAGCTGGCAGCTGCGAGGTGTAAAGTTTTACAATTTACAGTGCTGGGATTTCGTCTTCTTCTTTTTAATCTAGGCTACTCAAAAACCTTTAGTTTTCTTGGCGAGCTGTGAAACTTTAGATTGCGAGTTAAGTGGAATGTTTCTGCCTGCAAATACTATAGTGCATGTATGGACTAGAGGGAATGTACAGCAAACGAATGCAGAACACATTAATATTGACTGGTTTGGGGGTGTCAGGGGAAGCTAAAGGAAGTTTTAAGCAGCTACAGGAGTTGTCATAATGATGAAGGATCATTTCAGAGGTGAATTAACCTTTTCCTCCATTGATGGAAAAGTCCTGTTACAGTTACTAAAGAATGGTCATGCATTTTTAATAGAATGGAGATTTTTCACGATTAAATTCTTTAGATTGATTTGAGAAGTCTTCGTAAGCTCATTTTATAATATTTTCAAGGACTTATTTAATCAGCAAGGTTAATTCAATTTCTGTGGCCTTCCACTGGATGTGTCTCCTCCAATTCAAAATTATTGTTCAAGAAAAAAAAAAAAAAGGAATGTTTTACAATAGCTGGACCACATCATCCCTTTCTCTGATAAAATACTCAGGAAAAAGTCCTCGTAAAAGGCGACTTCATGAGGACCTGGTTGCAGAGACACAGGCTGTCCCACTGGAGGGCCTAGGTTTGCCTCCGTCCAAGACGGAGAAAGAAGGGCACTGCGCTATTAATGCGTTCGGTCAAATTCTTAAGCAGCTGACTCTGTCTATTCCTGCTTGTTTTGGCCTCAGGCAAGCCTTCTGGCTTACTGGCAGCGCTGCTGGATTGTACCTGTGCTGTATGGGATTTCCTCTGGCTCCGCCTGACCCTAATAAAAGCCCAAAGAGGCAGAGCAGAAATAATAATACCAGAACCCTCCAGCAATTGTGGCTAGAGCGGATACTTGTCTTTTCCCTAACCCCTCCCATTTGCGTCTCCTTCAGCCTCTCCTATCTTTCTTTAATCCCCATCTAGGAACCGGGTCTCTTTGTGCCAAACCTCTAAGCAAATGAGCATGCAGGACAACCCACCGTACAGGGGAGAAAACTCGTCCGTGGAGATCCCACGTGCAAAGGCTCGGAGTCCAAATGGAGCTTTTCAGTGGAAAAAACAGACGTGTTCCCACCTTTCTCTTCTGAGAGGGATCCCCGAGCTATTTTCTACGAGCCTGAGATGATTGTTAGCAGACTCTGCGCTGATCCCAGCCCTACCTCTGTCTCGAGGAATGTTTCCGCACTGTGCAGCCTGGGGTTACTGCAAGAGCAAACCAAAAAGCACCGGAGAAGGGGGCTTTGGAGAGGCTGCAAGAAAGCCGGTAGCAGCCTTTGTGCTTTGCCTCCTCTGCATTCGGGCACAAGGTACCTATGAGGTAGTTACCGTCTTCATTGAACACATTACACACAAACTCTATGGAAAAATCCTTTTTAAAGTGGCCATGGCCACGAAACTGAACCGCACTCGGTCCCTCGTGCTTCTTTGGCCCTAAACACTGTGTATCTGCTTTAGCATCAAAGTGCAACACAACCTAAGGAGAGGGATTCTGCTGGACTTGCAATTCCCTTATCTTTAGGGGATGAGGCCAGAACCTGAATTAAATTTCAAGATGGTTCTTCTTACATCTGTTTAAAAAAAAACACAACAGAGATGTCTCTTTAATCAAAATAGTTAGAGGAAATAATATATAAAATTCAGCAGTTTCAGTGAATGTATCATATGGATATCATAGCATAGCAACATTTTCATGACTATTGGATTTAAATAATTTTTAAAAAATCAAGCAAAACATAATGAAGAGAGTGTGTTGCACATTGCACTGTAACAACTAGCATTATTTCAAAACCAAGATTTTTTTTAATATATATAGCATAAGACGGAGGAAAATAAAGCCATGGCTATAATGACTTAGCCTTTGTTTTATACTCATACTTTATTAAATGGGCAAACTCAATCTAATCTTAGGGGGGAAGAAATCATCCTTTGCCTATACTTGCTCAAACTGTTGAGTATATGTTTCAGTCCATTTAAGTGAAACTATGAAGAATGTTCTGCTATTGAAATTATAACCTTGAGAGTAAAATAAGAAAGGCTGAATACAGATCCACATCCATGCAAAGAATTAGCCTGAAATTTTGAGAAGTCAAAAACAGCTTCTGTGGAGTTCAGAGGGACTCAAGATTTCATCCTGCTCATTTCATAAATTAACCCACAAGCTTTTGTCATTGCTTTGGATATGACACTTCATCATAGCACAACTTACAAAAGCATGAATTTTCCCCATAATTAGCGGCTATTTTTAGGTCCCATGGTCACTGTTATTCTTATCTTGAAAACTTCTCTTTTACTGACTATCTGTGGAAATATCCAAACACAGCTGAACGCATCACAGTGCGAACAGGAAACTGTACCCAGTTCAGAAGGCAGGACACAGTAGGAGAAGCTGCAAGACTTCAGCTTTGCCGGCTGATGTAATGGTGAATGCAGCTTACCCTCTTCCTCACCAGCTGGCCGGCTCTGCTCAGCATCCTGCTAGTTCATATGTTATTTGCAATTGTGTTCAGCATGGAGCCTGAGCTTTACGATGGAGCTCAAATGAACATACTTGGATTTCACTTTATTATTAAGGAAATATAAGTTTTAAAGGGCATGGATCAGTCATTTCATAATTTCTTTCAGAAGCACTGGACAAATACAGGGAGTAGTAAGGGATGATTAGTTAAGCAGGGGTATGTTTTCATAAAGAAATGTTTCGAATTAAAGGCAAGCATATTGAAATGATTATTAATTACAATGATTTTAATGTTTTTATTCCTTTTCCTGAAGTCAGTTATTCCTCTAGCAATTATAATTTTTCCCCCCACCACATGCAGCCATTTGCTACCTAGAACACAAGGGTTTTACATTAGCTTGAGCCAGCGTTATCTGAACTGCTACCCGGCACAGCTGGGCTATGTTGGAGGCTGGTGGAGCTTAGTGCATGGTGACCTCTACTGCTTGAGGAGTGCTATAGCCAAAAAAGTCATTTAGTCACTCGGCAACGCCAAACACTGCAACTGCTACATGCTTCATCGTGGAGATATGGGCAAAAAAGAAAAAAAAAAGAAGCTATTTCTGAAACATAGCTTGTACTATGCTGGGACAGTCTCATTTAACCAGCTGCACAATACACCACTTGAGTCTAGAAAATACATCCCATACCAAACGGTGTGTGCCTTTTTCCCAGATTTATAATGGCCCTATATGATTTCAGCTGAAATACTATTTATTGTAACTCCAGATGTCTGGCTGCATCAACTGTTTACAAGGATGCAACATCATGCATGTTAATTGAACTGTGCTATCTGCCACTTAGTTTTATGAACAAAAATATTACATTTACTGTTAATTTATAAATTGTAAATGTCACGGTTTACTATGTAAAATGCCATAGTAGCATTTTAGAAAGCATTTGCTCTGTGAAAAATGTTACAGCACTTAAGAACCTACAAATCCTCCATACAAACCTCACTCTTGCTCCACAATATTGGCATAAAAGCAAACTGCATCAGTACAAATTTAGGATGCCGAGAGCCAAAACAAAGTCTAATACAAAGTAAAGTGAAGTTAAGCAGATGCGTGACCTGGATTCACATATGTTCTGTTGCAATTTCAGTCTTTGTTTTTTTACCTAAATGACAGCTGTATCAGAAGATGGGATTATTCTAGTCAATATAAACAGTACTGCCACGTCCACACTGTTTCCACATCTAAAGCCTTTTCCCAGACTATTCCCATCAACAGAGTTATTTATATCCTTTCCCAGCAGGTATGGCACCATGCACTGTTGAGCCAGATTCAGTAGCTGGGGCTTGACATTTGCCTAGGGTCCCTTGAGAGAGTCAAGATTTAAAACATCTCTTTATGTGATGCATCTCTTCCAGGCACGTTTTATGACACAAGAAACCTGGACTATGTCTTTTTGCATTGGTAGAGCACAAGAAACAGAAAAAAAAAATGGATATAACTTGGCTCAAATCAAAAAATGTTTGTAAAATAAAAATATTGTGGAGAATTTCTGTTGCCTTTAAGCTGCCAGTTCCAACATTGCCAGATCTCTACTTCTACCACAGACTTTCTCCTTTTTAACTGACAAAACATCACAGCATGAGAGCCAGGGAAGGGATATTCCCTGGAAGGGAGGAGAGCTGTAAAGAAGGGGATATTTCTAAATCCTACAGTTCACAGCCCAGCTAAGGGTCTGAGGTGCATGAGTGGTGCTAGATGTTGCTTGCAGGTTAGTCCTGCATCCATGTTGCATGATTTTGCTTAACTCCGTCTCCCATTAATCCAACAGACAGTAATCCTTAAGGATCACCCAAGGAGATCCCAACATCCTTGTAAAAAACGATGAGCCCAACTGTGCAGCACTTGTGAAAAGCTAAAAAGCTGCACCTGGGATCAAGCTGCAGCCCTTGGACTACTCCAAGAGCTCATGAGAACGGCTTGCCCAGCAGCCCTGCTCCATCTCTGAACCCGCTCTATCTCAGAGTAACCCAGGGTTGACAGCAGATGAGGACACTAATTTTTTTTTTCCAAAAAAAGTTCTCATTAGGGGAGAGAGAAAGAAATATTACCCTGGAAGAAGGAGTGGTTTTGTAGCATACCTTTCAGCCCATAGTTTGGGTATGCGCAGGCCACGCTACGTTTTGAGAGGTAAAGAAGGCATGTCATACTGGTGCAGTAATGTAACTGGGGAGAAATTGCTCACTCCAAAATATCCTCTGAGCAAGAGCGGAAAACTACTCAGGAAAACTCATCGCAGTCAAAGCTCCTGCAGACACACAGTATCACAGCTAGAGAATAGATATTTTAACCAGAATACTCACCATAATTATGTATGATCGCTATTAATCTCTCTTCCAGAATAGAAGTCAAAGTTCCTTAAGGCTTTCCATGAAGCATTGTTCAAGTCAGTTGAAAGGAATTGCTCTAAGACATTGCAGTTACTTTTGATAAATAGTCTGTGTTTAAGTCAGAAATGAAAAAAGTTATGAGAACTTACAGCTGCAATACAAGTGCTCACAGATTTTCTTAAAGGGAAAATTAAGTCTCTTATTAAATAAAATCAGTTTTAAAGTAAGAAATATTTAGTGAGACAGCCCCTACTAAGCTTCTTGTTCAGACTTTCTCATTCCTGCTACTGTTTAGGCAATGAATATTCATGAACATAAACATGATCTGTAACATCTGTATACCAGTGGTAGAGTGTTAGCAAGACATTTACACTCCTTTTGTTTGGGATATATACATGTATACAAAAAGAGAAACTTTCCCTTGTGATCTTCTCCAGAGATGATTTCACTGTCCAAAGTCTAGTCTTAAAAAAATTGTAATGTATCTCATATGACTCTGCAGGAAGAGAAATGGAAGCAGAGTGCCTCTCAGCCCACGGCCAAACACTCCTACCTTGCCAGAAAACAGAAATGAAAGTTTGAATCCCTTTAGCAGCCTTCACTATGCTGTAAAAGAAGAGGAAAAAAAAAAACCCACCATAGACTGAATCTAGCTTGCTTATACCTAAACAGTCCAGTTTTATCAGTATTTATAAAAGCCCATCCTCTGGGTTAAAATTCCTCTTTCATACACCATATTCTTTACTCTGCTAGGCCAGGTGTGTTAGATGAAGCTGTGGGGCTCATCACATGAGAAAGACATGCTGATTTATTCAGTCACATTTTACATTCATTAGTGAAACCGGTATGAGCAACCACTTGCAATCCATGTGAAGTCTATTATTGCAGCTTCCCACTATCTTGTTTTAGTTTATCTCAAATTAACTCAAAACTCTAAACTTTATTCAACAGATTAAATTAACTCCTAGCCTTTTGTGCCAGGTCCCTGAAGTTCATTTACATTTGTACTTTCATTTAAAATAGGGAACCTCATTTAGATGAGCTCCGTGATAGGAAGCTAACTTGAAACAGGGAGCTAACAAGAGCTAGGGAGGGCGGTGTGGTGCTTCATGG
>JAUBNY010000048.1:6949421-6981899 GCA_032275445.1 Crypturellus soui | reverse complement strand
AATGTATTTTTCTTGAATCTGTTCCTACAGAAATATAAGCAATTTATTTTGCTTATTCAGCTATTTTAAAGTAGCTCAATGTATAATGTCTTAAAACTCTTTAAGTCCCTAGTAAACACATAAATTGAACTTCCTTATATAAAGTAAAATAACAACTTCATAGGAATTGCAGTTAAAAGATGTTCACTATCTTTCACAATGGAATCTTCCTATCGTAAATCCTGCTGCAGGGTATGACAGCACTTGATTTTTATGATCCATAGTGAACAAAAATTACAGATATTAGAAGATTGGAAGAATTTTCCACATTCGTAAGACCTTGTACCTAGATAATTTTCAACTGAATATTAAATATCATAGTAAAAATGATGATAAAAATTCAACAAATTACCTGCTGGTACAACCAACGAGATGATAGATAATAAAAAATTAGGTAAATAGGGCTGCTTGTCTCTGAATCGCCTTCCCCCTTTCTCTCTCCTAGTTCTAATACTGCTCTTGTATTTCAGACTGCTCTTCAGAAACAGTCCACTTGCAGTACCTCTGTTCATGACTTTAGATGAGTTAGCAGATTTGACTCCCCTCTGTATAAATTGTAACTACCAGAGCAGCAGGTCTCTGCAGCTGCTTAGAAGATGGATATGGGTTCTAATATGTTCTGGAAGGGTCTGACAGCACATCCAGACCCCCTGGTCCTCAGCATGTCAAACAATTTGAACAGACATATGTAGTAATGATGAGTATCATTGATATTCATCAATGATGAATATCATTGAATATCAATGATCACCACTGCTCAGCAGAGACAGTTTCCCCCAGCCAGCCCTTGCCCCTAGGAAGAATAGTGTCTAGCTGCACTGTGCAGCCGCCCTTTACCTATCAGGTGAGGAAAATCCTAGTCAGTGAGAAATGCATAGAGATATTTTTTTTTAAGATTTATTAATAAGAATATATTTAACTGTGAAATTTCTATGATTTCTGAGAAATCTAAAATAGATATATAAGATATGATCAGTACCATCAACTGGTGGTCGTCTACTGGTAAAATTTCTCTTTCTATCTTTGTGGAATGACATTTTATGTTTTCCCTTTCAAAAAGAAAAAGAATGAAAAAGGGAATAACCAAGGTCCGGTGAGCAAGAACTGGCTATTGACAAGAAAAGCATAAAGGCAAGTCTATTTCAGAATACCTTCTTTGGGATGAAACATTTTTTTTCTTGTAGCTTTTTCAAGGAAATGCACTTAACTCTTACAAAATACCAAGCAACTAACTTCCCTGACATACTTTCTTCTGAATTATCATGCTAGCTGAAACTTATATAACTTTGACACTTTAGTCTATGCTGTGTCTTGCTGCCAGGAACTGGCCCTGATAAAGACTTGGACATTTTGTTCACTTTTAAATTACACTTTGTCAATACTCATTTTTTCATTTTCTTATGCTGTCGGCATTTTTAAAATATATAATGCTGGAAAGTCAATACTATTTTTCTCAGTTGTAATTTATCATATTAATGATATTATTCTGTAGATTCTTGGATCTAATCAGGGCTTAATTAGAGGCCAACCCCAATTTTGTAATGTCTGGATAAAGCTCTCAGTAGAAAAAAGACAAGGGAAATCATACCAAGCACGCTGACATTCTAGCATTGCGACCACAGCACCAGCCCTCATCCTTCAAGTACTGACACATGGGAAACCCCCACACTTCTCCTGTGCAATCTGCAAAAGAAGGAAAAAAATAACAGCTGTAACTTTCATGAGCTCTTTTTCTCTTATTTATAGAGTGAGCAATATACAGAGCAGGACAAACAGCTAAAATATGGTGGCAGAAAAGCCCACCTGCTTTCCTACTCCAAAACAGAGAGTATATTAAAGTTATAAAAGAGGTATTTTGTCCATAATAGATGTTCTGGTTTATGTGCACCTTCTTATAATTTCACAGTTTCCAAAACTATTCTAAGCAAGTGAATCCTACAAAAAAAAATCCACTGAAAAAGGTGGTTAACGGACAACAAAGGAGTTTGCAATTAATCATGGCACCCAGTGCCCTAACACGAGTCACAAGAAGCAAGTCGAGCATCGTGACAGTGAAGCAGGACTTCTCTATCATTTGTTAGATTCTTCTTCTATCATAAGCAACATTTTAACATGGGACAGAACAATGTCTTATTATTCCAGGCCTGAAGGTACTTTGCTGCTTTGCTTTTGCTTTGCTGCTAGACAGCATGTTTGTTTTCCAGAAAAGAACAGCTGCGAAGGCTCTTGCTGTTTCTTCAAAACATGAAGAAGCATTTGCATTACAATCTGTGATTCAGTTTCTTTCAGTATCAATATTTTGAATAGCAAAACTCTTAATACTTAAAAATAATGTGAACGTATGATGACCAAATTACATAGATGTTCATAACATACAGTTTTACAGTTGCACCAAACATCTGCAATATTTTGAATGTTTATTATTATATTAGTCATTTGATTGCTTAGAGCACTGAATAACTACTACTTTCTTAAAAGAAAAAAAAAGAGAGACTGCATAGGAACTTGGCCTCTTAGTATAGAAATGTGACTCAAGCATTTTTTAAGATAAATCAATGTAATGAGGTTAAAAAAAGGACAGCAGAAATAGCACTTGTTAAATGCATGAAAAATCTGGGATACAATCTCACAAGCATTCATTTCACATTCATTTTGTGAAAGTTAAGTGAAAAAATAACGTGAAATAGAGAACTTTAAAGGATAGATCCCTTCTCTGCTGTGGTGAAAGCCCTCTGTTTTCTAATAGCAAAATTTGTTCAAAAGCTGAAATCATCAGTCTTTTAAAGTTTTCCCATCTAATTTACACCCTCCCCTCCAGGCAAACTCATCATCCACGCATTCAAACTGCTACCCACTGAACTACAGTCTCAATAACCATTTTGCTTATTGACAGTACCTACTTTGTACCTACACCTAAATCTGAAGCAATGAAGACATCTTTAAAAAAGAAATCAGGGATGCACTATCTTCACTTAAATTATTAAATTATTAATGCATTTAAATTATTAAAACTGTAAAGCAGGAGAAAAAGTATTGGAATTTGTTGTGTATCTCCCAAGCTTGCCTACATTTCTACTATATTGCCTTATCTGAGTTTTGTTTATTCTTCCATATCTTGTGCATTATCAAGCCAAGCGTTGATTAAAACATTTTTGAAAGCTAAATATATTGTTATTAAATTTCTACATTTAGCAGCTAGTTTTTAAAAAATGGAAATGCTTTTAGTGCCTGTGTGTACACTTAGGCACACTTAATATTTCATAGCTCACAAATTACCACATTGTTCTTCTGATATTGTTTTTCCCTGCAAAATTGCAATTAGAGATGGCTGATTTCATTTAGGTCATTTGAAAGTATATTGCATATAGTTATTTCAAGAGTTTTGATTCTTTTTAATATTTACTGCAAATGATCTTTATAAAATGTGTAATTATGGCACAACTCAAACTCTAAAAGAATCCCAACTTATAGCACTGCAATAGTTGTAACATTCAAGCAACATTTTAAGTATGGGCATTCTATGAAAGATTTCACAGCAAGCAGATGAAGTCTTCTATTTTTCATTAAACAACTAAGAAATCATATTACAATTCAACATAAAGGAGCCAATCACTCAGAATTCTCCTTTCCAGGAAAGCTTAAAAAATATAACCTAGATAATCATTCCATGAACTGAATTGAAGCTGTTCTAGGGTAAAATCCTAGAAACTGTTAACTTCACCAACATTTAAAGTTGTATCCTAATTCAACTTTGCAGACCAGGATGGTTCATTGAAGACCCATTCAAATAAAATCTTGATTTAGCTGGTTTACAGATACTTGCTGTTATTTTTCACTGTCCTCACAATTGGATACATCTGGTAGATGCAAGGAAATGCACTCATCAGCACTTCCCAGTAACACATGGACCAGTAAGTTGAAGCACAGACAATAGAGAAACATGTAACACTGAGTAAAGCAGAAAAAATCAGTTCTGGCCAATTGTCACAGAACAAAATTCTTACTACTTCTATTTGATTGAGTTTAGTAAAGTTTAGAGTTTCATGGAAGAGCTGATGCTTGGTACATGTTTGAATGAACTAATCCTGCCCATACAATTGTTTTCTGACAGCCATAACAACTCCCCACCAAAAATGAACTTAAATAGGGATTATCCGAATTTCACCTCTTTCTTCCATTTTCCCATGTCTTTTGTTAAATTACATTTTAAATAGGTCAGATTTCCACTTTTTATTTCTTCTGAGAACCCAATTCTATAACATTATATTACAATCATAGAATCATTATGGCTGGAAAAGACTTTCAGGATCATCAAGTCTTCACCACCCCACCTGCTAAACCACATCCCTAAGTGCCTCATATACAGGTTTCTGGAACACTGACAGGGACAGTGACTCCACCGCATATATCATTTTGCTAGAATGAAATTCTGATTTGGTACTCTTTGAAGTTATATGTTATTTTCTGTCCTCTGACAGATTATTTAGACCTTATTACCTATAAATTGCTGATAAGTTTTGTAGAGGTATCAGATTTCAGTCATTTTGCGTAGTTATGGAATACTACCACACCAGTTGCACAGAACACTTGTAGTCATTTTATTATTATTTTAACTTCATGTGTAATGGATTTTTTCCCCTTAAACTCACTCCAAATGAAGGAAGTCAATGTATATGGGACATCTGGTATACCAAAATGATTAGACTGAGTAGCAGTGCTTCAGGCCCACCATACTGCTATCTTCGTCCTATTCACGGAGCCATTAATACTCCTACTTGGGCAGTAGCTTTTATGAGAAACTTACTAAAAGAGTAGTTTGAACAACACCACAACTAAGCGTAGCTAGGAAAAAGGATTTCGAAAGCATAGAACAGCTCTTTATTTATATTCCTTTTATGGTAGTTATAAATTTGGCAGTAGAAATAAAACAAAAGGATTTTACTGACTAATTCTTCTGTATGTGCACAGCAGTTTCCAGGAAAGCCTGAGAGAATGGGCCAGGCATCTCTGCTCTAATGCTAGACTCTACAGAGAGCTTCAGTCCTAAGCAGAATACTACCATTTCCAGTAGTCTAAAACTGAAAACACTTTGCACTGCTTTGTAAAATATAATCTTGATGAAACATAAGGAGCAAAGGATTTTATGTTACCATACATGTAACTTTAACTAGGTTTCCATGCGGTCCTGTAGTCTCCCGCTTTACCTTTTTATTGGCATTTATGAAAACCTATTTACATTTATCCAAATTCCCAAATCTTCCAACAGCCAATTTCCAATATAACAATGGAGCTGTATTTTTTTCTGATACAGCTTCTGGAAGAGCATCCTTCATTACCAAATTAATGTCACTCCTTGAATAAGCTGATTTTTATGATATTTCTGTCTGTATTACAGTTTACTGAACACTACGCATTGAAATCATCCTGTCAGAAACAATCTAATTTGTCATGAAACAACAGTCAGTGAATAATTTATGAAAGGCAAATCAGGGTTTTGTTTCAACTTTGGTAGTGTGTAGATTATTATAATACCTGCTCTGAAAGAATGATTCTCCTCCTCTGCTCTTTTATAACAAAGTCACACAAATATGTAATGGTAATTGGCAAAGTACTATAAAATAGAAGATTCTGTTTTCATGAAATGCATGTTGGCTTTCTGTTCTTTTTAAAGATTTTAAGCTCTTCTAATATACACACAACAACAACAGATGTGATTTATTTTCTCATGATGAAGTCCATTAGTTTGTAAACAGTATGTCTCAGAAAAAAGGCAGAAAAAGCCTGCCTGTACAGACTTAAATTCCCACTCAGCATTGCATTTTGTTGCAGAACTTATGTTTTCCTTAGAATAACAATCATTGCTTATTTCATTTCCACACTTTATCTTTACTTAGACAACTTGTTCCTGACGTGTTGTGAAACACCAGTCTGTCAGCGTTTCAGCATGAGAACATAACTTCAAAAGAAGAGAGCTTACTCTGATTTAGCACTGTCATGCCCATTGCAAAACCACAGCCAGTACTGCATGAAACCACTCACACAATAGCTTTTAGTCACACAAAAGCTTTTAGTCACATACTTCCCTTAAAAATAATCTTAAAGCCTGCAATCAGTTGCTGTATTAGATTTCACCTTTTACCATTTTCATCCCTTCTTACTTTAATATCCAACTATATTATATAAAAATAATCTATGTATTCTCAGTCATTCAGTGAACTAACACTGCAATACAATCTATTTAGTTCTAAATGCTTTGTCTTTTACCTCCTAAAAACTGCACTGGATAAAACCAGCTACAAAGTGTGACTAATATTATTTATTCTAAAATACTGCAAGTAGTAATTGGTTAACGTAGCAGAAGTACTCCTAAAAATAACATACCAATTTTCTTGTCTTTTTATATTACTTGAAAATAGTCACATCTCCTACTCGATCATATTATTTTGATATTAACATCTATTCAGTCAATTTCTTTCAATGTTTAGTGTCCTTTGTTCATTCTCATAATCCTTGTCCCCATCTTATGATACTTCATTACAATTCCCCAACTTGCATCTCTGTGAGAGTGTATGAATTACTGTATATAATTATTAGTATATGGATTTAAGATGTTTTATGGCCACTGATTCACAGAACTGTTCAAAGATTTTTTTGTAGTTGTTTTCGTGGTTTCAAGCTGTGAAACACAGAAACCTGGAGTTCAAATACTTATTAAACAACTCTGTTTGCACTTCAACTGCATTTTTGTACTCCATATCCCAATGCACTTGAGTGTCTATCATCTCCTTCTATGATCAGAAAAAAAAAAGAAAAAAATAGCTGAAACTAAACGAAAGGCAAGAATACGAAGGTTCCATTCTGGGAAGCTACAGGGTATTCAAGGCAAAAACCAAAGAAATGCCAAAAGCACAACTGACTGAGGATCAGACACAGTTGTCTGCGAGAGAATTGTGCAAGGATTGCCAAATACATTGAAAAATCTCACTACACTTATTGGCCAGCACTGTTTTGGGATGCTCGCCAAAGACGAAGAGAAACACCATACAGCACTTAAAGCCTATATACAGCTGAAGCTGCAAAGCTGGCAAAAAGACTTTGAATTTTGAATTCAAAAAACAATACCTGGGAGGAAACAAGTACAAGATCCCTCTCCTTGCTTGCTTGGGTGCTTCCTGACATAGCAATGGCCACAATAGATGGGACTAAATTATCCCTTATCCTTCATTCCTAATTAACCTCACCCATCATTCCTATTTTAGGATTTGAAGTTGTTAGGAAATAAATGTATCCCTATGAATCTATGGTAAATGGTCAAATTGTATCACTATCTCTATGAAAAATTATGATCTAAAAAGCCCCAGGAGGATTTTCTTCCCTTCTTCAAAGGCAGCATTTCTAGGAGGGCATGGCATTCTTTTCCATTCCTCTTCGCCTACTTTTTTCTCTCCTTCTTTGTTTTGCTTCAATAGTAAGATTCTTTTTTCTTCTATCTATTACTCTGAACACATGATTAATAGAAACATACAACTGAAAAAAAAAGAAACTTTGAAGGAAAACAGCAAATGAAAGTTGAATAAATGGTAATTTATAGTTTTATCTTATTACAGTTATTTCAATGGGGCATATTAAGGTAGGAAGGAAGCCCATTCTTGTGAATATGATTTGGAACTGCTTTAAATAAATTACAATCTAGATAAATAACAGAAGCACAGTAAGGATGGAGATGACGAGTTCAGATTCTAGAAGTAGCTCCCAGTGGAAAACAGAATTCATTTCAGCACTACTGAAAAACCAAAGAGCTTTCATAAAAGATGTGGCTAAGAAATGTGACAAGAGATTAAAACAAATTCTTTGCTAACACTGTATTAAAATATTGCTTATTTGAAGTATTACCTAATTTTAGGAGGTTACCACTAGTCGTATTAAAAAACAGCAACACCAAACTAGCATTCCTTAATATGTACTCTAACTCAAACCCCTAATAAGAAAGTTATTAGTACAAAGGTGGATTTTGACTTACACAAAATATATTAAATATTAAACCATCTTAACTTATATGAAGGTTCAATAGACAACAGTTGTTTCCCAAAGGCACAAACCACAAAATATTTACTAGTAAAACAACATTCTCTTCATATATTCAAAACTGCAAATTTATGATTAAAGATGAAGACCTGCCATTTGCAAATGATGATAAAACCCAGAGATTTTCACTAAAATACAAATATAAAAAATAAAATGGACACCAACTTGACTGGACACCAATATTACATTTTTGCCAAATGGCTTTTACTATCATATTAGTTGGAAAGAAAGATGAACAATAATATTTTAGTTAAAACTATCTTGGACAGAAACATTCTTTTCCCATAAATATGGTAAATGTACCAAATCTCTTACAGGCAAAAATATGAATTAGAGCATACAAAATTCATAAAATGCCCTAGAAAAGTACAACCTAGAGAAAGAATATTTTTCCATACTGTAATCAACTACTTTCCCCAATTTTCTTATCTAGAAAAAGGGATGTTGCTAAGTATCTGTAAACTATTGAGTTGGACAATGGATTATTCTGCAGTTGCTTCTAATAAGCTCCAGACCAAAGGGAGATGAATTTCAGACTTGTCTACCTTTTTTATTTAGAGAAAATTCCCACTGAAGCCAATTACCACCTTTTCATAATACCAGACATCTCTCATAGCACTCAGTTACCGAGGCGTGATAAAAATTTAGGAAAGTAAAAGAATTTATACCCTAAATCAGACATCTGATTTGCAAAGTAGGAGACAGAGGTATAATATATGTGTAGAGATAATATGTAGCCATCTTTATATAATTTCAAAGGTAATCAGCAACTTTAAAAGAACTATATTTTATACCTCCTACTTCTATTTTTTCTTTTTCTGGCTATTAAAAGTTGGCAAATTTATGACTTAACTAAGCAGAAAAGGATTTTCAATAACAAACACAAGCTATACATAAAAAAGAACTCGAGGAGTGGAATACCATGTATTCATGAGGAGTTTTTCTATATGATGAGCCCTACAACATTCAGTTGGAACATCACTCAAAAGTCATGTTGTACATTTGATTTTTTTTATTAAGCTGTTGAAATAACAAGATTGAATACACAGTACTATACTCACAAGGGGCTGCTGAAGTTATTTAAATATTACAAATTGAGCAGCCTACTTATCTGCTGTAGAATATTTACAATGTTCTTTTTTTGGATAGGTGTGCAAAAACGCAGTGTAAGCCTTAAAAGGATCAGTCATTGTCACTAAAAGAAAGAAACATAGTGGAACGTTTTTCTGAAGTTCTGCTTTAAAAACGGGCTTACATTTCAGAAGAACTTACATATTCTATTTTTTTTGTTTTCCCCTGTCAAATATGATGTTTTTGACTAGTCCATTGATAAAATGCACAATATAATAGATTTTATGTTGACATAATATAAAAATATTCTAGTTTTTTAAAAGTAAGTAGACAATTATAAATTTGAGTGCTTGATAATTTTTTTCAAAAGACTATAATTATATTACTACATATATTACTGCAATAAACGATACACCAAACAGGTCCAGCTCGTAATTTTCATGAAGTTTTGTTTCCAGTGAGACTCATATTAGAGACTTTGGACTGACTGCCGAAGAAACACACATTAGATCATATTACACAAGCTGTTTGCTCTGGACAAACAAAGGCTGTGCACAGTGTGCGCACAAGCACACGGTCTGTTTTTACATAAGTCTAGAGAGGATTTAAACTATTCAGACTAAAATACATAGCAATAGTCTGACTCAACAACAATGTCATAAACACTGCCAAGTAATCTTGCCTCAAGAAGATTTCTAGTTTTGGCAATTCCTTTGCCTCTGTGATTATTCTCATTGCAGTTGATCTAAATATCAATCATTATTTAAAAAAAAGTTTTTATTTCTTCTAAACGATCTAATTTTTATTATTTCCTGAGCAATTTGACTCCACTTCAGCGTAAAAAATGGTCAGTGTATTATTCTGAATCTCTTTTAGGAAGCATTCTCTCTCTGAAAGCATAAATCTGTAATCCAAACAACAGAGGAAAAGGAGTTTTCTAATAACTTTCTTGGGTCATCAGTGTAAATGGTAGAGGCAAACATAAAACATTTTTTAATGCTTATAATATTAAAAAAACTTTATGTTCTTCTCATAACAATTTATATAGGTCTTCAATTTTCTTTAATTTCATTCTGAGATCTTCTGGACCATCTGAATGTCTACAGAATTTCTTATAAACAGACAATAGCTATAGGACTAATAGATGACGAAAGCATAAAGGAATGCCTAAGGAAACAAAGCATGGAAAAAAGGCTAAGTGCAGTTCTTAAACGGCAAGCCTACTTTAAGAAAGGTTTGATCAGATGAGATATCTAAAACTAAGGTATCCCCTGGAAGAGGTTATAGAAATACAAAAATAATTAACATTAAAAAAATGCAACGGCCACTTGGCATTCATTCCAAAGTTCTTAAAAAAAAAAAAAAAAAAAACAAGGATGAAATTGCTGAACTGTGATGTGCAACTTCTGGATTAAAATGTTTTGAACCTAGAGACTGAAAAGGTATAACATAAACATAACATAAACATAACATAAACATAACATTAATGTTTATGAAGAGCTCAAGGGAATAACTGTGGCGCTTTCAACCAGCAAGCCTACAATTAAAACTGGAGAAAGTATTTTAGAAAATAGTCACTGGTTACATTAGCAAATATGACATATTTGGGAGCAGTTAACATGACTTTCTTAATGGGAAGTCATATCAAACAAACATATTCATAAAGAAGAGATGTCAGCAGCAGAAGCTTAAAGAGACACTGGCATCTAGATTGTTGATCAAATTTATAAATGAGCTGGAGAAGCTATGAATAGCAGGACAAACTTTGTTCATGATCCTAAGGATAATAAAAATCAGAGTCAACCATTAAGAAAGACTTTATACACATGGCATATGAAATTCAGTGTAGATGAAAGTGATCTAAATTCAGAAAAATATTAGCTCCGCAACTACAATGCAGGATTTTGAATTGATAGCTGATACTTTTATGAAAATATTTGCTCAATAATAAGAAGAGGCTTATGCCACTATATAAATACATGTTGCACTGTGGTTGGATTTCTTTTTCTCATCTCAGAAAATATACAGTGTCACTAGAAAAGAAAACACAAAGAGAAATTATCACAGATAAGGAACATTTTGATACCATGAGCAAGCAATAGGAGAAAATTATGAAAACTCTACAGAATCAGAAAGGGATTGAGAAAATAAATAGGGAACAAGCAGACATTGCCTTCTACATACAAAATTAAGAGGTATCAAAAGAAACATGCATTTAGCCGGCCTGAAAAAAGCGAAAGGAAATGCCTTCTCAAGCAACATTCAGTTAAGCTGTGATCTTTCCTACTGTAGTGTCTTATAGATGCTAAAAACTGACATATGTTCAAAAGTAATCTGAGAAATTCAAGGAATAAAAATCTACAAAGGATCATTAAATGCAAAGATAATGTTCTTTTTTTCTGAGAAGTCCAAAAGCCAAAACATGCTGGAAGCAGACTACCTTTCACTTTATGCATTTTTTTAGGCATGTTATGTATACTGAAGACTAAATGTATACAGGCTCTATGTTTACCCTATTTTGTTATCAAATATTGTTTTATGTAATAATGAATTAGCCTTCTTTTATGTACTGACACACTTGTCAAAAACAACCTGGAAAATTGATATAAGTAATGCAGTATAATGTAATGTAGTATAATGTAAGTATTCAAACTAGTCTAAAGTCTTAGTGATGTACAGATGCAGCAGACAGTATGAAATAAATTCATTAACATATGAAATGATGTTTTGATAGTAAAATAAAGCAGTACAAATATTCAATATTTGTAGTAGTGAAAAAAAAGAGATTAATTGGCAAACCTGTCACCCATTTCAAGTATTTTAGAACCTTGTAAATCTCCTATTTAGTAAGAGATTTTGTAAATCTCCATAGAAACAATCTAAAATTGTTTCTAATATAACATCTCAGGAACATTTGACACCTGTTCTTGTTTTAAAATTGGACCTAACTCAGGGGATTTATGCCAGCTTACACTAGTGAAAGATCTGCTTCATAACGTGTTTCAATCACAAAAATAACACGGAAATTATGTCACTCAACTTTCTCACCTTTGAATAGACTTCTTTAATATTAATGAATAATAGCAAATCAGTGTTAAAAATTGATAATAACAAAGAGATTATTATTTATCCTCAGTAATTCTGAAATCTAAGAGGTTACAAATGACTAAGTGATACCAAAATCTTCTTAGCATTTTCCATATAATGTCTTATAATTTCCATATAATTTCAGGATTTAAAATATTTTTTGTCATATTTATTCAGGAAAATATATTTCTGCATAGGTAATTCAATCATTCATAGGCCGTACTATTTAACAAGTTAATATTTTCTCCAAGCTTAATTTTTTTTCAGGATCAATTTTAATGAAAACCACCTGAGTTTTTAATCACAAGTTGTGTTACAAATTGATGGAAACGTGATCTGTGCAGCAGTATCTAAAGATTGCTTGGAAAAGTAATGAAGCTCTCTAATCTTTTGCTTGGCAGTGTTTTTCTATGTTGTCATGGAATCAGTGATAGATATTTTAACACACTGGCTGTGCAGGGTCTTTGCAAAAATAGTTAAGCAACATAAAAGTCATCTGTGCTATAATGCCTCTAAAACAGTGACTAATCTTTACATACTTCAGTGGAATTGAAATAAAGCCATTATGTTTGTGTAAGAAGACCTTTGGAAAATTTGTTTTTTGAATTTTTTGTCTTCTGAATCCAGCTGATATGAAAAACCTTTTCAGTTTTCACAAACTCATTAAAGTTCTGTAAATGATTTGTGACTATCCTTTGTATCCCTTTTAATTCCCTCAGTTATGGTGAGTAGCTTAGAAAAGTTAAATCCTGACATGTATAGCTAAAGTATATACTCATCTTATTTCAGAGTCTTAAAACTCTTGCTCTCTTGCAGAAAGTTGTCTGACTACATAACCTCTAAATGAATTCATTTTGATGCTAACTATGCCCGTAAGGACACACGCTGCGACCTAAGTTTCTTAGCCTTTCTCCTAACTTTGTTCAAAATGCCTTGTAGACAAGCTATTCCTTACAACTTTCAGGATACTGCAAGAACTCATCAGCTTAGCATATATTTTTCCTTCCCACATAAGGACCTACTATTGCAAATGCTGGCATGTTCCCATTTGGAAGACGTCTGCTAATCTCACAAAATGTTTTTGATCATAGAGCTATCATAGAAACTACTTATACTGCTACATCTTTAAAATTTGAGGCCTTATTTCCAATAATTAAACACTTAAAGATAAGCATTTATTTTTAACTATTAATTTTAAATGTAAAAATTTAGTTCAACTATTTACTAATCATATTAAACAATTCCATGGCTTTCTAGATTTGTACTGACATGTTTGGGGGCTTTGCAAAATAAGAGAATTAGGAATACAGATACTTTTTGATAAAATCTGTAATTCATCTTAACAGCCTTTTAATGGATAATCATTGTCTGGCTGTCCCAGAAATGAACTTGTTGCATGTTGGATAGGGCAGTTCCCCAAAAGGCAAAGATCAGTTGCTGAATAGAGATAAAATTTGATTCAACCTAAAGAAACTGAATTTCTGGAGAAAAAGTGCCATAACAGCTTACTCTGTAAATAAGCTAATGTAAAAAGTCTCCAATAAAATTCTTACTACTATTAGACATAGTAACAGTGAAGAAAACTCCCAAAGGAATCAATTAAAGGCTAAGCGCCTTTTATCCTCAGAGGAATCTCTGTTTAAATGGCCAATTCTCCTCAAAGAAAGCCAAAGTTCAACTACTCAAATTTTCCATGAGGTGTCATAATATTCTTTATTAACTGGTATTTAGTATTTGATACAACTTATGATAAAAGCAGTAAAATTAAAGATAGGTGTTAAAATTCACAGTTTCAACTATTTTTAATTCAATAGAAAATTGAGATTATACAGCACGACTTTGTAGTTGCAGTTACTAATAAATCAAAACAAAGGCCTTCATGAGCATGACACATAGTTTAAAATTCCTTCCAGTAAAATTGGAGATGGAGTCTTATTACCAAAATTTCCAGAAAAATTTAGCTTATGTATAGACATGTAGAAGGACATCTTAGACTGACTGAAAGATTCAAGATGGTGAATATTGACACCTACTTTCATCAGAAATGGCCCCAAAGTAGTGTTGTCATACAATTTTACAACACCTTTCCTATTTTTAGAATACAAGAGAAATTAAGTAATTAATTAAAAATTAATTAATTAATTAATTAAAAATTAAGTCAGTTCCTTGCAGATGCAAAAAATTCCTTGTACTAATCAAGGCAACTCAATAGCCCACCAAAAAACAGCAACTACTCACCACCTCAGACCTGTATCTCCTACAAAAGGCATCAAAAAGATAAATTCTCATCTCATGAATATGAGTGAAGCCATTAATATGAAATGAAAATGTAATTTTTCACCAGTCTCAAACACGACAAACTTAAGGCCATTCCACTACCCTTTAGACTTCCACACTTCCCTACAGCCTCAGGCTGATGACTACCTTAGCTCATATTTCACTGAAGCTAGTGACAGTCTGAGAGAGCGAAGCGGTATCTACAGTAGAGGAAGACTGAGTCAGGGACCACACATTCCAACAGCAAGTACACAAATACCCAAAAAGTGTCCAGATAGGATTACTTTCAGGAACGCAAGGGATTATGTCACATGAAGGCCACACTTGAGCATCTTTGAAAGGTCACATCCACCTAAAGAGGTCCATGAAGCCTGGAAAATGGCAAATATAAGACACATCTTCTTTTTGAGCTCTGTCACCAAGAAAATATGGAGCAAATTCTCCTGAAAACCATGTAACCATGTTGAGGAGTATGAAGAAGGAGACTGAGAAAAACTAGCAAGGATTTACCAGAGATGGACCAACCTCACTGCTTTCAGTGATGGAATGACTGGCTCCATGGACCAGGAAATACAGTGGCATAGCTAGCTGGGACCTTAGTAAAGCTTTCCAGAAGGTTTCCCATTACACTCAAATGGTAAGATGTGCTTCAGATAGACTATAAGGTGGGTAATAAACTGGCAGGAGTGTTTGGCTCAACAGCGCGGACTGGTAATAAACTGGCAGGACTGTTTGGCTCAACAGCGTGGACTGCAAGTTAGGCAGGGATTACTTCCCGACATTGAGCACAAGACACTGATTTACTGCAACAAATTCAGTGGGGACAAGAAGACTATAGGGCTAAAGAGAAGGTCAACAAAGATTCTAACAGCTGTCTTCCGCTACCATTCAGCAAATTCTAAATAGATAAAAGGAAAAAGAAATCAACAGTAAGGTAAACCAAACAAATGGGTTTTCCAGAGAGGCTACTGAATCTCCAGCTTTGGAGATTTTCAGAACTCAACTGAACAAGACCCTGAAGAACATGAACTTCAACCAGATGACTTCCAACTTAGAATTAATCCATGATGATTCTACGACTTGGTCCATTTTGGAAGCAGAATCAAACTTGCCTAGGACAGCTGGCAGAATTAATTTGCTTCTTGTACAGAATAAAATGTTACAACTATGCCATCTGATTAGTTATGAAGTCAATGATCCCCTACAACGCTTAGCCAGTCTGAAATGTATGCATATGAAATGTAGGCAGAAGCAGTAGTCTTGTTTATTTCCCACTATCTCATTGAAGAAATTCTCACTCTTGTGTATTTTTCATTCTTGTGCTCTGGCCCCTCCTCTGTGGATTTATTAACAAGTCACATAGCAGATAATCTTTTCAGGGAAATATGAGAATATCATTTTATATTTTAGACTATGTAGCCTCACAGTAATGGTAAAAAATGATCAATTTTATAAGAGTATCAGTGAAATTACCTATGTGTTCTTTCCGAAAAGAAGAATGCTGTAATTTCTGTTTACTCTGCATAGACTGATTTTCATTAAGAGTAACTTATATCCTATATGCTGAGAGAAAGAAAAAAATCAAACAGCTCAAAATTCCAAAGGACAATTTCACTTTCCATAACTAAACATTTACTAAACTGCACTATATCCTGTTACTCTGAATATACATTTGTTTCCTTGAACTTACAATAGGTATCACATCTGATCTTTTGATGATATCTGAGTAACAATACTTTAGAAAAGCCTTATTCACTGGTTGGGAAAAAAGTAAGCATCCTACACAAGAACAGGAAGTTTTATGTTCATTGAAATAACAATAAATAAGCATATATTTGAGACACACAAAGTTCATTACAAGTGCCTGAAAAGTTCATTTAAAAACATGATATAAAATGAACTGCCATATTTTTACAAATTGCACTTTTATAATGCAAATACTTAACAGTAGGACATTTCCACTGCATGTCTTTTTGATAATTTGAAGTATTGTGAAAAGTGAAAATAATACACTCTAGGATTGTTCCAAATTTTCTCTGATCTATGCTGAACATCATCAAAAGACTATTACAACAAGCAAGAGATAGCATGGTATGATCAATCTGACTGAGCAGCAAAGTATTTAAAGAGCAGCTGAGTTCTGTCTGCCTTATTTCTCCGTGGAGTTCTTTCAAAGTGCTGAAATAAACCTTACTAATTCACCTCTCCCTCAAATCTGGCTGATATGGCCATCAGGTTCTAATGCTCAGGCAGATGGTCTTTCATAGCTCAGTTACATACACTTGTTTTCTCAGGAAAACCAGCTAGTTAATGTCTTTCATTATGCACTAAAAACAAATGAACCAAATAGAAAGCAGCATGTTAATGTATATGTAAATCTACGCTCTACTTAAAACAGTAGAAGAGAGTGGCATAGAAAATGCTTATTAAATGCTTTTTATTTTATTTTACACTAGTTCACCATGAAGTCACCACGCAAGAAGTATCAAACCAGACAGACAATTTTAGAGTTCAGTAAGTCACCATGACCAAATGACATTCATGCAAGGGTCTTGCAAGAAATCAAATAGGAAACTGCAGGACTGCAGAAATGGCCATTGTGCCAACACACCCAAAGAAAAAGTTTTAGATGGCAACTAAAAGCTTTGTGTTTCATTGACTTGAGTCATCATAATTCTTAATAATGAGGGCATGAATAGGGACAAGGAGTAAGTGAAGTTCTGGGAATTTTCTACCACAGGAGGTTATGAAATCATACAGAAGCATCTGGTTCAAAAAGGCATGAGACCATTTCAGGAACAAAAGTACTAGACAGTAAAGTACTTGTTATGCATCCCTAATACATGAATTCTGTATGTTGAGAATGGGCAAGCGGAAAGCACTAAAGTACTCTGGCTCTTGTGTTTTCCTTAAATAACATCTAATTTTTTCACTCTCATATACAGAATTCTAGTCCAGAATGGCGCACTATCCTGATCTGGAAAGGTATTTCTTATGTTCCTGTTTAAATACATAATCCAGTAAGCAGAGCATTTACATATTGCATATTTTTCTTATAATTTTTCTCAATCATTGCGAAAGTTCTTAAATAAATTAATTCAAGCTTTTGTCAGGTTATCTAGTTTTTACAGATGCAGAAGTGTCTTAAAGTAATTAACAGATCTCAACACCATGTAATTTGCTTTTGTGATTTTAAGCTGAATTTCCTTTATAATTCTTCACAGTACTTCTCTTGGCAACAATGTTGCAATCACTGTTGAATATTAAAAAGTAGACATCAGAAGCACTATGAGTTTTTTCATAATATAAAAAAATCCGTGAGCTTCACATATTACAATATGTATTCACTCCATTTGTACAGAGACAATCTTTAACTTTCATGTTTGAAGGTTGTACAGAAAGACAAAGAATTTACTTCTCAACTGAAGATACCAACCTTCAGCCAAAAATGAAAAAGTCACAAGGAAAACTTACAAATACTGTGAATACCCCAAAAATTTTCAGCTTGCCTCCCCATGAAAATCTGCTATACATGTACTGTTCCATAATGCCCTAAAATGGCAATGCTCCAAAACACAACATTTAGATGAGTCCTTTTTAAAGTAGTAACTTACATTAAAAGGACTTAATTTTGCTCATAGTTATACATGTTCCACTCAACATAAATGAATATTGCATGCAAACAGCCAGCGGCAAAATCTGGTACAAAGTAGAATGAAAACATATTGACCAAGAAAGCCTCCACATTTTATGAGCAAAGTAATGGAATAAAAACAGCTGTATTCATAACCACATAAAAACATTCTGCATTAATGCCCTTAATTTCAGAAAGAATATTAGGAATAGTGGCATAACAGGAAAGCTACAGGGCATCCCGGAGTGAATGACCTACATAAAGTAATTAAAAACAGTACTAAGTAAGCCACTGGAAAGGAACAGACTCAACGTGGTTATTAATTAAAAGGTATAATTTTCTCAACATGCAAACTGGCAGCCACAAGTTAAGCTCAGAAGAATTACCTTCTTGGTTTTCATACTGTTCTGACAACAGATGGTAGCAGCAGCCTACACTGCAAACTGCTTTGATTTCAGGCTTGGTAGTAAAAATTCGTAACGTATTTGGAGCAAGATCCCCACATGTATGAAGACCCACCATTACAGAGTCCTAAGAGAAAAAAAGAAAAATAGATAAATAAAAAATAAAGCACCTCCCTTTTTTTTTTTCAATGAAAAGGACAAAACCAAGATGACAACAAACTCCAAATCTCCAACATGTTGCAAAAAGTTTACTCTTAAGGCTTAAACATACAACTCCACCAGAAGTCCTGCTGTTTCATTCTCAAATTTGTGAACATAATAAAAGACAAGATGGCATATTTCCTCTATGGAGTGACCAGAACGGTCATCTCTCTGAGTACAGTTACTTATCATGTTACCTTCCTTCTTTGGCTATGAGGAATCAGAAGTTGACAATAAACAGCAGCCGGCTTAACTGAATGGAAGAGAATGTCTAAGTGGTGACAGGGTATTGGTCATTTTCTCTTCATTTTTCTGGCTTTCCTTTTAATATTACTACTACTGCTAAATCCTTCTTGTTTTACTTCAGGAGTACTACTGTTAACATACATGGCTCCACTTACCCCATGGCATTTCCTCCTAATCATAAGTGTAATTTGAAGAGCAGGTCCCTCACCATCTGTTCCGCTATTTCCAAAATTGCACCACTACAGCTGCTTTACAGTATATCTGCTACTATCAGCTACACATAAACACATTCTTCTGTAAAAACATGGAAGAACTTCAGCTTCAGTTACTCTATTCTCTACATTCTATTTCCGGCTTTCCCTTTTTCTTTTCACTTTCCTTTTTTCCTGCTTCCCATCCTAATTATTCCTTTTCTCACCATTCATAGTAATATTTTCTCCTTTCCCTCCAGACTTATTAATTGGAAACAAAACTGTAAAAGTGATGTTTGTTGTTTTGATTCATTAGCAAGACTATCAACAAGAATTTAACCTTGTTACAATCAAATATGGTAACATTCATTAACCATTCTGACTTTATGTGCACATCTATTTTTGCTCCTCTGCATTACAGTATTTTTTGCCACACATCTATACTCTATAGCATACAAACGTGTTAGAACAACAAACCTTTTCTTTCTGTTTTCTGCTTCTTCCCTATCCTCCCACTCCCTAGCTTCCACTTCACTTGCACTACTTCCCTGCACTTGCCCTTTCCTTGATTCAGGATCCTAAAATTTTACGTGGCAAAGGTTCAGGTTTCCTTTTGGCTTAGTTTTTTACCTTTGTACATGACCATCTTCCTTTTAAAAACATAAAATACTGAGTGGAAGAACACTGAAGTTTAGAAGCTAATGGAAGAAATCCACTTCTAAGAAAGTATTTAAATCCTTGGACTAGAAAAGCTAGAAAGATTCTCTCTGCAGAAAGATGGCCTCAAATTATATGACAAATACTACAACACTCAGAATTTCTGAAGTGTCAAGGCAATCTCTGTCGCTTACATTTTCGGCCCATCACTGATTTCAGCAGGGATACCTAGATATTACTGAGTATACTTTCCTGTCTTTTACTAGACTTAAGTCTAGTAAAATTTCATATCACAACATCAGAGGTGGGCTATACACAATTTCTATCCCTCTATATTTCTATCCCTGTATTTTGTCAGGGATAGACAAAATACACATTATTAAATGTGTAAACAGTAATTTTTTTCATTCATGTCTCAGGAAAAATCCAAGAAAAAAGCAAGTATTGGTAAAATAAAAATTCAAAATCCTTAGTTTTATAACACATAAATACTTGCACATTTTAAAGTGTTTTTATCCACATACATTCATTGCACATAGCATGTACACTGATCAGCTATTACTGTGTTCTTACAACAGTGAAGTTTTTACTTACAGTAACTTTTTCTTTTAAAGAACAGCAGTGATATAGGATCTTTTCTGCCTTTTACACCAATAGAAACTACATACGAAGAGGATACAAAATCCAAGCGTGCAAATTTAAGAGCATCTATTTGACATTGATATGCATGAGTGCAAAGCACAGGAGTAACTCCAGGACCATGAAGAGTAGGTCCATGCAGCGGGCATAGGGAGCCCCAAGCAACTTGCTTGCCCTCTGGCCACGTGAGAACACCCTATTGCTGTGCACCAGCTACATAATGAAAATTCACACTGAGCTCAAGTGAACAAATACTACCACTCAGGATATATCTTTCCTACGCAGACATGAGCTTGCTCCACACACTCTCAGATACTTAGTGGGATTTATTAGCTCATATGTAGCGCCTCTAACACAAATACATGATATTGGAATAGAGACAAATTACACTCCTTGAATATATTCAATTCAGCTACTAGTGAACACAGACAAGTTTTCATCTTTCCATGAAAGATTATACATTCTCTACTTAATTATTGCAGGATAGCTCAGGCATAGGAACTAACAAGAGTTATACTGATCATAGTCTCATGTCTCTGTCTTTGTGAAGCTGAGCTGGGGCTTGTTTGTGTCCACATAAACCAAGTGGAATAGTAAATTACTAACTGTATTTAAAGTAACAACAAAACTTTTCACATTGAATATTTGCACTAATTTCTTTTATACCTTCAAAGTTGAAGATGACATTAAAAATTAAAAAACTCAGAAAATGAGAAATTTCAGAGAATACATTCTTCTCACTGTTAAAATAACCAATTTCATAATAATTAGGCATGTTACGTATAAATTCATCCGTAAAGTAGCTGAATATCCTGTTATATAAGCTGTTAATTTTGATAGCTGATTATCTACTCCCCAGATTCTAAAGACTGCTTTACTTGCATATTCCAAATAATCCTAATACATACACTGAAATAGCAAAACACTCTACATACGTATTAGCCATAGTTAAACAAAAGTTGAAAAACATTACTGGGCCAGAATCCCTCGTTCATTTACATCTGTGACGATATTCTATATGCAAACATTTGGTATATAGGAAATTAACAATATGAAGGTAGTGGACAATCCACTTCAAGTATTAGCAAAATAACCTCCAGATCTGTAATGATGTCACTGAGTTCCGTTTCTGCTGTGATGTAGGAGGTCAATGGAAAATAAAGGTTTGATTCACTTGACTTGCTTGCTTTAGCCTGGAGAGAAGCCATTTTTCTCCGTGCCTTTTCCTCATCACAGAGCTCCCCACAGTTACACCGAGATGAAGAAAAAATATCAACAGCATCAGCAGGCAGAACACTTAGAATATCAAGAACATTTTCTGAAAGTTTGTCGTCATCAGACTGTGTCTGAGCCACCAAATTAATTTCAGTTTGTTTGCTGCTTTCAAATGCAGTTATTCCTGTAAAAACATCAGAATCTTGGGTAGTCACTTGGTCTTGACTTTGAAGATTGCTGTTATTATTTAAGGGCTTTTCATTGGTATTTGATTCACATTTAATTTCAGTTTGTACTGGTCTATCATTCATCTCTTCCGACTTCTGGCTTTGGAGATTTGCTCTTGCCCGCCTCTCATACGCTTTCCAGTGTTTCTTCAATTTCCTGTTCCTTTCATGAGCACCATGAGTGTTGGTATTTGAGGAGTCAATTCCATAAACTTTTAAGTTATAGTGCATGGACAAAAAGGAACTCAGATAGCCCTTTCCAGAACCTATGTCAATCACCTAGAGATAATGAAAAAGAAAGAAAGAAAGAAAGAACTCTATTAACGAGCAACAAATAGGATACATTTAAACCAAATGCAAAACAATTTCCTTAAAAAAGCACAGATTTCATATCTACCCATAATTATCAGTTATCTCACTTATACTTTGTTCACTTGCTTTGCTGACCTTGTGACGAATTTAGAACACAAAAGTAAATCAGAACCAATCTGTTCCAGAAAACAAGACACTGCAATGCTTATGCAACACACACGTCCTGACTCTTCTGGAGAAATCTTTCACTTTATTTTTTGATATAGAACTTCCTTCTGCTAAGGGAAATAATCACAAGTTACTACCAATACCACCCGTAATTTCCAAATTAGCCAGGATATATAGTTAGGAAAGAAAGTATTCCTATTATTTAACTTTACATATCTAACTGCCACATTTATTATGCTACGTTAGAAGTCTCCTACCAGAGAAATAAAATTCTTCAGTTTCTTATTTAACCACTACAGACTCATGCCTAAAGGCCAACAGTATGGATACTGCCTCTTAAGCCAGAACATTTATACCTGTTTCCCTTCCTGTAAAAATGACCCATACAGGGATTTATGTAACCTAAGGACATTTTTGTAATAAAACAAAGGGGCTCAGATGCCATGTGATTTTCACAGTCTGTTTTAGGAGGAGTGAGTAGAAAGGATATTTAGGAAGTTTAGTTTCTCATAACTGAAAGCATATCCTACTTCAACACTGCGCAGAGTAGTACCAGAAACAACCTCAGAACTTAAGCACATAAACAGAACTTTTATTATGTGTATTTTAATTAGTATTAATATATTATTTGTATTTATATATATAATATGTATACATTTACATATATATGTGTGTATATATGTACATATAGACATGTATGTATACACACATATGTATATACATATATATGTGTATACATATATAAACACATAAACATAGATACATATATGTGTATGTACATATATATATATAATCCATATATTTTACGAAAATAGGCAAAAGAGTACCCCTTCTCTTAAAGAAAAGAACTGATAATGGCCTCTTCTGTTCAGGTGTCTATCAGAAATTATACTCACTATACATAACGATTTATTTGTTAGTATATATTCCTGAAAGTGATAGATACAAGTTTATTTTTAATGTCTTACTCTTAGTCTGTAAGACATTCAAATACACTCAGTATAGCCTTACTCTCACTGAAGTGAAAATTATTTAATCTTTATTCTGAGAGCTTTTTAGATTTGTACTGTCATGGAATCAGGACAAATTGTAAGTTCAGTCTGAAAGACCACACAAAACAGCAGAGAAAACATACTATGTGATACAGATTATTTAACCATGCTACACATGGTTCTTCACATAATACTGCAGCACACTTCCATCTACACACTACAGTCCTCAAATTTCTTGAATGAAATCAGTGCAGGTGTGAATTGACTGATATAAAATTAAGGAAAGCTCTAAGCATACTATTTTTAAATGTAATTTATATCACCAATATTCTCCTAGAATATTTAAAAGAGAAAGAAAGAAAAGTGCTCAAAGAATATCTTAACTCACTGCTTTATAAAATAAATATTACTATTATGCAGAATATGCACACCTCCACTTCTACAAGATTTCAAATTATTTCTGTGAAAGGAACTATGCAGATATAGATTCAGATAACTCATATACGTGACCTCTGTAAAGACAAGGTACTGGTTTTATTTGTTTCTAAGTAAAATGACAATAGTAACATATTGTTACATGAATACTGAGACAATAGCTCTAAAATAAAGGGAAAAGAAGGCTAAAAATAAGTACCCAATGATTTTGTGCTGAATAGACAGACATGATTAAATTAATCTCTGCTTTACTTTTCCTTGATTGCAGAAGAAAGGTAATCAGCAATCTGTAGCATTAAGTGCCAAGCATGAACTTTTAAGATGAAATATCCATGATACAATATACTCTAAAGGTCTTGTGCACCGTGGGTTGGCTAATATGTTTAAACAGTTTCTGGCAGAATCACGAACTCCATTTCCAGAAGAATTCCATCGCTTTCCAGCAGCAAATCACAGATTTAATAGATGTTGAATTCAGAATTAAGCTTGTATAGCCCACACTGCAACTCTTGTTGCACATGTTGCAATTTCCAAGGAAACTTTAATCAAATAATGTAAAACAAACCAAGGTGTATTTAAGCAAAGAGCTACCACTGGCTTCTTCTCAGAATTTAATCGAGAGTAATATAAAAAGTTCCTCTTGTATGATAGGAGCAGATAAAAAGGCGGAGTAAGCAATTTAAAAATCTTAAAAGTTAGCATGCTTTAATGCTTTAATTTAAATCATTAACCTAAAAGTGATTACAGTAGTCATATTTTTTTTGCTTTTGTTCTCATTTTACTATGTATTACATTATATTATAAAATGCCACAAGAGTATAATATCCTTTAACACCCATTATACATCATGGGTATAGAGGTGAAACTGAGGCCATTTTTCAATCCTTCAGTGATCTCTAATATCTGAAAGAAACACCCTGAGGACATACGCTGTTGTAAAACATGTGTTGTGTTTTCATAGCTCAACATTTTTTAATTAAATGCTACATATATTTGTTTTGCAAGAAGGACACACACAAAAAAATCAATAAGGAAAAAACTCTCCTAAAACTTAACAATTCCTGTATTTTCTTAAGTTGAAAGGTAACCAAAACAAAAGAAGTTGCTTTTAATAACTGAGAAGGAGAGTTTTCTTTTTTTTTTAATGTAACTGGAAAGCTCTTTTCATATATTAGGGATTTGTAAGTTTGAACAAATAAATTTTGTTGCAGTGTATGACCAAAATGGAAAAAAAAAGTTAATATAAAGCAGTCGACCTTTCATATTCAGTGATATACTGCAATAATGTTTTTCATTAAATACATTAAATATTAGATTTTTTTTCAAAAAGCCTACAGAAAATAATCCTTTGTCTAATGACACCCCAAACCAACTGATAAAAGTGCATAATCACGGTTGAAATTGCAGTATATTGACAGATACTTAATAATGATTACTTTGAAATTTTATTAGTAACCAGCTAAAACAGACCTCACGTCAGGTCATTAAGGTGGCTCTGTTACTTTCCTCTGAATATAGGTTTTTCTTTCCTTTCATTCCTGAATCTCATGGGATCTATTTAAAATCTAAATGAAAACACTATATGAAACATCACCAATTCACGTTCCTGTAAATCCAGAGAACACAGAGTATTGCATTATAAGCAAACTATACTTTGCTGCATCTTTCTCACTACCTGAAAGACTTCAACACTTGAACAGTTGACACTTGCCTGAAGTAAAAGGCAAGAAAGTCAAAAACAGGCTAACTAAGAGGAGAAAACACCTTCAAGAATCTGCTAGTATTATATGCTTATTCTTTACAGACAGCATCCATCTACCTGGAAGCTCCTAAAGAGCTACTGAAAGAGCTACACATTCTCTGTAAATGATCATGGATGGCTACCAACTGATTGAATCTCATCCAGTGATATCTGGCAGATGCAGATTTCTTTTACTTATGAATCCCAGCTGTAATTATGGAGAACGCTGCCTTTGCCCTCCACAGATGTTTCTCACAAAACAGATTCAGAGTTTTAATCTTGATTTCCAAAGATGCCACAAGTCTGGCCTAAATCTGACAGCTTACTGAGTATCAGAACATATCGTTTATACTGTCTAAATTAAATTCTCAGTCTCAGCCAAATAATTTCTAAATCAGAATCCAACTTCATCAACTGACTCCATCTTTGGAATTCTCCTTTCAGTCTATTGTGGACACAGCAGCAGCAACTCAGGACCCTGCAGTTGTATCTGCAGCAGCAAACCAACACTGAATGGACATATACTCTGCTATACACATATTCTACATGCCTGTCCATAGTCCTGATTTCCAGCAATCTCCCTGGCGCTATTATGAAACAGTCTAACAAGTATTCTCCCATAGAAAAGGGTCAGGCAGAATCTGGGATACAAAACACACCAGAGATCCTTCTCAGTGAGGAAACATTCTTTTCCGAGGGGGAAGTTTAGCCAAATGCACGAGAAGAGGGATAGGCCATTTCCCTCAATGTTCTCACCCAAATTACTTTTGACGACAGATTTAGCTTTCCAGTGCCTCTCTACAGCTATATCCATCTCATACATTTTTAAACTACACTAAGAAAAGGCAGTATTTTTAAGTTGGACTGAGAAAAGAAAAGCCAAGAGAAAATATGCAGCAGCAAATCCAGGCAGGTATCCTCATTCTTGTTTTCAAAGAACTACAGCATTTGTTTGAGCACTATTGAGTAACTGGTTTGGGTCCTACCACATAAACCTGACTGCCTGAAATAAACAGTTACATATTTTTTCTTTCAATCTGATCTATCCTGGAACTATAAAGATCGTATCTAAAGCCTTAATTAAATATCTCAGTACATCTTACAGAAAGGCTGCCAGCATTAAGCAACAAGGAAAATTCCAAGTACTTTGCACCAGAATAAGGAAGCATGCTTTTTAATCCAGATTTTCTTGTTCTTTTGGGTTTGTTTTTTAATATAGGATTGTTGTGTACCTAAAGGAAGGGAAGAGCACAGTTTTGCTCTCTTAGCAACATCTGCCAATGATAACAAAACTTTTAAGAGAGAAACTACCTGTTCATAACAAAGAGCAGTGTTACTGTTAAGCATTCAAAGGATGATTACATTCATTAAAATTCTTCATTAGTCATAAAAAAATAATGACAGACTGAAAGGCAGTTTCTTGAGAATGATACCTTGGTAAGAAAACTAATTCTTCAGTTTGGCCCTACAGGCTCTCCTTTATCAATAATTATTTCCATGAAAAATAAAAATAGCAGTAAGAGAGTATCAAAATACAGCATATGAGCATGACAATAACAGTAATTTGAAAGATACACAGTAACATACAGGAAGAGATGCTTTCTTACCTGCTTTATACCATAATAACTTGCTATGCTGTCTACTAGCTCCGACATCACCTGCACTTCATGTGATTTCTTATTATTCATGAATTCATCAGTTTTAATGTCTATATGAGATTAAGAAAATAAATGCAATGAAGACAATTCAGAATAATTGAACCTTATAATAAATTTGAGTAAACACAGGCCTAAAATATTTTCAGCATTTTTATATTTTAGGGGTAGTAATTTTGAATTAAAAACTCACTGGATAATTATAAAACCTTTTGAATTAAAGATGAATTAGTAGAATTTAACATTCTTTCTGAAAACACTAATAGTTTCGCTGAAGAATGCGCTAATGAGGTGGAGTTAATCTCTACTGCCAATTCACTGTGGAAAATACCAGGCACCTGCCACGCTCATCTCCATACTCCCAACAAAAGGAGCAACTCACAAGGTATGAGAAAACCACATATTAGGCCATCATCATTAGGCCAGTGTGACTGACTAAAGTTGATGGCAATTTTTGTGAGGTAAATCTGAATGAGAGTAGCAGAAATTGGACTGCTATTGATAGGATTAATTTTAGAAAACAAGACTTGTCTACACAACTGGACCAATTAATATAGCTCCCCATTTGGTGGGGGGTTTTTTGTGCATAATGTGTCCATCAGTCCAGAAACTTATCATTAGGCAATAACCATGTTCATTCCTTAATCAGATCATGCTGGGAACAGAGGCAAGAGTGTTTCTTATTTGGAAGACAGTGGGGAATTGAACTGAGTTCATGCAAAATCTACTTTTTCCCTGCTTTTTACAAAACCCAGAGAACCTCTCAATTTCTTAAACATCTGTTTTTTTTATAATAAGATGTTGTGACAAGACTTAAAATCTAAAATAGATTCTATGAACTTATAAAATAAAATAACTAAAATATTTTTAAACAAAATTAAATAGAAAAACCAAGTGTCTGTCATTTAATGGTTAGCACTGTAATGTTCATTTACTTTAAAATGAGTTAAGATCTTCACAAAGCGTGAAGCTCACGCTCAAAGCGTGGCTATTATCTTGATCAAAGCTAGAGAAGTTCTTAACACAACATTCAAGTCATCCTCTCCTGTTATATTCAGAAATAAACCTAACAACAAAAGAAATTCTCCATGCTGGTTTCTTCCTTGTCAGCCAGGTTCTTCTGGATCCTGTGTCCTCAGCGTAAAGAACATGATTGTTCAACAAAAACTGCAGTGAACTTTGTTAGGAAGCAATGGAGAAACTCCTTCAGATTCAAAACTTTCACTCAGGATATCTATGTCAACACTACATTTAAAAAGGTTTGTTGTCATTTTTTTTAAGCAACTATTAATAGGTAAGATAATCATATATCTATATTAATGTGCTAAATAAGTTTGAGATCTATACAAGTATGCAATCTATGGGAATATGTTTCCAATCATGATTGTCTTAGAATGTGGAAATACACTACAAACATCTCAAAAGTAAATGGAATTATCCTGAAAGATATTTTTCATAATACGAGCATGGTCATCTTTAAGTTGCTCATTTTCTCAGACTTACTCCTCTCTTGTCTAACAAGCAGTAGCACCGGAGAAAACGAAAATATTTTCTGAAAACAGAATTTAGTAAAATTATCTAAATCATCTTAGAGTTAAAAGATCACAAGTCTTATTTGGCAACTTCTGTAAAACAAACTCCAGTTCTGGAATTTTGCTTCTCTCCAGTCAATCACCAGGCATTCCACTGGGTTAATTTAACTGTTATTTACAGTGAATTAAATACGAAGGTTTCAGATTCTACCACTGTATATACAGAACACTTGGAATACATACTTCTATGAAGTACAACTTAAAAATACTACATCACAATCCCAAGGCTCAGTTAGCAACAATCATTCCTGCAAGATGCCAACCAAAATATTCAGCATGTCTTATTCTGGATTATCCATTTTCCATGACAAAAGACAGAAGAATCTCCCTACTTTTCTCTAAGAAAGCTCATTTAAGTATGAAATCAAGTATGGGTATAATAAGGTAAAACTATAGAACTGCAGAACACAGGCTAAGAGGGCATTCAAAAAATGAAAATAGCTAAAAGGTAAGTAAAAGAAAAGCTGCACACAGCTGGACATAGAGAAACATGAAGAAAAAAGGCTTTGGATGAAAGAAAACCAGAAGGAAAGAAGCCAGAAAGGAAAGTTACAGTAAGACCAATCAGTCACAGATTGTTTTACCTGTGGCATTTTGGTAATTATGAAGAAATGGAAAACTGGGAAACCAAATATGGAAAACTGCAAAACCGCAAAAAGATCACTGCAGAAAAGGGTAGAGATGGCCAAAATCTGTAACGGTGGTACCACTTATAACAGAAAAGGTCAGCAGAGTTTTAATATATTATAGAAACAGAGCACATCAGAAAGCAGAGAGCTGCTCAGCATCTGCCCCTGAAAAATTAATGAGAAGTTTGAAAGACAGCAACAAATCCATAATGGCTGAGGTCTCACTGAAGAGCACACTTGCTGTGAAAATGACAGCAGTTAAAGTAAGTAGAAATGCCCATTTATCATCTGATAAAGAAATACAGTCTGGGGCAAGACTTCCCTTGTAAAGATGCCAACTTGAGAATGTTTTCATACCATTTCCTAAACTATAGAGAATGAAATGACTCTAATTTTAAGATATATACTTGGCATTGGTCCCCAAAAATACAGACTGAAATCTCAAAAAGAAATTGATTTCATTGAAAGTCTTATAAAGATATGTTCAGTTAAATACCTAAGCACATACAAAAGATGCAACAAAAAAACCCTCCTGGTGGTATGACTTCAGGATGGTAGGCTGAGGCTTTTAAAAAAGCAATACTTGCAATCATGATTCTTGCTGCTGAGAAAGAATAAAAAAAAAAGAAATAAAACTAGGTATATGAATAGTAACTCAAATGATGCACCTGCTTGCCCAAAGAGAACTGCACTACAGTGGACACATAGAAAATTAAATATAAATGTAAATATACCATTTCTTTCTTGATGTTCTCCTCTCAGTGCTTTGAGTAACTCTTCCAATGGTGTACACAGGCCAAGGTTTGACAAGGAATAATACGCAGCAGCCAGGGAAAAGGACTGCACATCGATCAACCTCTGACACTTCTCACAGAAGACACTGGAAAGCATTCTCTCATCTGTGTGGAAAGAGAATGGAAAAGATTTGTTTCTGTTTGCAGAAACACAATTAAGTCATAAGAAGTGCTACGAGACAGATCTACCATTTTATTCTGTATGTATAAATTGTTTTTTCCCTTCAGAATTTAGCTCAAACTTTGCTCTTTGCTAAGTTAGTGTAAATGTAGAAAAATCTACTATTTTTGCAGAGCCATTTTAGTAAAACTTGTAAGGGAATTCTGTTAAGATTATCACTTAGCCTCTGCTTATAAGCTTCCTCATTATGCATTTCATAATCATCCCACATGACAGTATATATGACTATAATGATTTTTTAAGGAAATACACCTTTCATCTGTTCAACACGTAAAATGTCTTGACTTACAATCATTACATTCATGTATTTTCCTAGTTGCTTTTAACTGGTGAATCTACTGGGAGAATTAAATTAATTTACATCTCCAGTCAGGTGTGATCCAAATGCATATTTTGATTACTTAGTGCTTTAGAAAACAGTACTTTTAAAAATGTAGACCTACTTTAAAGTGAAAAATACAATAGTATGAACCATCTAATGTTTCCGGGAATTGATTTCAAATGATATATTTTACACTTTATATATATATAATATATATTTATAAGTTGAAATTATTTGTTGATTTCTATATAGTTTTGGTAAGAATTTTTAGATTGCTAAAAACTTACAATTCTTTAAAAATAAACACCAGCCCTCTACACCTAAAAACAGTTAACACAGATTTACAAAGTATCTCCTGGTTTGTCTCTTGTCTCCTAAGTAAATTTGCACAAGTACCCACCCAGCATGGCAGCTTTTCCAAATACCAACTCGTATAAGATATTACTGTTTCTTCTGACCTCAACTCTAATTCTCCAAATTTTCTACCATGACTAAAAATATTAAATTATAGAAAACAATCTCAACATCAACAGTAGTACACCACTGAGGTATGAATATGGCAGGGAGAATTTAGGACTACGTAAGACCAAATATTGCCTAAGCTTTAAACAAAATTTCTACTGTTACTGTATCTGTAAGGCATCTATTCTACTCTTTTCTATTAAAAATCAAAAATCAGAGCTATTTTTTTCTACAAATGACTTCATTTGTCCTTCTGAACATTCAATGATTTTTCATTAATGAACCTTCACAACAGGTAGGAAGAATGTAGTATACTAGAGAAAAGGCATAAAAGAGAAACACTGTCTGCAAAGTCCTTGGGGAAAATGGGTAATTTGGTCTTTCAGCAAATCTCTGTAAGTTAAAGAAAGACAGCAAATTAGATGTTCATATTTAGAAATGATCGAAGACAAATAAACTTCCTTCCTGACAATACTTACTAATGAAGTAAACAATGTAAGAGAAAAATATCATGTCATATTACCATCTAACACTTTTGTGAAATATAAATAATAAAAAGAATTAGTTTTTTAATTCCAAGTTTGAACATCCACAAAAGGAGGCAATTATCTACACAGTGGAGAAGTGGCAGCCACCCCTGAATAAAGAAGCAATCTAAATTCTCAGGCATATTGAAAGGTATAAAAAGATATGTGAAAGTATCTTTGATCTTACCGTTTCAGTATAACTTTAAAACATTAGTAGTAGTATTGGATTTTAGTTTAGCATGTCCATTTGGCATTACAGTTCATACACACTACATAAAAAGATCATTTTGGACATAAGACGCAATGACATATAACATACAGAAACTACAAAGTAACAAAGGTGTCAACACCCAATACATCCCACACTAGTACTAGCATAGTAGGTTTCTAGTGATATTTTTTTTAAGGATTAACCTTTGTATTAGGAATTTAGGTTAGAATGACTTTATTTTTTTTCCTTTATTTTTGCTAAGACTCCTTAAAAAAAAACCCTTGCGTTCAGTGTAAAAATACGAAAAAAGAGGGAAATTCATACTGCTTACTAGAGAAGTAAACCCTTGACTTCTTTCAATGGCTATATGTGTGGTTATGTTGACAGAAAAAGCCATTTACTGAAGAAAAATTGTCGTTTATGTATTGTTTTTAAAGGGAGTTTCATTCTTTTAACTCATTTAAGATTTTCCATATATAAGCAG
>JAUBNY010000048.1:6926666-6944218 GCA_032275445.1 Crypturellus soui | reverse complement strand
CCCGCGCGAAGCGGCCGTGGAGGGGCGCGGCGCTGCGGGGCGCCCTGGGCAGCGTCCAGGAGGGTGAGCGGGGTCGGGCTGCGGGGCACCCCCCTGGGCCGGCGTGCGGGTGCGGAGCGGGGCCGCGGGCCGCGAGGCGCGGGTTTGGGGGGCTTGGGCGAGAGAGCTGCCCGCGAGCGGCGCGGCGGGCAAGGAAAGCCTCACACGTGAGTAAAGTGTAACATAGAGTGAGGGATTAAATGGTAGTGTTAAGCAGAAAATACTGTTAAGCTGCTAGAGGCCACAGTGCGAGCAAAAATGGCAGAAGCGCATTTGGCAGCAGTGTCTACACTGGCCACGATGCCAGTGTCGGTTTAATTGTTCAAGTTTTAAAGTTCACTCATTGTGTGACTGCTGGTAAGTAGCTATATAGTGAACCTGAAAGCGTCATTAGCTGGTGCTTCCTTTAGATACTTCTCTGATGTAGCTTCTCTGATTTTTTTTTTTAAATTGTAGAAAAGCTGTTTTTCTGGACTGATCTGGAAAGAAATCTAGGAATAAAGTGATAAATTTCTGAGAAGTCGTATTGGCATATTAATACAGTGTAGTTTAATAGCTCCCACCCCTTTTTTAGCTGTGATGCTGCAACTTTAGGCTTCTTTGGCAGCCAGTATTACAACTGTTGTCTTCTTGAACGATATCTGTAGGAATTTGTTCTGATGGTGTGTGTGTTGCTGTCAAAAGCAGGAGGTTAAATGAAATGTTACTACATGTTTTCTTAGGACGTGAAGATGTGTTAGCAAATGGGTACAGTATTCAGTGTAATTTAAGTAGTATATCTGCAATGGCCTGTTCTCTTAAAAATTCAGGTGAATATTTTCTGCAATTCTGCACCAGCTACAATGCTGCAGTAGGCATCAGATTTTTACTAGTGTTCTTCCTTGAATTACTGACTTACTAAATTTAGCAAAAGTAGCTGGTTTTTTTTTTAGGTTTTTAGGGTAGAAAATGGATGAGAAACAGACCTGGTTTAATGTGGTTGGTATGATTTTAGTGCCTGTGTATTTAACTCTCTTTTCCCAATGTTTTCAGGACAGGGATTTGCGTTTCGGAGGAAACAGAAGATCCAAAGAGAATACAGAAAGCTGTTAAGAAAGGAGAGGAAAGCTGGGACGCAATCGGACGCTCAGTTTACCGATACTTACCCAGAGCACCTGAAACATCTCTACTTAGCTGAAGAGGAGAAGCTTAAGAAACAGCGCAAGGCTGCAAGAGACTCAGTTTTGTTAGAAGAAAAAACTAAAAAAGCAGTAGAGTAAGTCTTTAAAATAACTCTTCAGAAACAAGTAATTATTTTCAATGTTAAAGAAATATTTCAGGTTTCACATTTTATATGGACTTGAGTATAGTGATTTGCCTTACTGAAGAATGCCCTTAGGTGCTTTTTTTAAAAAAAAAATTATTAAAATGTAAAGATGTGGCTTTGTTCTGTTTGCATCAGAACCAGAAGATGAAATCAATGATGGTAAGGGTGTTAATTTACAGGCATGGTATAAAAATTGCCTTTACTATTGCACTTCAAGGAGATCCGGTTAAGCAGTAGCTGTTGGCCAATTTTCTTGCCGTTGTATACTAAATCTATAAAGATAAAAGTATCACTTTAAGTTCAGGCAGTGTTCTTTCTGATTAACGGGGAGATTTGTTACTATTTGTCCTCTGACAGTTTGATTGCTTAACAGAAAAATAAATAAAGCCAAACTGAACAATTTCAAACACCCCTGGACTCTTACTGTAGTTTATATAGTGGTAGATTTGAAAGTGGTTAGTTTGTTTGAAGTTGAATGATTTTTCAATTGAGATTTCCTGGAATCTAACAGTATTATAGCTAATATATTCAAGCTCAGAATCTACCAGAGACTAATTTTAGTTTTTCTGTGTTGCCATAGATGAGAAGCGTGTTTAAAAAAAAAAAAAAAAACCCTACTGATAATGTGCTTTTTGGTCCTATGAAGGTCTATGAGTTAACATCATAACTGAGTTTCAGTTTCTTTTAATATAATTCCAATCTTTAGGAAGAATTTTTGTATTGTCTTTCCTTTCCCGATTTGATAAGTTCTGGTTTTCATAATTTCTTTTTTTTTTGCTAGGATGAGCAATAATGTCTGCAGCTATCCTTTTGTGGGATGGTTGTTTTGGAAGAATTTTAACTTTAATTTTTTAACAAATGAAATGTAGGCTGTGGAGAACCTTTAATTAAGGCAGCGAAGTGTTCCAGAATTCAAAGTAATCCAAAAATAATAGAACTGTCATAGCATTTTGTCAGTTTAAATGTGGCACATGGGACAGAACTTGCAGTAATTCATTATATAGGATGGAGGGCGTTTCTAGTTTGAACCCAGTCGAGTTAAGTTTTTTGCGGGGGAAAGTTATTACTGAATTTTCTTTTTTAACGAGTAGTCTGAGGATGATCTAGCTAGCAAAGAAAATAGTAAAGTATTATTTATAAATAACATTTCTTGTTTTTGAATGGATAAACGGATGTTTCTTGTTTTTTAAACTTGTTTATAGTGAGATTTGTTTGAAAATATATTTTATAAAATGAAGAAAATAAATGCTTAATCTGAGACCTGCTTAATGGTTAATCTGAGACCAGTGTAGATGATTCTCCCGCTGCTTGCGCATAAGTCCCCATGAAAACTTAGGAATGTCAGTGACCTGAAAACTAGTGGTCATTCAGTATCGTGGCAGCAGTTTGGAAAGATGTTTGAATATGACAATTGAGATAACGTCTGGTTGGTCCTACTTCAAATGCCTTGAATCTTTGAGTTTCAAGATGTGTCCACTCCTAAACTTTGCTGAGGGAAATGCTTGAGAAGGGGGAAGGAGTGAAATTTATGCCTTTCATTGGGAGAGAGATGTTGTCTAAAACTGAGGTTGTCTAAAATACAAGTGGTATCTCTTTAAAAAAGGATTTGTGTTTAGCTTACATTAGCATCATTGATTGTGATTAAAAAAGAAAATTAATAACTCTGATTGTGGCTGATAATCTGTGAGATGCAGCAGTACCTAGAGTTTTGGGTAGATTTTTTTATGTTTATGAACATAAAGTAAAATTTCATTGGAGTAATTCCATTTTTAGCTATGTTACCATTTTTCTCATGAGAAGATCAGGTGCTATAACACAGTATTGCCACAAGATGGAGTTCAGATTTTTTTTTTCTTCCCTGAATAGCAAAATGCCATGGCTTTCTAAATGAAAGCATGAGACAAAATCTTCTTTTTTTTTTTTTTTCCCCTCTGGTTGCCTTTCTGAGGTTTCCTAGATGATTATGGCTAGTTTTTCAGTTTAAACTGTGAATAACTGTGAAATCACAACTTGCTTTTGCAGCAGTTGATGAAAAAGCTAGCAAGGCTTGTAAGATTTTGTGTGAAGTGTGTAAATGTCTGTGCTAACAATTTTTTTATGCAATGCCCTTAATGTGAGTTTTTAAAAAATAGAGAACTAGATAATCAATAAAAAAAAAAAAGACATGCAAAATAGTAGTGACAGGGAATCTCGGACAATCATCTTGTTTCTTCCTGAATTGGTCTCTCTGGTGAAAGATACCTGTAACAGATCTTTTTATTTAAATTGTGAGGGAACCTTATTTCTCCTACTAATTTTTGAATGTTAAGGGTAAAGATAAATCCTCTTCAAGAAAAGCTTTCATAAAGACATTGTTGCATGTTTTTGCCTTCCATGTCAGCATGACTTATTTGGGAGACAGGCTGCACACACTTGGCTGTCCAGCTCTCAGCAATTGCATCCATGTGTTGGAACTAGAAAGCAAGAATATATTTCTAAGCCAGTGTGTGGAGTTTTATGGTATCTGAAGAGCCAATGTGATTGGAGAAAACCTTTTTGGCGATCTGTAAAGTTTATGAATCTCATCCACATTAAGTTCCAGGGAATGAGGTATTTGTGTTTCTAACAGTCTGTGCAGTCAAGTCTTCAGTATACTCAAAAAATCTACATTTTTATGCTAGATATTCACTGTGAATGAATATCATGAAAGGTGAGTGCATGTAAGCATCCACCCAGTATAGAAGGATGAGTCTTACTTCTCACTTGCCTAATCTATAAATCTTACAAGGTTTTAAGGATTGTACTCCTGAATCTGCAATGACAAAGGGATAGGTGATTGTGTACTAAGTGATGAATGCAAAAGATTTATGTGTACTTTTTAATTATAGGCCAGTTACGGCTGAAAGGAAGTTTAAGAAAACGTCAAATCAGAAGGCAAAAGAAGAGTATGAGAAAATAAAGGCTGAACGTGCCAGGAAGAAAGAGGTAAATATCAGATCTTTCTCAGCTGTAGACAAGGGCTAGGATAATATCATTTTTATCCATCCATTTGGACAGAAAAGGGCCTGGGTAAGGGGAACATGGGCACTCGTATTCTTTCATTCTTTTTCAATTTGATGATAAAATTCAGATATTCAGGTGTTCAGAGTTATTCCCTTGTTCTCGCACTACTATTTAATTGTATTGTAGTTGCTGTTAGTGGGATTTTATTACATCAGTTGCTTCATCAAGAAGTGCTCAGGCTTGGATGTGCCTATCTTAGTGGATTATAGTAGACATCTTAAATATTGTAGGAGGAGAAGCAATGACAATTCCATCATTTAATAATTAAATGAAATAACTTTCCTATATCTTACTGTGTTATAAGACAGTTTTTATTTAGTGTGCTTTGATCAGCAGTGAAGTTAGTAAATGCAATAGTATCTAAGACTGATACCTTCACAATTGCTAGTATTTTTTTCTTCTTACTAATTTAATGGGAGTTATGCCTACGATGTGTATCTCACTATTACCATTATTGAATAGCTCATATGAGTAACTCATTTGAGGCATCGTTATTTAATTAGAATTTTTCTCTCTCTTCACTGTTGATTGGGCTATGAAATGGCAGACATTGGAACACTGTAAAAGTTGTGTAATTTTCACTGTCAAACTAACTTCCAGTAACTAATGTATAAAAATTACATTAATACATATGGTTTGACAAAATTGATAATTTCTTTAGTTTAGCTGTACTGAAATCAAAAGTAGGCTTATTCAAGCTAAACTGGTATTCTTGGTTCTAAGGGAGGTTATATATTTTGCGTCTGGTTGTAAGGTCAGGTTTTAATACAGGTAATGCTAAAGGGAAACGATTGTTGTAATCAGCTTATTTAGAGAAAGCAGAAACAAATAAAAACCTAGAAAGACAGCAGGGACTTTCCTCTGAAGCAGCTCATAAGCATCGTATGAAGTGCTGGAGGAATGTTTGCCCTTTTCAAGTATTTAGAAAGGAACAAACAGTGCATAAGTACTGGAATAACAATAAGCATTTATGTGGAATACTGATAGGATAATTGCAGAATTTGCCCACATTTATTGCATTCACTGTTACTTATTTGGGGAAAAGATACATGCTTATGGGAATAAAAAATCTGGTCTGTAGAGTGTATAAAGAAATTTAGTAGAGTTGAAGAAGGTAAAATACTTAAGAAAGAAGACTTGCTTTCAGTAAGCTTTTGTTTGGTAGCTTAAATGGGCATTGTTTACAGTAGTACACCAAATAACAGTAAGAATTACTAGATGAGGAATCCTATTCTGGTTTAATCAAAATAGAATGAATTGTATTAATTGTTGTTACAGTAAAGTATTTGAAGCATTCTGGACAGGTCTGTGCAGTTTTGTGTTTTTCCCAAGCAATCTTAGATTTGTATTTGGAATTATTTTTTGGGAGTTGTGGCCAGTTAATTTTATAGTCCTAACTTACAGAGCATTCTTATAATTATATGTCACAGGCTCTCTGCCACATAAAACAAAAATTTACTTAATAAATTAGCATCTTTTTGGTAATTGGAATGAACTGAAGCAGTCCTTGAGTCTCATTTGTGATAATTTGCATATGCTGTTAAGATACAATATAAGTGAAGCAGCTGGTTAGCCTGCACATCATGAATATTTACCCAAATTACAATACTAAGGAAGGAGGTATGAGCTACTTGATACAACTGAACATAATATCAGGAAGATTGTCCATATAGAGCTTGAGTGCTTATGTTTAAATGTGTGTTCTGCTCTCAAGAGGTAAAATTTGTGTAATTGAAAATTCAGTTTTTTTATTAATCATATTAAAGACAACCAGGTATGTTGCTTTGAGGAGGACAAATAACAAATCAGCCTGGTCTTAAGTTGTCCGTACGTAATGTTGCTTCTGATGTCCAGGCATCACAAACCAAACGTCCAGGCACATTCCACATTCATCAGCCAGTCCTGTGCAGGTTTCTCCGATCTCCTGGCAAGTCTCGAATTGCAAGACATTTATATGTGGGCAGCAGAATAGTGCTCGTTCTTTCTATCTTGCACTCAAGTCTAGAAGATGGTAAAATGTTGGTATTTTCTCATTTAAGGAGAAAAATTTTTTTTTTGCCGAAAAAGTCAAGCCTTCTTCAGTGACAGGTTTTATGGCAGCATGTTTGCTGAAGAAAACATGGATTTTCTCTTGAACTTTGGGCAAAATATTGTGTGTTTTGTTTGTAGTGTGTCGTAGAAGAGAGTCAGTTAAGCTTCTAAGAGTGATTGTGTAGCAGTAACAGTAGTTAGTACAGTACCTTTTTGCCAGTATTTTCACCTCTCAGAGTTATGTTCCTTTTATAGCAATTTGTCAGGTGTAGAAGGTTTTAAATTATTTTGACATAATCATCTCTGTTTTATTTCAGGAAGCTGAAAAAAGACAACAACAAAGAGAAGAAGCTCAACGGTTATACAGGCAAAAGAAAATGGAAGTTTATAAAATACTGAGTAAGAAGACTAAAAAAGGACAGCCAAATCTAAACTTGCAGATGGAATATCTTCTTCAGAAAATACAACAAAATAGATGAATCTTTGCAAGTGTCTTGTATTTTCAGTTAGGGATCAGCTCACTGGGAAATCTTTGGATCTCCAAGAAATAAAGGAGAACAACTGTAAAAGTGTATTTGTACTCCTAGAAACTGAAATCCCTCCCAGTTTGCATGTTTTGAATTACATGTGGATATTTTATTAAAGGACTTTTTAATAGATAATGTCTCTTACGCTTCTGTTTAACTTTTGTAGATTAGTGTAGCTTGTTGGAAAGACAAAGGAAACATGTGAATTTCTGGTTAAAGTTCCTTCATTTTGTCTGCATGCTTTAGCTAAAGGTGTTTAAAGAGCATATAGAAAATAAGAAAATACTTAGCACGAGTACTCGGAGTTCTTTCAGTTTACCATCATTTTAAATTATTCAGCAGATACCATCATCTGCCCTGATGTCAGCTGTCTGTTTTTACAGAAAAGATGTCAGAAAGCCCCAAGTCTTACATTGCTAATTGCCCCTTCTGTTTCACTGATACACTGTCAATGCTTTTTTTTTTTTTGAAATTATGTTTGTCTATAATGACTTTTGAGATGAGGCAGTGCTCCATTTTAAATCTAAAGATTCTTATGTTAAAGAGTGTTTATTACAATTTATTCGGATAAAGGACTTGAGCAAGAAACTGTGGAATATTACTATAGCTTCACTGTTGCTGATTTCAAGGAATGGGAAGGAGAGTATCTGTAATATCCTAATCACTTTCTCACTACCACAGTTTTATTTAACTGAGAGAGAGAGAAGGGGCTATTATTAAGGCCTACTTCTCACAGCTCTTTATGTGATACTTTTCCTTTATTTTCTTGATAGTTGTCCTAAAAAGGAGGAAAAAAATAGTTAATTATGTTTTCCCACACACTGTACTGTGCTGATTACCATAAAGTAGCAGCCCGGGAGAATAATCACTACAGTTCAGTGCATCAGCTGCTACTTTAGCCTTCAGTCAAGCTCCTTAATTTTTATTTAGCGGTGGAAGAGGGAGATAACAGTGGCTCAAGGTCATAGTGGGCAGAAATAGGGTCTTGAACCTTTTGCGGAATAGCACTAGCAGCTGACCTACCCATGTCTTTATACTGAGAAGGTGAAGGGAGGGAAGGAATGTTTTGGAGCAAGGAGATAAAGGTGTATCCTTTATATATATATGGCAAATATATGATCTTATGAAGAAGGATGCCTGTAAAAACTGCTGCTTTGAATTTATTATGAATTAATTTGGGACATACAGGAATTTAGCTCAGTTAGATACTGAAAGCCTCATACTAGGCACAAACTCTTTCTACTTGAAAATTTAAAGTGTGATCCACCAAAACATCAAGAAATGGCCTCTGTTTGGTTTAGTGTCAAATTTTGCTTTGCACGTGTAGTGAGGACCTTGAAATGCAAAAGAGCAGTATATGTGTCCCATCACAACTGGTTACTGGTTGCACTCAAGTTTTCTCACAGTTTGAAATTTTATTCTTTAAATGTGAGTATTCATTGAATGCAAGCAACTGGTGAAGCTATAAATCAGAAAAAGAGGGAGGAAGTCATTGTGTGCAATATGTGTGTTTTCTCTTTGGAGTTCTGAGGAATAGAAGGTAAAGCTTCATTTGCTCCTTTCAGACATAGCTGTTGGGAAATCCTAATAGTAACGTGAATGAGTTGTCTCATTAAACTCATTTTGAAAGTACTATGACTTCTCCCTTTGCATGCATCTCTATAGTAGGGGTTCTGTTCTTGCACTTAATAGGAAAAACAAAAGATATGTAAAGATAGGCTTTGGAAATATGGGACAGCATAGACTTCAGATTTGCTGCCTTTACAGGCAGAAAAAAATATGCATATGGTAAGAATTAGACAAAGAACAAGAAGTTAGAAGACTGGTTGTAATCCTGCAGCCAGCTCTGGTTTTGGAGGCAGTATCTGCCAAGGGATGGAGGCCCAAATCCAGGCTGGCAGCCCGGCGGGCTACATGGCTCGAGGCTCAACGAGGAGCGAGGCTGAGCGTGTGTTCCTAGACGGCACCACACTAGCACACGTGTACCCAGTATATGTCTGCGTAGCTGGACACGCTCAGCAGCGCAGCCCACACCCAGCAACGTGCACAGCGCTTGCAACCACAAGCAGGTCCAGCATGAGACCTCATCCTGTTCCCCAGGGGTTGGTCAGGGAGAAGGCCAGCTAGAGAGACAGTTGCCTCGTGTACATCGTTGCGGGTCCCGAATGGCTGGGCTTGTATTCAGCTCCCCATCCAGATTCTCTGGGGCATCTGGATGTAGGAGCCAGGGGCTAGTGCACCCACGCACCTGCAGGGGAGGGAACCCTTCAGCAGGTGACCTTGGGCTCTGGCTCCCTCCAGTAGCTGGTCCTGGGTCCTCCTCTTCCAGAGTCTCATCCTCTAGAGCTATGCACACAGATAGGTCTCTGTTGACCAGATAACAGGCTTTATATACTCTATAGTATGGTGGTGGTTTTTATCCATTATAGGAGACCTCTGGAGATTAATAATTGGAGTCTAGCCTTTCCATTAAGGTCCCACTCGCATTTAAAGTGATTTAAAGATATTTAAAGTGATCATAGTGACTACCCTTTTTGTCCTGAGAACAATTCAGTAGATACTTTCTTCTCTGTGTGTGAGTGATAAATGTGGTCTGTGTTATAAAATCATACATCTGGTGGTTTTAGCTAGAAATGAAATCGGAAGTGGGAATCATCTGATGGCTCAGAAGTGATTTCAGACAAAATGCTAGAGATTATAGAAACCACAAAATGGGTAAGAATAAGAGCAGTGGTGCTGTAGTTCCCCAGAAGATTTCACTTTGGACTATCTGTCACTAATAATTTGGGAAGCAGTGAATAAATGAAAGTATTAGGGGGAAATATATATGTATATATATATGCATTTAGGAAGTGTGGATGTTGATTCTCCAATAGTACCCATGAATAGCACAAATGTAACGTCTAAAGATGTTTCCAGGAGGGTGGCTGTGATGTGGTCTCCTTGCCTTGAATAATTAACTCTATGGGAGTCCTCAAAAATAAGACTATTGTGCAGTACAAGATTGGGTTTGCAATATGATATTGTGTGTTTTAGAGGTCACAGGTTACATCTGATGACCCTACTGGTGACCTGTACTGAAAGATGCTTTGAGACACTAAAGTAGAAACAAGAATCAGGAAATCCCTGAAATGTCATTTTGAGAAAGTGTTGTAAGAAGGCACTTGAAACGTTCTAATTCTGATGTTCATAAGGTTTTGTGTGGTCAATGAGAATACCATCAAGGAGCAAATAATCTCATCTAAAGAGAAATCACAGATATCATCCATGGTCATGCATATCTATCCACAGGGGCTGATGGTAACTAGCTCCAATATTCAGACTTCTAGAGCTAGGTGAGGTGATTCCCATCCTGCGTCATCACAGAGATTTTGCAAGGGGCAAGTGTTGGGAACAACTTTAATTAGAAGCTGATAATTTACATTGCAAAGCTGTTCAAATCCAGGCACAGAATAAAGAATCATTTCAGAGCAACAGAATAGTGAAGCAGTCCTGAGAGCGTGAAGCATACCAGGCCCCGGTAAGACAAAGAATTCCATTCCTCAGCTTCCTTTGAACTACAAGCTTTCTCTGGTAGTTTTATTTATGCTGGTTAATGTCTCTCATTTTCAGCTCAGACTTTTTTTTTTTAGTTAAGCAGTAGCAATTTACGTAAAGGATGATGATGATGTAGATCTTTATGCACTATAATAAAACGGTGGGACTTAAATTAACTGCCAAGAGCAGATGGACATGTCCTCCAATGGCTGACATGTCATCCTCATCTAAAAGTTGAAGCCAAGCTCTGATATGAGACAGGAAATCACTGCCCTCCTCTTTAACATCAAAGGGATTAAAACTGTACTGCAATACGCAGTCTGTATAAAGTGAGCAGCCTGCCTGGTGCCGTTGGGCTCCGAGAGCCCTAAGGATGCCTGTGTGATCACATCTGCACAGGAGCAGGACAGTGCTGGACTGTAGTAAGGCCTTCAAGTTTTGTCATTCAGTTACTAGTATTTATGATTTATTTTCTGTGTCTTTCACTTAAGTCAGATCAAGTATGCAGTGAAATGAATAAATATTCTCCTTTTGGCAGAATAAAATTATAAGATGAATATTTATGATGGATCTTTTGTTTCCAGCCCCAAATCTGGTTTTGTATGTAGGAACGTACACTACAGTAGTCCAGTTAGCACTGTTAAATGTTCCAAGTATTCTATACACCCATTTTATTTTGCAATTAAAACAGCCTTCAGACTGTTATTTGCACTAGCTACTTATAACTTTTTTTTTAAATTAATTTCTTATACCAGGGCTGTTGTTGTTTTGTTCAGGATTTTCCAGAGAGGAGTAAAAATACATGCGCTCCATACTTGGCTGTCTCAGGGGCAGGAAATTTACCAGGTGTCAGCCTTTCAGATTTACTGTGCACGTAAAAACATCGCATTCAGTGCACATGCAGTATGTTTTGATTTATACTCACATATATCGCAGGTAAGATTTACAGCTGATCCGCACTGCACATGTATAGGACACCTGAAACTTCAAGAAATTTTACTGCGTGTTTACGCATACGGTACAAAACTGATTTGATCAGCACCCTGGCTTTTGGCAGTCCAGCACCCATGCCTGCACCCACGCTCAAAAGAGTTATGTGAAAATATTAGACTTCGTCAGACAACAAAACTGGATAGACAATGCCCACAGACACCAAATATTACATAGCCCTCATCTGTTAATAAATGAAAAACATGTTTAATTGTCCTTTCTTTCCCTTCGGTGTCCTGTTTTTCAGTTTGCGTCTCATTTTCTAATGATAGATAGAAAACTGCACGTTTCTGCACTTAGGCGAAGAGGATCTTGAAGCAAATATTTGCTGGAGAGAGAGCGGCTGCTTTCGGATGGAAAGCTGTCATGTATAGTACTTTATATACCACTATAATTATTAATGTGCTTTTTTTGTCATCTTAGAGAAATATGTTTTAATATAATTTTGAAGGGCAATTCAATAAAAGCTTTTTAATGCTGTTTTTGTCTCTCATTAATGGTTCTTCTGAAAAAAAACCCTTAAGAAGCATAAATTCATGTTGTTTCACAATTTCTGTTGTTATCTTTTTTTCTTTTTATTTCATTCTTTTTCTATATTAATTTTTATGATATATAGTATAAATAAAACCCATTACTTTAGGGGGAAAATAGTCCTTGAATTTAATAAGGTTGACATTTTATTTTTAAATTCTCTGCTAGGCATTAAAAATACATTTACTGGCTGATAAACCAATACACATTCTAATAGCAATTTATTGAGACTATGATTTTAATGATTGTCATGTAGATGTCAACATGTTGAATTGCACTAGAGATTTGAAAACACAAAACAATATTCATAGGCAATGTACTCAAGATTAAAGCAAAAGAAGGGAGGTAATAAATGACACATCCATATCCATAGAGGCTTCTGTATGCAACGCTCATATTTTCAGGAAGAGCCAAACTTGCAGCAACACCTTCTGATGCTCGCTCATTTTTTATTTTGAAGCTGTGTCTATTTTTCCCAGATGACAGATGTTTCTGTTGTCAGTATTATTTGTAAATCTGCTGTGTATTCAAGGTTGCGGTAGTTCCTTCTCCAGACCTGAGAGGATATGGGCAGTTGCTCCTTGATCCCTTTTCACAGTGTTGTGCTTGGAAGGCAATCTGTTCTTCAATGCATGTACAAGTTGTGTATATATACACTGATAATTGCCTAAAATAGTTGCTACCTTTTTGTATTTAAGAAATGCTTTCTCTGGGAGAGCACAGTGAGGACACATGCCACAACACAGTGGCAACATCCACAGGAAGATCTACCTTCTGCCCACCTCGTGAAGCCCCATAGCACAGAAACTTCACTTTTCATCTGCAGTAGAAGAGATCTTCCCTCCCACCTCATTTCGGCATCCCTGCTCAGAATAACCGTGGACTTAAGCTTAAATCAATGGGGCACCTGCTTGAAGGTAATCATATGCAGTAAGGGAAGTTTCTGGGGCTGTGTTTATGAACTCTTTTAGGTCATTGCCTTTCTTGGTTTCTTGGACTCACGAAACAAAAACATGGCTATAGTGAAGGTAGAATAACCACTTAAGGAAAAAAGAAGACACTGAAAACCGAAAAGCAAGCAAACAAGAAAACCCACTAACAAACAAAAAAACCCCTTAATATCTGAAAATGCAATGACCAGGATGAGCAGATGAGAATGTCAGAATTTTTTTGCTTCTTCAGAATATCTTTTGGTAAGACTAAATCTGAGGTACTTCTGACCATGGGCACCTGTAAAAAAGAGATCTGTAGAAACAACTAGAAACATACCTATCAGTCAATATGGATTAGATATTTCTCAAAAGTGGTAGTCTCCTAAAAATTGTGAAAAAAAATTGTTTGAAAGTGATATGCTATACAAAATGCCAGAGTAGATAATTGTTGTAGTATTACCAGGTTTGCAGTCTATGGATCACTCTCTAATACCTTTATTATATTATTCCTATTTCACAAAAATCGAGTTCTGTGCCGAAGAATATAATGTTTTGCACTCATAAGAGCTGCATAATAATTAGGGCCTGAAAAGCTTTTCACTGTTTTTTAATTTCATTGACTTTTATTTTGAGTGCAATGTTAATAAATAATAAACAGTTCCTTGTGGATAGGGCAAGATTTTTTTTTTTAGATGTATTTCTTTTGCTATTGGACGTATGAAGTAAGGACAATAAAAGTGACAGGAGATGACTTCTCTGGCCACTGTGAAGGAAGAGATCTTGTTCTTCTTCTCTGATTGAAATGGAAATCTTTCACTTTTCTTGCCTGAGGTAATAGGAGGTTTTCTCCCTCCAAAATATCAGCCAAGCAGACCCAAAATAATTCATGTTTATCCACTACATTTTCATGAGACGACTTATATCTTAAGGAGCTCTTCATGCCTGGTTTGTTTTTTGTTTAAAATTAATTAAAATTAACTAAGATTATTTTCAACCATTAATTTTTCAAAATGTTATGTCATAAAATACTCTGTTTTCTTGAAAAAGTATTAATTAAAAAATGAGGAAAAAAAGCAACCTTGGTTGGAACATTGACAAAGGGCAGGTAGGAAAGGGAGATATGACAAACTTGTGCTACAGTTTGGACTGTAGCTCATCTGCTGTTATTACTGGGAAGGATTTCAGGTTCTAGAAGTACAAATACATTTTTACAGTTGTTCTCCTTTATTTCTCGGAGACTCAAATACAAGCACTGCTTCGCTATTGCTGTCTGTCTGCTTAGATTACAGTTGGATCCAATGACTCCTTAAGCTTTTACTGACTCAGGTCACTTTTTAACATTTTATGAATTTTTTCAGAGAGGCAGTCTGAAGAGTTCTTTGGCTGTTTCAAAATATGCATTAGTATGCCACATTAATTAGTGCAAAGGAGTCATCTGTAAGAGGCAGTTGCATCGTATACACCACTTTTGTATCAAGCATCTTGGCAGCAGATAAATGTATCAAAAATATGTTTGAATAGTAATTTAAAATAAATACATTCCTTAAATTGCATATAATCTAATATATAGCTTTACTATCACCCAAAGAAGATAACTGAATAATGCGAGAATTCTTGGCGCATGTGTTTCTTGATGTAAACAATTTTCAGAATAAACCACTGCTTTATTCGATTAATGCATGTATACAAATCTTCTAAAATATTACTTCTTAGTAGTAAGGGCAGAGCAAGTTCTTTCACATTAAATTAAATAACTCAAGTTCTGACTAACCTAATGGCTCTTGTTGAAAAAACATTAGATTTTAGTTGTTACTTAAGAGCTATAGAGCACAAGCTAAATGTGTATTCTTCAAACTTCTTCAAAATTTGACTTTAAATTACAAAGATAAATATCTCTCCTGAAATAGTTCTCTGTTAGCTCACCAGAATCAGTAGTCAAGATGCATGAAAATATTTTAAGGATTTCATAGTCACGTTCTTTCTCTGCTATGTTCTCTAGACACTTTGGTCTTGAATCTATTGCTTTCTAAAATAATGAAAGTTTATAATTTAGCTAAGAAGTTTGCATTTATAGAACTTCTTCTGTCACATGTGTTTTTGCATGCATGACCAGAACATTTCTTTCAATTTAAAACAGGGATGTTACTACAGTAACTAAATAATCTTCACTTGCAAGAAAAAAAAAATTTTTTTTTGCTTTTTTAAAAATCTGTATCTTCTCATGCAATAATTTCAATCGTCAACATTTTTCACCATCAACAGCAATTCATTTAGTCAATTTAAAAAGTATTGACAGTTGTATGAATCAATAATTTATTGTTTAAAGAAAAATCAAACCACAGTTTTGCCAAATCTTGGAGATGATATGTACTGAACTCTACAAAGAGTCAAAAGATTTTTCTGAAGTTGTCTTTATTTTTTTGTCTTTTTTTGTTTTTTTCATCTGCTAAAGTGATGAATAGGCTGATTATACTACTGTTTTGCTCTTTGGTACTTTATCATGTTTCTAATATTGAATAGGCAAATTTTAGTTTGAGTTTGAGGAAATATGTAGTCCAAAACAAACATTTTCCTTTTGGTGCTATCATCTGTTTTTGGCATTTGTCTCAAAGCCTGAAAATTCCACTGGGTGGAGGCATGGAGCTGAATTTCATCAGGAGACAGCAATTCATGGACTAATAAAGTTTTAAAAAAAAAAAAGAAAAAAAGAAAAAAAAAGAAGAAGAGTATGGAGACCAAAACTGATACACCTGTTTAACCTGGATAGTCTGAAAGATTTCCCTGAATTGACCATTACTTGAAATTGGGCTCTTCTTTCTTAAAATCAACTATTGCCTGAAATTAGTCCTGGCATGGAGAACCATTTGTGAAGGGTTCAGATGTTTCCCTTGTTTTTAGTTTGTCCAGTTACAACTTTTTTAGATGAAGGAGACTTCTAGTGTTACAGAGTCCGGGCAAATATCAGGGCATCTGTGAGAAATGGCAGCGCAGGCTGTCAGCCCAAGGAAGCAAAATTCACCATGTTACTCATTCTCTCCTGCTTCTGTTTTTTACAACTCAATGTAAATCACAAAAAGATTGAGATTTTCTTGTTGCTGGAAGTCACTCTGGAGAGTAAAATGGGCATTTTTGCCCTAACCAGTGTTCTCTGCATTCAGATTTTGGAGGTGTATCAGACGGTGTGGTATCAGGTTCTTCTTGCCCAGCTACAGGACTTGGCATTTTGTCCGGCCTGAATTTCGTCAGGTTCCTGGTGGTCCCCTCCTCCAGGTGGACCAGCTCCATCTGAAAGGCAGGATGGATGGGCCTCCAAGCCCACTGATTCACACTCCCGACTTGGTGTCGCCAAAAGGGCTCCATCTCTCCTCCAGCTCGGAAAGAAAACTATCAAACAGGCCAGGGCCCAGGCCAGGCCCTGTGGTGCTCCACTTTGACCAGTTTCCTGGTGGGCTTTCATGTTCCCTACCCTTTAATCCCATCAGCTTTTAGCCCATCTACTAACCTGTAAGCAATAATTTTTTGGAACGGAAAACAGGCAGTGTTTGTGTCATTTTGTTTTTCTCCTTTGGCAGTGAGCAGAAACGCTTATTAACAATTTGAGCCTTGTGTTTTTACTTTTTACTGTACTCATGAAATTGCATGGGTAGGAATCCTTTCATTCTAGCAGTCTTCAAGCAGACTTATTTTCCATACTGACAGCTATAGACCTTCCTTTTTATCCTTTAATTTTCCCTATTGATTTTCTACAATTTCTTGTTCATATTCATTTCTACTAGCCTTCATTTCTTCCTTCCTCTTGAACATAAAAAGGAAATCTTTCATTAATCTGTACAACTGTGTGATGTATACATGTAATAAAAATGAACATTTAAAGTACTAATTTATGTGCATAAATTCAATTCATTTAGCATTGATGAAAGTAATGAGCCTCATAAAATATGTACTGATACTTCACATAAAAATAGCAATGGCTTTCACAATTGTAGCACCTAAAAATCCTGAGGTATATATATACATATATTTTAATCTACTACATCACACTTGAGAATTAAAGTGTAATATCAAAGGGAGGTAAAGAGAGATTTCAACACGGACAATTTTTTTTAAGCTGGTGTCTATTGGGCCAAGAGTATTCTAAAATTTATATATAGCAATTCCATATTCAAAAAGAAGTTCATTCCACTCAGTAGTATTTCACCTTATCCTTCATCATGACAGATGATGAGTTAGATCACAGAGTTATAAATTTGTATAGCTTAGTTCAAATGATCCTGACTTGATAATATTTCTTATATACAAAGTACATACTAAGGAAGTAGTATGTGTGTAACACTTCAAGAGATAGAGTACACTTTTCCCTGCACTTTCTAATCAGGAAGCTTGCAATTCTAACAAAATAATATAAAGTTGCAAAAATAAGCAGAATGATTTTTAAATGGCTAGCTAGGTTCATTATGAGGTCTTATCCTCTCATCCTGTAGATTCAGAATGAATAAAAGCAATGAGGAAATTTTAACAACCACCATAATTGTGCATTTATGCAGCCTTCCTTCCTTCCTTCCTTCCTTCCTTCCTTCCTTCCTTCCTTCCTTCCTTCCTTCCTTCCTTCCTTCCTTC
>JAUBNY010000048.1:6869564-6887243 GCA_032275445.1 Crypturellus soui | reverse complement strand
TTTCTGTAAAAGATTGTAAAATAGGAAAATCACAGCTCATATGAATGCATGAAAGTAAACATAATCAGCATGGAATGGTGATTTACTAGATTAGACATGTGGAGCTCCAAATTAGTGACTTTTTAATACATTCCTTGTTTCTGGTCCTGAGCCCCTGTATTCCATTCATTTTTTTGTTTTCTTTTTCACTTGAATATATGAAAAAAACTTTAGTCTGTTGTACATATTTGATAGAGGTACTACATAGCTGTTCTGACTGTCACTGCAATATTCTTTTCAGAGAATATGCTTCTATTTGAGGCTTTCCTTTATATTTCCACTAGAGAATAAATAAATGTGCTAAATAAATGCCTTATATCACTGGGAATTTTGTTTTCCATTTTATCTTGTCTCAACCCAATGTTTTTCTCAACTACATTCAAGAAGGGGGATATTTCTTTGTGCATAATCCCTCATTTTTGTTTATCTGGTTACCTTTTCCTTTTCTGTGCTTGGAACAATGTCACACAAGCAGCTGTTTGTCCTACAGAGGGTTGTTTAGAGCCTGCATCTGTTTCCAATTTTATTGGCTTGACAGATGTCTATGGCTCATATTAAGGTTAAATTAGCTTCCCGAGACCATCTCTACCTCATAAAACCATTCTGTTTTTTTCCACACTCTGCTCTACAAGCCTGTTACTGAAAGAGAACTGCAATTTGCCAAATTTTTACATTTTCTGCTATATAGACATTCCTCCATTGGATCCCAGTGCCCGCGATTCTAGGCAGAAGATTATGCTAGCGATGCCTCGTGTTTCTCAGGGAGCAGACTGGCTCCAGCAAAGCTCTGCCCACACATGGAGAAGACGGAGGCCCTGCCTGGGGTGCTGAGCATCGCTCCTAAGCCCACTATCTGCGTCCAACTTCATTTCACCACATATGGATCATCATTCTCTCGCTTGCTAGTTTCTGCACCAGATCATAATAACCAGCGATGCCTCAGCCTGCTGTGGGATTACAGCAGAGAACTGGCACAGCTCGCTATTTGCCTGTTTGCCTGCAAATACGCGTCTTCATTTAAGCTCTGCTTATACTATTAAAGGAGACTAGTAGGAGTCTGGAGTCCCTTCAGCAAGCCCGGCTGCCCTAGTTTGCCGATCTCTGTAATAAAAGCAGGCACTTGGGTAATTTTGTAGAGGACCAGGCTAATCCTATCGTTTTTTTTCCCCCAGGGTTGTGGTACATTTGCCCCATTACAGAGATGAAGAAACTGGTTTAGGAAATCATTATGACAGTTTATACTACTCCCTCATAAAACTGAAGGCAAAAGAAAAGCATCTCTTTTCCAGGGCAAATCACAGACATGATAAATCTAGTGCAAGGACTAGAAATTGCCACACTTCATTTCCTGAACTTAGTTTCTATTCTACAGAACTTGGTTTCAGTAATTTTTTTAGACACTTAAACATCTGAACATTTCTTGAGGTTTAAGTACTTGATATGTTCTTCAAAGATTTGCATGACTACAAATAGACTTCCAACACTCTGGAAAACTAGGAAGAAAATACAATTTGTTTTAGGATAAGTTGAGTAAGTAATAAATTTATTTTTGTATTCAGTTTCTAAGAATGTATTTGTACAGTTTACCTTTTAAGAGAAAACATATTACAGAAAAAAAGCCTCAAGATTAAATACCAAGATTGAAAAGAATATAATTCTTTAAGATGACTCTCCTTCTATCCTCCGAATGTAACGACTGGGACTCGTTTTACCAGGCAGACTGTTCAACTGGGCATGAAGCATAATTTTGCTGACCAACGATCCTTTTGCAAATCCAATTTTAGGGGACATGTCACAATTTATAAAGTTGTTGCACAAAGAGCTGCAGTACTGCATGTTACAGAGATAACATGCAGTTCACGGGGTAACCTCTCAGTGCTGTGCTGCAGCTCTGGGGCTTTCGACTTAGGAAGGTATTATTCCAACATCCCAAGCAGTCAGGAGTTAAGAGCATTTTTTAAAGAAGCCTCAACCTGCTTCAAACTTGACATGAGATCTGTGATGTGCCGTACAGAGAGCAACAAGAGGCTTTCCCTTGGCTCACCACGTGTGTGTGCAGCTAACCTCACTGTGCCTCCTCTTATCAACCTTTATCAACCTTTAGAAGAGCCTCTTCGGAAAACAACTGCCACAAGTTCAAGTGGCTGGCATAACTCTCACAGATTTTTTCTTGATTTCTGTCTAATGAATTATCTCTTTGATGAATATATGTAATTTCAGAACTGAAAATTACAGTCTTATTACGAGTCTTATGTCTCCTGCAAGAAACTTGTTTCCTGACTATGACTCCAAGCTTTATATACTACTGTGGAAACTTGGAAATAATTTGTTTTTGAACTCAGAACTTCTCTAGAAAAGCATATTTCCATTAGATGGTTTTACCATGTACACATATTTATGCAGACACACAGACATATATGCATATATGTAGCGATAGGTTAGCGATATTCAGTCTATGTAATGTTGTATCCTATAGCTAACATCCTATACCTAGAAAAACTATGCAAGATTCTTCAGCAGCTTCAAGCTTATAATACATCTGGCTCAGATACGACATGACAGATGTTCAGAATATGCTTATTTGTTCCACATATTAAGGCGATTAAGCAGAATTTGCTTTAGATTCTATTACTTGAAATTAGGCACAGAGTGCCCTAATTTTAAGTTTTGTAGCAAAGAGATTCAAAGCAGAAATCAGCACATTTTCAAAATATTAACGACTTGTACCCTGATGCTACTTTCCTGGATCCTGTTGAGCTAACACCGTACAAAACATTAGGCGAATTTCCAGGTTATGTGTTAGCGCTGCTATTTTCACCACAGGTTGATGTGCAGCGTTAGCTGGTGGCACTGAGTCACAAGGAAGCCTCCCTTGGTCCCCGGTTGCCTCTTCTGGGATCTGTTTGCTGAACACACACAGCTCAGGGACGGCACTGCAGCACCAGAGCCTGCGGGGAGGTAATGTGCACAGACAGTCTGGTTTGCCTTTTTTTCAGTCGCTGGGTTGCAATGAAATGTGTTCCCCTGTGCTCGCTTCAAGAGTGTGCAAACTCTTCACAGAGAGCGCTGCCAGACAATAGCTGGTTCATTATTTGTGTACTTAGGCTTTTTGCTAAATGCCCAATCTGGAGTTCAAAAATATATGTGAAATTCATGATATTCATAGAGATTACATTTTATGTTATTATAGAGGATACTTATAAATAATTAATACATAGTTAATAAATTATTAATGCTTAGTTTAAGTGCATAACGTGGGCTACATGGCAGAGCTGTTAAGGAATCCTGCTTGACTTCAGAGGACTCAGTCTGAGCCATTTTCTGGACATCTGTTAGAGACCAAGCCTAACTGTTTAAGCTGAATTTGGGTTCATGATCATTTTGCCTATTGTCTCAAAAGATAACTGTCTATAATGAGTTGTAACTGCAAAATGAATTCTCTAAATTTGCTTATAACCGTAAGTCAAAAGGCTCAAAAGGCTCCACCAAAGCTCAGGTGGACCTTTGATTTTTGAAAAACATGTAGCAAACATAGTCATTTGCATTGAATTACTCTAAACATGTCACAGAATCAGAGAATATTTGAGATTGGAAGGATTCATTAACTTTTTTAAGGCTTTAGGGTCTTTGTTTGTCAACCTGATCCCTTGCTCTCTCACATGGCTGCTGGTAAGTGGAATGAGTAAAAGATCTTAACAGGTTAATACAGCAATATTTAAAGATCTATAATAGATCTTGAACCAAGACCACAGGGCAGAAAATGAATCAGTATTGAACACATTTTGCCATCACCACACGCACTTCAGGCAGATTCAGTCTTTTCTTCTTGTTTCCAGTTTTAGCCTATTAGATACATAGTCTACTTGTATACACTTCCCAACCTTCCTCTTCCTCTTTTGTTCCCAATCCCTTCCTTCCCTTTCCTCAATTTCATATCCATTCTTCTTTATCTCTCTTTCTTACACTGCTTGTTCCTCTCTTTTCTTCCCCATACCCCAGCATACCTCCCCTAACCCGTAAGGTCTTACAGCTTTCCTGTTCTGTTTGGTTACTTTTCTCTTATACGCTGCTTGTGCTTCAAGAAAGGCTTAAGTGAATCAAATAACACTGAGGAACAGGAAAACTTTACATAAAGGGCTGCATCTACACTGCTAAATAAAGGAGGTTCTGAGATCAAATTTGAGCCCTGGACCTCAGGCTTTCCATAAAGCTTGGTGAGTTCTTTTCTTCTTGGCTCTGTTTGTACTGTTCAAGACGCTATCAGGCATGGTTCAGGGGACAGTCCCTCCAAGGCTGCTCTCAAAGGTCAATATTGATTAGACCATACAAATTTTGAATTTCTCTCTGCCATCCCAAAAGTACTTTGATTCAAATACTTTGATGCTTTCATGCAAAATCTTAAACCATGCAACACATTTCCGTGCCATGGTACAACACCATGTGGATTGCACAAACACACTCTCAAAATAATCCTGAAACCTTTTAAGAAAGTGAGAGGAGTAAAATGTAGAGCCATTATGCAATATCTCGAAGAAGACTCAGGGACATTGTGGGTGCAGTTGGCTTCATCTAGAGGAGCTGCCCAAATGCAGTGTGCACATGACCTAGTCTGGGTCACCTGGGCTGGGGACCATTCAGGGATACATTTTCAGTTGGACAGGAATCGAAACAAAGACCGAAAGAACAAAATAAAAAAGTAAATTACTCAGCCCACAGCATGTAGGAGAGTTTGTGGTGAAGACTTCAAGATTGCCTGGGGCATGAAGAGCTTCCCTGAGGGAATATTGCAAATTCATTTTAATTAAATGTACCAGGAAAGTGAATTTGTAAATACAAAATACTTACTGAGTAGATATAAAATTATTTTTTCCATGACAAAATTTGTCAAAATTGAATTGAATTTTTCAGACTTATCCCTGTCCTAAAGCTCTTCTCTCTCATCACATTTATTTATTTTTTCAGAGAATGGAGACACTAGTTTCTCAGAAAAATACTAAAAGGCAAACAAAACATCTCTCCCTCAAAAAACACCCTCCAACTGCAGAATAGGCAAACTCTTTGACTAAAATACTAACAGTATTCAACCTGAAGCAGGCAACAGCAAAAAAAAGTCAGTTCAGATTGTTACATTGTTATAGTTTTCTGTAGACTTGTCTTTTGTCATTGTAGAGGTTTTTTATAAATACTGTGTGTATGAAAATTAAACTTTTTTCTGAATAAGTATTTTAAAATCCAGGGGACTTTGGCTGTTGTTTTCTCTGCTTTAAATATATATATTTCAATTTAACCATGGAACAACAACAACAACAAAAAAGATTAATAGACTTTATCTGAATTTTAAACTGTATTTATTATAAACTGTATTTCATTAAAGTCATTGTACGGGAAGAAAAGAGATTTTAAAAAAAATGTATTAGTAAAGTAATACACGCTTGTACATTTTATATCTTCATAACACTCTACAAACTTATAAATTATACATTCTGAATGATCTATAGGGCTAACCTAAAATCACATGTACTAGTACTATATCAAATGGCTGAGAATTCATTATTTTAAATTCTCAAGTCTGATATGTCATTTTTCCAAAAGAAGCTTTATTCATTTTTAGATATATATTTCTTCATAAGCTGAAATATATATGCTATTCTTTTAAAAATGATGTGGAGCATCAGCCGAAAATTATAGAAAGCAGCAAAATAGTAGCAATTTTAAACTGCACTTTAGCTCATATTCTTTGTCTTTATCACGTATGCATTATATATTTGTTTTTGTTTTTGTTGTATTTCTATCATTATTAAAATTATTATATCTACATTATTACAAAAAGGCACTGATCTTTAGACACTTAAAAGACCTTGTGCACCTCTATTATAATTACTTTTTTTCTTAAAAGAATATACCATAATATACCATCATCAAAGGCAAAAACTAAAAATAATTGAGGAGTCCTTTATATTGGGAAAATGAGTTTTCATTATGATGTGGTGGCAAAAGCAATTAATGAGACCTTTTTTCCCTTTAAAAAGACCTAGTGTCCTCTATATATCTTTTCATAGATCAAAAATATCTAAATAAATAGATAAATACTAGTCACTTTAATATAGCAGGTAAAAGTATCACAAGAGCCAGGAGCTGACAGCTGAATTAAGGTTTAATGACAGGAACAATTAATTAACAAACTTTAACCATTGAAACAACTCACTGGAAGAGCCACAAACTCTATCTCCTTATGTCCTCAAAAACTATCAAATGTTTTTGTCAAACATCAGTTTTTGCCTCAGTATAGAGCAAAATAGTGAAATGTACTAGTTCCTATTACAGAGGAGGTCAGAATATGCTATTCTTACTATTTAGCCATAATACTGCAAGCTTTAAGCAAGACTAGATTTACACAAAGCACCTAATAGTCGCTTCCAGCCTTTCTGAATTCTTGCAGAGTTTAAACTATAGAATTACACTCAGATTTCTCCATGTCTCTCTTGGTAGCTGTTTGGTGGTAGGAAGAATTACCAGTCAAATACAGCTTTTTGCTTGCGGCAGAATTGTCAGCCAAAACAGATGTCACGGTTCCAGTTGCTCCAGCTTGCAAAGACCAGATCCAGAACTCATGACAACTCCGGAATAACAGGAGAAGAAAAAAGGGGAGTATAATTATGAGATGGAACCTGAATGATACTAGTGCAATCTTATTGCTAATCCAAGGAAATAAATAAAAGGAAGGAAAAAAAAAAAGTCAATCGAAGAGACTCAAAAACTGAAAGATGAATGGCAGTTATGGAAGAAGTATAAGAAAGACTGAGGAAGAATGGAAAATAAGGTATAAAAAGTCATTTGTTTCTGAAATAACTAATTTCTCCATTTGCACTCATAGTTAACTGTATCTGACACAGGACCTTACCCAGAAACGTGGATTTGGAGGAAGATATGCAACTTGACAAGACAATAAGAAGAAAAGTGCAGATGTTATAGTGGAAACAGCTGTTAAAGGGACCATTTTGGTATCAACGTGTATTTCAGGCTCAGCCACTGTATTGAAGTCAGTGGTAAATTAAACATGCCTGGGGACGTCTCCAGTCACTAGGGCATGGAGGAGTGTAGGTCTGCACTGATGAGTGGCTTTCAGGCTGCCTACTAGGAATGATCCCTAGGCCATCCCAGCTGGGCTCTGGTGAGAAATTGCTTGGGAGAGTGCCAAGTGGTTTTGACCAAATTCACGCAAGGAATGGCCTGGTTTACTAGCATTTATAGTCCTGGTCTAGTAAGACATCATGCTTCCAGGCTTCCTTGGTTTTCCTAGCACAGATGTAGCCAATGAGACCAGGGTGATATCAGGAGAACATGAAAAACGGAGTTGTGCTCTAACCAGAGGAATAAATTTATTGACTTCAGAGAGAGGTAGGGCTGTGCTCTGAGGAGACTGTAAAGATATGACCATCTCTTGATGCAGCAATCTCCTTTTCACTAGCTTGATTTTCAGTGCAAAAACCCTTCAATGCCAACATCACAAATAAAGCAGAATGTGAGTTGGCTCTAGTCAGCAGCGATACCAACTTGGGGCTTTATTTAATATTCTGTGGGCATATTCTTAAAACGTCACTGCATATTTTAGCCACTTGGCTGCACTTCTGTGCGTCACTTCATGTTTTTAGTTTCAGTTCTGCAGCACAAATATGTGAGACACTGCTGAAAAACCCTTCATTTGCCATTGTGCTGCCGCTGCTGTTCCCTTTGATTCCTCAGAATAGCTCATCATGGGAACGGCTTTTCCGTACAGTTGCGCACATACTGCTCCATCAAGGCTGTTTAGCAAGATGCATATATTCCTGAAAGAGAGAGAAATACTTTTCATTTTTTGCCGCCACAAAAGCAGGCATAAACAAACTTTGTATGGAGAAATAATCCAGTGTGTTGACAGTCTCTTCCTCCGGAGTTGCTACTCTGAAGCTGTGAAATTGTTTAGCCTTCATGAACTTACCCTGAATATTTTCATATTTTGAATCTGAATAAAATTAGACATTGTATTATATTTATTCTCCTTTTAGAATTCTTAAAAGTAAACAGAAACACTTTTGAAAAAAAATAGAGAAAGAGAATAATAGTGCTTTAAAATGTGAATTCCTTCAAATGCAAGTATAGTGTTAAGATGACTATTATTTCTTTAGATAAGTTTTAGTGGTCTAAAACCAACATTGAGTGCTATAATTTTTTTACATGAGTATGGAAACTGCTATAAAAATTCTACCCTCTGCTCTGTTGTGACGGACACAAGGTTCTTCAGGAAAAACATTGAACCTTGAGCTAAGATTCTGCAGGTAACTCTGTTTTTTTTTTTTTTTGCTTTCACAAAAACATAGTTCCTTGACTTCCTTGACCTCCAAGAAACACTGACAAGAACAGCACCTTTAGGCATGTTGGCAAGAAGGCTAAGTTGGGGCAGAAGCAGGTACTTCTTGCAGTATGTATGTTTTCCATTCTGTTGTAAAATGTTGTAATTTCTTCTGTAATGCAGATTGTATTTATATACTTTTATAATCAGTCACATAGGAAATGCAACGTTTATTTTTCATATTTTCAATAACCATCTCCCCACATTAATGGAAAAGGTCTACTTATTTTTATTTCCTTCCTTTTTGACATGCTAAAATAAATATTTAACTTGTGATTTACACATATATGCCACTTGCACATGCAGTTCATTTATTTTGCTTGTATATGAACATATTCAGTGCAACGTTAGCGCCTCTGTGGAATATTTAGCCTTTCATTTTTGTGAAGATTGACAGTTCTTAATCTACGTGTGGGTGGCAGCATGGTTCCACAGATCAGGACCTAGACTGCGAGCAAGATTCCTAGGTAATATTTCTGGTTCAGCCAACAACTTGCTGCATGACTATAGGCATCTTCTCTTGGCCTCAGTTTCCCTACAGATAAAGCAGAAGTGACAACACTTGATTTCCTCTGCAAAGTGCCTTGGAAGCTAGAAAAAAAAGCTAGTAGAAAGATCATGAAAGATCCTTTGTTAAAAGTAAGTCAGCAAAAAAAATATAATTGCAGATGTAATTACACAGATATCTTTGTGTCACATTTGTGTCTGTAGAAGACTGTCATTAATTTAAACTGAATATACAAGATTTTACAGAACGGTATTAATGACAAGTTGGCAGTGAAAAATATTCTTGTAGTATGGAAATTCAATGAAATCCTGAGAATCAGATAAAACCAGAAATAACTCATTGCATTCAGAAGAAATTTAAATGCAGGTCTGGCTACCCTCACTTCCCGAGTATGGGATGCACATGCTGCCTCCTTCACCCTGCAAGGCTCTACTAAGTTCTTATGAATTTAAAGCCCAGCACCTGCCTCTTGCTGCTTCTCTTCATCCTAAATGTTGCTATTTGACCAGACCTGTGATCTACTACCTGGCTACACTGTCGTGACACAAGGGAGCAGCACAGAAGCTGCACCACTGCACTGCAATGAAGGGATGTGTTTTCTACAAGCTCCAAAAAAAGACGGATTAGAAAGCACATATTACCCCTCCAGTTTAACATTCCACATTTTGTCCCCATTTTTTTGGTTTTCTCTGTCATATATATGTGAGATTTCATTCCCATTTAAAAAAAAAAAAAAAGGTCAGAGATATATTCGATATAATATGATCAGAATTGCAGCTTTAAAGTGAGAGGATTTTTTTTAGCAGTGCTTGATAGGAGTTAAATTATTAGGAATGAATATAAACCTAACGAAAGGCTTGGCCTCATTTTTAAGCAACTGAATACAGGATTCAGCTATAGCTATGCAGATGTAGCACACTGTATAAAACAGAATAAAGGAGCTCAAAAATGTAAAATACTTCCTAAATAAAATAGAAGAGTGACTGTGCACGACATGACTCTAAATGGATATCATCATATAATATTTTTCAATTGTGTCAGTAAATACATTATTTAATGAAGCAAAAATTAAGACCTAAACATGAACAAGCATTAGTGATATATGATGTAAAGCCTTTCCAGAATACATTAATACAGATACAGCAAACAGAGATGATGCAGAATAGATTACACTGCAAAACTTTCTGTAAGTTTGCATCATTTTTTTTCAGCTTCTGAGGGGTCTAAATTCCCAGGTAGAGATGAAGTCAGGCAATTGATATAATGGCCTGCTTGAAGACTGTGGTTACTTGCTTACATGTGTACATATATATTATATATATATACCATATATGTATATCATAGATATATATGTATATAAATAGCTCTTCTACGTAATACAAATATCCTGCAGAAAGTATTTCTCTGTCGCTTTGTCTCTGTCTCATTGATTTAGTTTTCAAATTTCATCTGAAAAATGTATCATTTCCTCTCTGCCAACCTCCTCATTCAACTAAATTCTTTGATTTCTCTATTCTTGTATACTGGTGTGGAGGGAGACGATCCTGTTATTTATTTCTAGACACCATTTAGAGATAAGTATTGCATAAAGGATGTTATATAAAATTAAACATTATTCAGTAAAGCCCATCCAGCAAGACAAGAAATGTATGCCTGAGCCTACAGTGCAGCAGAGCTGCTTTCACAGATGTTTGGATCAGCACTGCAAGCTGACATCAAAATCTTTTTTGATACCTCTTCAGAGCCTTCTCAGTGTTTTCTCCCGTCTCCTTTTCTCTACCGTGTGCTGCAGAAGAAGGAAGCAGGATCGCTGCCATCCTGAGAGCTGAAATAAAGAGCTAAAAGTGAAGCATTGGCTCCTCTTTGTAAAATAGAACTTTATGATGAAAATCCTTTCCCGGAACAATCACTTCTGGCCTTGAAACATTTTTCTTTTAGAGTTTACCCTCTCTGTCCTTTTAGAAAATAAGACTTTACTGGATATACAAAATCAGAGGGGTGTGTTTTACTCTTACCTGTCATTTTCAGGTTAATTGTTTTCTCACACCCTCTACTACAGAGAATATTTTTCAAAGTCCTGAAGTCCACATATATCAAAAAGTTAGAACACTGTATTTATGGACATGACCCTTCTTCAGTAAAGTTCATGATGAAACACCCATTACAGCTCAGCATATCTAAATTCTTAGACATCCCAATTCAACCAATGTAAGTTTTTTCTTTGGGAAAACCAATGGGAGTTGAAACAGCCCCTGCAGGGTAAATTCAATTTCCACTGACATCAGTGCTGGGGTCTTCCATGACTTTGATGGGTATAAAAATAGAGTTGCTACATTAACACATTAGATAGATAGATGGGGAATAAATTATTGCAGTAGCACTAAGAAGTCAAGCAGAAGCTATAAAATTTTAAGATTTTATCAGATTTTTTAAAATAATATCTATAATATCTCATGAGAGGAAGAAAATATTAAAAGAAAGGGAACTGAAAAAAATCTGTAAAAGCAGTGAAATTTGCCTAGGCTCTTGAAATAAACATTTTTTAAAATTAGATTTGATATTAAATCTCAGGGAATTGTACAGAGTTATTAATCATGAAAATACAGGTACAAGACCTTACTTACCGCTGCCTTTGCATAAAGCGGGATAAATTGAGAATGCTTTACTCACAACAACACTGGTTTTACTGTTTCAGTGCAATGGTAACCACCTAAATATAAATGCAATGCATAATATTTCTAATAATATATTTCTCTAAAAATTTCTCGAAATATTGTTTTTTTTATACAGTTGCGAGTTTATAAAAGAATAAATAAGGTTCCTAACTTCCATGGCTTTTACTCTCTCTGCATCTAAATTCTATGAAAGTTATACAGTATTTTAACTTTCTGATTTTGCATTTTGATTTTTTTTTTATGATTAACTGAAGCGGTATTAAAGATTATAGCGTACCTTGTTGACTGAGGAATATATTCTTTGTATTAGTATTTTGCAAGAATACTGTTCAAATGCTACTTTTGAATTGTCGTGTACTGTATTATGTATTTCCAGCTGGAAAGGATGTAGCTAAAAAAAAAAAGAATTTATCAAGATCGAGGAAAGCAAAAGGAGACCTGAAGGACTGTTCTGTGACCTTTCTCCCAAAGGTCTTCAAAAATGACATCAGCTTTACCATCCTTCAGTCCTCATATACCCAGCAGTATTTCAGTCGGGAGTTACACATTGCTTCTGTTTTAACCAGTAAGCTATTAGCAATTTAGCTTTCCTCCTTGAGTGCTCTTGGGGCGAATATTATCTTTACTGATTTTTTCATTATTTGTTTTCATTATTTTTTCATTATTCATTATTTGTTTTCACGGTCTCATTAAGAGTCACTGAAATTGCAGAGAGATCCTTTATGGAGCCCCTCCATCCTAAGGAAGGGTTCTGACATAGAAACCTTCCCAGTTTCTTCCACAGTGGAGGCTGCTCAGTACTTTTCCATCTTGTTTCTCTCACACGGCTTTGTCCTTCATGCGCTTTCCTTTCATGCATCTTGATCACCAGTTTGTCCCACAGATTTTCCGGAAGATTTTATTCTCCTAACGGATTTGAAGAAATATTTGATATTAATTTTGATGCCCTTGCTAGTCACATCTCACTTTTTTTTTTCTCTGTATTTTTACATTTAATTTCCCAGAATTTACAAACCTTTGTATTTTCCACATTTGTATATACCATCACTCCTGAAGGATGCCTTCTTGCTTCTGATGACCTTCCTTACCTTGCCTTTAGCCATGACAGCTTCCTTTCACTAGTATTTTCTTGATAGGAATATGTGTTGCTGCTATGCTTACAATAAGGTTTTTTTCTTCTTACTTCTTGTAAGGATTCAGTTGTTTGAACTGCTCTTTTGGCAGCTTTATTTTATTTTATTTTATTTTATTTTATTTTATTTTATTTTATTTTATTTTATTTTATTTTATATTTTATTTTTAAAACAAGTGTTCTCATTTTTCTTTGTTTCTACTTTTTTGAAACCAAACACTGGAGTGTGTGGAGTATATTTTTGGTCTTTATTACAGCTGTAAGGATGATGAATCTAAATCCTACTGGTCGCTGTTGCAGAGCATCACTTTGACTGGGTTATTTGAAATAAGACCCGTGCATTACTAACAACAGAGCCCACGGCTGCATTTCCTACTGTGGGCTCCCTAGTCAGCTATTTCTCTAATTCCTGCAACAGCCACTGATAGCATCTAAAAATTCTCTGCTTCACATCCGGATATGACATTTGTCTAGTCTATCTGAGAGTAATTAAAGTCTCTCGTTACAGCTGTATTTCCTGCTTCTCTGATCTCCTTCAGTGCATTTCAGCCACTGTTGCAATCCCAGCTGGGAAGTGGACAGTAGAGACCCAGTGCTTACCAGAATGGAAACACCAGTTCATGGGCAGCCCTTCCTCCCTGTGTCGCTTTCTTGGGACCACTTTTACATTTCATAAAGAGTCGACAGAATCTGCAAGCGGGATATATGCAACTTGGAGTACAAAGAAATTGAGTTAAGCATTAATGTGTTCTATAACTAAAACAGTATAATTCACTGAAATAGTGGTAGAGTCTTTCCTGGCCAAACTATTCCCAATTGGCTGCAAAGGGCTGTCCCCAGTTGCTCTTTGGTCATTGGGCTCAAACCATTTTTTTTAATTGTTGTCTTTTGATATTCTGTTTTATTCTTCTTTAGTTCTTGAGCTGCTAGTGATTGCCATTTCAATAACCTTTGTGTTTTTACTTTTTTTTTCTCTTGCGTGGCTTAGCTCACATACTTTCCATGCCTCCACAACAGGTTTCCCACTAGAGCTAAGCCAAAAGAGAGCTGCATTACACCAGGCCAAGCAGCTGAGCCCCAGGCTGAGTGTTATTCATATAGGCTCTGTGTTATTCAATGAGCTGCTCGGTTTACTAACTTGAATTAAGGTCTCCATAATAAATGATCCTACTCTATAACCAAAGCAGTTTATTCTACCTTCACAGCAGGTACTATTACAATGCCCTACCAAGTGCCTAAAATAGCTAGCAAATCAATGTCTTAATTTGGGGTAGATTTCATTCTAGTTGCGCCAGCTCAATCCTTAGATTACTGGCATTTGTGCAGGGCAAATGTACTGCTGCTTTGATTCCCTTTTACAAGTTCTAGGTTGAATGACACTGTTTGGTTTTGGCTACCTATGGGATACCACGCTAAATAACCATGTTTTGGGGACCAAAGGTTTGGTATTTCTTCAGTCAAGGTGAAACTGAACATGAAACAGAGCTCTACTATGAAGTTATATTTCATCTCATACAGGGCCCCTCATGTCTTTGCATATGGAAGTGCTGTATTTGTACATCCTTTTCACGTGGGTTTCTCAACGGATCCGGAATAAGGGAACAGGTATGGAGCAGGGGCATGGGTGCCTTGGCTGGAGGCCACGTTGGGGATGGTAGAGCAGGGATCACACTGCTGGGCAGGGCTGGAGGGGTCCTGCTGGGGACCCGGCTGTGCGCATGGCCCTGCGGTCACCGCGACTCCTGGCCCTCCTTGCTCCCACTGCGCCCGGCTCTGAGCACAGGCAACAACCAGCGACGAGTGTGCTCCGGACTCTGGCATCTGAGGCTGTGCTAAGTTTCAATTTAACTTAATTCCTTTTTTTCCCCAGTCTTTTCTGTTGATCCTGCACTTTTGGACGCATTCGGCTTTAATTCACAAGGTGTTAACCTCCAGCTGCCTTTTCCCAGGGCTTTTCTTGATTTGTCTTCTGTCACTCCAACTACCTCACCTGTGCATCATGTTTATTGATATTGCTGTGAGGAAGGACATCCATCTCCTGTTTCCTACATATTTACCAATAGCTCATTTGTCTTATTTTGGCTTGCAAGATCCGTATGCTGCTCTGTTCTTTCTTCTTTTCTGCTCCCTTTCTAAACTCCGAAATCTGTCCCTCAAAATATATTTTTTATCCTTGTCTTTATCACTAGTCTAGGGACCATATGCTCTTATTTTTTTGACTAGGGCATCCATCTTTTTGGATCCCCCTCTGGACTACCTCTCTCACCTAAGACCAGCATTCTTTCCCTTCCAGCACTTCCACACAACACATTTATAACTTCCTCCTTTGATCCCTATCTCATATAATAAATTCAAGGGTTTCATTTTTCTCATCCATTTTAGTACACAAACTCACCCCAGCCTGCAAATCTGCTTTCTTTATTTTTTTTTTTTAGTATTCCTATTCTTCCCTTTTCCCAGATGGATTTCCTGCTCTTTCACTGTACCTCTCCCTCATTTTGGACTACACACCTAACCATACACCCTATCTTAAGTTTTGCAGTTCAAGACCAAATGGAAAATAAAGGGTCTCAGATATCAAAACACTTCAATATCACAGCTACATGAAATTGCTATATACAGGTGTGTATGCAGGCATATATATTATATATATACACATATATAGGAATGAAAATAAAAAGCAGTCTTTGTGATGTAACTACCCTTTATTTATGAAAGCCCTTCAAAGGAAAGTAGAGGATAACACAAGAGGAAGCTGCTCTCAACAGCTCAAGTTGTTGTTGTGAGGTTGCTCAGCTAGTGAGCTGTTACTGTAGTCGAGTGGAAAGCATCTTGGCTACACAAGAACAAGGCCTCGTATTTTAGTTTCAGTGATTTGTCGTGCTTGTGTATATGTATTTATATATTTTTCATTTTTGTGACTGTGGAAATGATATCAAACCATTTACTATCCATGTGCTAGCAATCATCCTGAGGTTCTTGTCAAATTTTGTGATGAATTCTTCTCAGTTCAGTGCTTGTTTTTGTGTAATGGGAAACCTGCCAAGTTCTGACATTTGATTTAAAGCTTTCAGCTAATTGTATTTCTTTCCTATTAGTTTTATTTAACAAATTTGAAGCTGCAGTTTGTGACCTCCATACGGAATAGAATAAACAGTCACGAAAATTGGGCAATAGGAAAGTGACTATGACACCAGAAAAGCTCACATTCCTCAAGATATTAAATCAGGATCTCTTTTCTAGCAAAAGAATGAAATCTAAACAAATATATATAAATAACTGAGATGATTGTACCAAATGTCACACGGCTCTTGGCGTGATAGTTCTTTGAAATTTCTGAAAACTCTGAGAAAGAGTGAAAAACAGTTTATACAACACAAAAATACTGGTACTTTTTTGCTTATCAGATATTTTCTATCGATTTTTTTTTGAATAATCCATATTAATCAGTTATCTACTTCAGAATAAAGATACACAATGCAAGGAGCACCTTCAAAGGCATTGACCTCAAAGGTAGGAAATCAAGAGAATTTATGAGTAGAAACCCAAGTAAGGATTGAATTAATTGTTTGGGAAGTCTTGGGATTGTCGCAGAAACATTTGACAATGTGTACTGCACAGTCTGTACAGCAAGCTGGATGTAACCACGACTGTGACCCAGATGCTTTTTAGTACCTAAAAAACTTCATTATGGAGTTTGGATTCAGGATGCTAGTGGGGTGGGCTAAACTGGTCCTCAGGGCTAATACTTTAAGACAGCTTTGAGATACATCTGGTGGGTAGGTTTCTGTTGCGGCAATACTATTTTGTACACTTCCTGCATAATTCTGCCATCAGACTAGCCTCAGCTTTTGACAGCTCTGATGACATTCTAAATTTAGGTGACCTTTGCTGATTTGCTGCTGAACGTATCTTTAAATATTTCCTTAGTCATTAGTATTCAATACCACACTTAGATAACTTGCAAAAAAAATTACTTAAATTTATTAGTGTGCTTGGGAAATGTTTACAAGGAAAGGTAACTAAGTAAATGTTAATTAAGCCATTAATACTTGACAGGCTATACACTAGCTCATTTTCTTCCAGTGAAAGAAAATGGTAAATGTTTCTTAACGGAATCTTATAGTAAAACGTAAAGAGAAGATTACCACTCAATGGAGTTTCATTCATCTCATGGCTGGAATTGATGAAAGGTCACCTGCACAGAGCTCCGCAGACAAGGAGGAAAAGAAAAAAGAGAGAAGAAGAGTAATGCAGCTTCAAACAAAAATGTTGATTGATAGATTGAATCCCAAGGCTTTTATGGCTGTTTTAGAGTTGCCTAATATCTCTTGCTGGAGTGCATAAAAGGGCTGAGCCTTTTAACACACAACAAACTTGTGCCAAGCTTTCCATCGCTTACTCCAATAGACAGCGTGTTTTCACATATTCAGCTTTTAATGTTTGTCCTGAGATAGGATCATTGATTTTGACACATGCCTTTATGCTTTCCACTTACGTGATTTCAGATGAGCAGGAATGTGCCTTCCACGGGAAAGGCTTGCTGCTCAAGCTGTCATTCACGCCACACGATTCAAGGACTTCTCTTTCAGGCTTGGGACAGGCCGGCATTTGCCAGCCATCCCCATCAGAGACAGGCAGAATGCATGGCAGAGATGCTCAGGACTGTAAAGAAGAGCTTATCATATAGAAATACTGTCTTATAAATGTAAATCATTTACAATAAAAAGTAGAATTTGGGAGAAAAATGTGTATTTTGGCTATGCAATGAATGGAGAGTGACAGAACACTGGACCTGGACAGCATCATTTGCTTTTTTTTTTTTTTTTTTCCTAGCAAAGATTTAGTCTTAGATTCTTGTCCACTAGAACTAAGTACATGGGTAAAAGCCCCAAAATCTCACGACTGAACAAATACTGTGCTTGTTGCTGAAAGG
>JAUBNY010000048.1:6808574-6823355 GCA_032275445.1 Crypturellus soui | reverse complement strand
AGTAAACTATAGTGGCGGGAAAAAATGTTTACTTCAATAGGAGTGACTGTTCTGTTTTCTGAATGAATTAGCAGTAAATAATCTTTGGGGAGGATGGTTATGTCGGACCAGTTCACCTGAAGCACCCAGAAGGAGCTAGGTGGCCAGAGCACATCATGTTTCATCACGGAGGAAACCTGAGAGTCAGCATTTGTAACCCCAGAGGCTTCAGGGAATCACGTATGGCAAATCAGCATAATGCAGGAAAAGAGTGATCTTTCAGACCTAATCTTGCTACAAATACTTTAAGCCATGTTCTTCCCATCACTTAGGGCTTTAGCAAACAGTCCCAATGATCTTGTGTGCTTTGAGCGTTGCAGACAATCATTTTCATTCACATTTTACATGCAAAAGACTGGGGAAGCTTAACTAGTGTCTTACCTTCCCCAGCCACCCTCCAGACCGCCAAAGAGGTGGATTTGTGCTCGTGTCAGTAGGAAGGTCCTTCGATGTCCTGGGATAAATCCAGGGAGCTCCAGCAATTAGTTCATACAGCAGGCATTGTGTTTGGACCCAAAATGTCCTTCTGAAGATTGTCACAGAACAGGTCAGTTTCCTCAGACTCTTCCTGTTACTCTGAAAGGACCTTTCAAGGATCTTCTTATGTTCTGGACAATATTGAGATTTTCTGAATTCTGTACTTTGATTCTTGCAAAGTGTAGTTGCATTTATTCCTTTTGAGAGGTATTACAGCTGTCTTTAGAAGGAACATTGAACTGATTCACTCAGCTGCTATTTAATTACTGTTTTTTTTGGACCCTAACTAATTCATCTGTCTTCTGATTAGCAAGTCTATCACTTTTGGGGCTACCACTTCCAGTTTCTACTTCTACCTAAATAGGTATGCTTCCCTTCTTTTTTTTGTCTTCATTTATCCAGGGAGAAAAGAAAAAAAATATTTAAAATATGAGATTCTCTTAAATCTTTTAGAGTTCCATTTTTCGCCTTTGTCCTACTTCTTATGTCTTATATATGTATAAAGTTAAAAATTCAATGGCTATAGAACTGTCTTATCAGGTGGAAAAAAGGGCCTTACTAAGTGCATATTAGGCAATTCAATTATTTATTTTCTGTAGCACTGAACATCTGACAGCTCCAAAAGATGTTCATGCTCCCTTGAAAAATTAAACAACCTTGTTGTCTGAGTAACATATTCAGATCACTGAAAGATAAGATTTGTCCATTGAATGTGAGTGGATAGGAACACACTCACAGAGGTACTAAGCACAAGAAAACATTAAGCATAAGGAAGGTGATAGGATGTCCACAGTTCAGCCTAATTTTGGCCTGGTATCCTAACTTTCTGTGGTCATTTTTACTCTTTGCTAAAATTTGAGCTTATTTTTCTAATAAAAGTATTTATTCATAGCTCATAGTGTGTGTATATATGTGTATGTGCATGTACACTTTCATATTTCATATTTCAGTACTTCATGTAAGTACTTTGTTAAATAATTCTGTGGTTAATCACTACAATCATATAATCCACCAGCTTGCTAATTGCTCTATAACAATTTTGCTTTTCATAAAAATGTATTCCTCTAGCACAAAAATATGACGCTATACTCTTTAAACTAAGGGAAAGGGTATTATTTTGCACATTTTAACCTGCACAAATATCTCACTGCTTTTTTTCTTTTTTCTTTTCTTCCTTTTTTCTCTTTTTTTTTTGTGGTGAGTGACACTTTTATTTGATGCAGATTTTAATGAGTTATGTTAACCCATTTACATAGTGGTACCTGAGCTCTTTAACTCCTTTGGGACTCATTGGAAGACTGGGAATGATCTCCTGCATTCAAAGTTTTTTTTATTTGGGTGGGGACTAACTTGTACTTATAGTCAGAAAGAACAAAACTGTGGAAAAAGTGTTGGCCAGGAATTTATCATGTAAATGATAATATATTTCATAATAAGCTAGTGTCAAATACTGAGTGTTTCTAATACACACTGTATTTAGTGTCTGCCTAAGAGCAAGTGAAAAACACTTGCTAAAATGTTATGGCTCACAATGTACGTAAATAATTCTATGCTATCACTTGATTCAAATATCTTACATTTTCTTTCTGCTTAAATTTCAGCAATTCCCATGAGTATATTGTCGAATGTCAAGGAAGTGTCATACATAAATTTGAAATTGTTAATGCAGTTGAAATTTCCTATGCTTTAACTAAGTAGAAAGGATAAAAAAAGGAAAGACCTGGCTTTTGCATACAAAATAATCTAAAACATAATGAGATTCAAAAATGCACCCATTTAAATGTTGATGTAAGGTTGTTTCAATATTATTGTTTCTCTACTAGAAATATTATGAGACTATTAATAAATGAATACAAACAACCTGTTTCCAGAGGCAGTGGAGATGATTTCTTCGTTACTCACTAAGCATGTGGCTCTTAACAGCTAGCAGACGATCCCAGGTTCGTTAGCTTTGTGCATTGCTCTTTGTTGTATTTATGCATCAAACTATCAACTGTACTGAACGGACGAGCAAAGATTACAGATTTACAGAGTATATTCTGATGCTTTGTAAAAACAGATATATATGTATATATGATTAAATGTCACTGACCAAGTTCCAACCTATTTAGGAGTAACGGTGAATATAAAATAGAAGAGACTTTGGAGCTGGATAAATATCCGCTTCACTGGCTTCACTAGGTCTTCACTGGCTATTTTTCCTTCCTTTATATGAAGTTGTTTATATTGTACGCAATTATGGATTCTATAAACATTATAACTGTTCAAGTAAATTTTACTGTTTAGGCTACAGATGTTTCATTCAGCATGTAATCAGGGCTAATAAAACTTAATAATGGTGAGTAATTGGTCATACCATAATTAGATTTGTCTCAGCATACTTCTGTGTTCAAAAATGCTCTAGATAGAGATTAAGCTTTATTCTCCTGAAACAAGCAGTTCAAATGGTGAGGCAGGTGCTTTTTCTCACTGGTACCAAAAAAAAAAGTCTCTGCTTTATGATAAAAAGTTGCTTGTCTGTGCGTTTTCCTTCCATTTATTTTATTTTTTTTAAATCTTTGGGGATGGATAAAAATGTTTAAATAAGGACAAAGGAGACAGCATCCACAACCTACTCTTCCAGTCTCAAAGCTGAGTAAAACAGATGTCTTCTCCAGCTCAACTTTAATCTGTAACATTATGGCTCTTTGCAGACCTATTGCAAAGCACAGCTGGATAATAACTTCTACAGCTGCGAGCACTGTCAGGTGGAAAGCTAATAACGAAGCCATCGTTTAAGGTTTAGTGGAAGAGTGGGTTTATCAGAGAAGACACTTGCATTCTACTTAGTCTGAATACTGCAGTTTGCCAGAGTAAATCTTGAATAATATGGGCTTTTAGACTTCAAGCTTTTCTTCTTTTAGCTTGGTTTTTAAGTTATGTGGTCATGTGTGAGTTTTTTGTTTCAAAATTATTTGTATGGTAGAAGAGTAGCCAGAAACTATCTGCTTTTAACTTTTTTTTAGTGTTTCAAGGGAGGCACTGGCTGCAAAAAATCCTGTATGTTGTGACTAAATAATACAAAAGGATTTTTACTTGTATTTGTGACTGCCTGTATGGGAAATTCAGAGATCTTTCAGCATATATGCAAATGCAAACACCTCTGAATTCCGTACCTACAGTGAGATACTGAGTGTAAAGATTCCATATCTCCAGTGCGCACAGGATAACTAGGTTGCTAATGCTTATGTATCCTTCCTGTGGAGGAGGGTTTTCCTTTCTCTCTTTATCTGGAAATAATTTTAGGACAGGGAAAAAGGAAACCTGGATAGGCCAGAAGGGCTGCAGCTTGGCAGAGTTTGTCCCTAGCAGAGCAGGAGCTGGTGATGGGCAAGGGGAGGCAAAGCGGGTAGAGCTCAGCAAGAGGCAGCTGAGCTTGAATCCTCAGCCCTGCAGCCACAAGGTTCACAGGTCGCCGAAAGCTTTCAGAGGTTAAACCTCCTACATGTATCTCTCCAGTACCAAGCTATTTAATTCTGCCGTGTTTCCACTAGACGTTCCACACACACTTCACCATTATGCAGGATACATATAAAAGAAGGCATCTGTTCCCATTTTACTCCTGTATTGTGAGGTCTGATCCTTTTCACACTGAGCCAGTAAAGTCGCATCTGTTCCACCTGCAAGAGAGGAAATCCACTGCTGGCCACTAGGCCATGCTACGTAGCCATCAAATATCTGCTGTAACTTGTGCTGTCCCATCTGGCATAACGCCTGTGTGTCTGTGTGCGCACTTGTGCCACCCAACAGGAGTCCTGCACAGGGTCTTTCAGAGACCTTGGTCTAAATGAGAATAACATCCTGTGAGGCTAAGGGATGAGGCTGTACTTTAAATTTCAAGATCTCACTGATGCAAACAAAGAGGGAAAATAATTTAATGTAATAATTTATTTGTCTTTTTCTATATATAGTGCCATCCTTGGAGGAAAGATAAAACCATGGGACTGGCACAGAAATGCATATCTGTTCCCACCACCTGCATGTTTTTCTTATGGAAAAACTCTTACATTTCTAAGGCTGTAAGTAGGAGAGGACAGTGTGGTATTGTAAGTGGCATGGAGAGACACGACACCAGCCTAATGGCATCTGCCTGTGAAAAATACAGGAGTGCAAAATACAGAGGTACGATTGTTTATTGTATCTCTTGCTACCAGCAATTTGGAGCACTGGGCTCTTCTCTGCAGTTTGGGTTTTTATTCCATTTTTTGTCACAGGACAAAAGTGTTCTAAAGACACTGACAAGTGTCTATCTATTCCAACAGTGCGTGTTTCAGTGTACTGATGCACTTTCATTGTACCCATATATGAAATATCTTTGTTCCAAGTTTCTTTGTTAACCAAATATCTGATGAACTTGAAAATCAGAAATCCCTTAGGGTTTTTTTTTCCCAGAGATGATTCATATTCTGAGCTCCTCTGGATATCAAAAGCAGGATTACACTATGTTCACTTCCTTTGCTATGTGCCTGCTTATAAATCTGCTCACAGAAGATACTGCTACCACCTAGAGAGATTTCAGATGGTAGCGTCCTAGTGTTAAATATTTATAATCCAAGTACTGTTTGAATTAATATAAAATGAGTTCCACAAACTAAAGTATTCTCATTTCAGAAAGCTATTACAATTTACAATTAATATGATATATTTGTCTAAGAGCTGCTACCTCTCTTCCCTTTAGCACTAGGGATCCAGGAAAGGTTTTGTCATTTTCCACGAGCCGTAAGGCTTGGGGTATCTTTAAAGTAAAAGCTGTAACGCTTGGGGTATGCTTTAAAGTTAAAACTCATTATTTTGAGAACTGACAGTTTGATTTGGGGGTTTTCCTATCTGGAATGCGGCTTCATTTCCCAAACCTGTTTTTAAACCCATGTTAGAGAGTGTGTGCCCAAACCAAACATATCACCAAAAAAAAAAAAAATACTTTCTTTGAATAGATACATTATTTTTTCATGTGATAAAAAACAATGATGTGGCCTCTGTACTGTAACACTTGATTTTTTTTTTCCTGTGGCTGTGATATTTGTAAGGCATGCTAACAATAATAGCGCTTTTCTATAAATATGATACTAAAAGATTCAGGTTTTAAAAGCTATGATATATTTAATCTTGCTTTAATTGCTGGGTTTTCAATTTCGGATATTTCATTCAGGATTTTTATATAAGTATTGTTAGAGAAGGAAAATAAGGTGCTCTATTTTCCTTTCTGTCGCAACACAAAATATGGTAGGCTATAGCTACATTCCTTCTAAATTTGGAAGAGCATGCAAGCACAAAAAGAAAGGACAGATCAAAGAGTTACTTAAAGCTTTTTCATGCTGCTGCTGAAAATGGACTTTTAGATCTAAATCAATGATATGCTTGGTATTAGTTTATGCACAGCGACTTGGCCCTAAACCCAAATCAAACATCGTATGAAAGTTACTTTAATTACAAATTTGGCAGGGCTAGCTTGAATCCTCAGCCCTGCAAAAGAGGCAAGACTGCATAGGAAGGTTTCTGGATGATAATGATGGCTCACTGGTTCATAGGTGCTCATGAACCTTTTCTGAAGAAAGATTTTCATTTATGTTTATACCACTACAATGTATTTTTCAACCTTCCCCTCCTCTAGGTTAGAATAATTTCTGTTAAATGCAGGGCCCATTGCACCTTGCAAGTCTTCATGAGGAGTTTCTGTGTCTGCTTCCAGTTAGGACAGTTGTCAAAATAAGCATGACTTAGTGGATCAAGGATACATTTGGGCACTAACTTGAAATTTTAGCACCATGCCCACATTACAGACATCTATTGTGAATAGTTTATTTTATTTGCATTTTGGATAGAAGCAGAGGTTTATATGTACATACATATACTTATATGTACAAATATATACATACATGTATTTCATATTTCAGCATCCAGTAAGAGCTACTTCATCTTCCTGATTTTCTAGCAGCAGGTTGAGGTACTTCCTTTTTTTTTTTTGTTAGATGAGAATGCAATTTTTGTCAGTTGAGAACTGCAAATGCAGTTGGTAGGAGCTCTATTTTGAACATAGGAAAGCACCATGTGCTGACAAATCCTCTGAAAAAAAACACTCCTTAGGCTTCGTCAACTGGCATTCATAGTTAGCTATTATTTGGAAACCTGGGCATTATATTATACTTCAATTCCAAGTGTGCAATCAGATAAAATAATTTCCACTTCCTTCACAGAAGTATATACTAAGATATATTTCTTAACAGCTATCCCAGACACTGTGGAAAGGGAAACCCATAGGGAAATGTGTAGTTATGTTTTCTGTTCAGAGCTTAGAGAATATGCAATGAGAAGGGCACTTAGTCAAGGACTAACGGATGTTTATGAAAAGCAGTACTGAGCAACTATGCATTCAGTGAAAGAAGCAGCAATCCTATGAAAAAAAGAATAAAATGGGAGCTTGTAAATGAAATCTACCTTCCACAATCACAGAGGATCCAAGTTAATATTATATAGATAGGAGCAGAAATGAGATATTTCTTAAAATTTGATTACTTGATGCAGCACTCAAAGATGACAAAATTCTTTTAGAACAGTTAATTTTCACGTAATTTTTGTACACAATTATTCCCACTTATAATCAGCAAGCTAGCTGGTGCTAGTCGGCAATAAATCTCATTGCTGCACAATTCCACAAGCTCTGCTATATTCCTGAGGGTGCCTGAAAATGTGGAAATATAGAAAATTGATATTTTGCCTGGGTGAAAAGATGTGTTGCCTACCAATCAGTCAGAAGACTAACATCTGACAGCCCCACATGAGAGCCAAAGTTAATTCAAAGATGCGGTAAAACAATGCCATCACAGAGCGATGTGTGAAAGAGTACAGCAATGATTTATTAATTAGTCATGAGAATCTGCAAACATTTATTTAGGATTATCTCCATACAACTCCTTTAGGAATTATCGTTGCTCAGTCACTTGGGTATGCAGACTGGCTTCAGGAAAATAAAATACTTCTTTGTCTATGAAACAAGAATGGATTAATATTTTCTTGTACATTTCTTCTAAAACTTCTCTGATAAACAGCTTTTTATTCCACCCATTCACCCTACAAATGTGAGGTCAGTTCATGTGTAGAAAGAGCCTGATTGATTAAACTGATTCGCAGGCTAAAGGAATTTATTTTCAGAAATTCCCAGTGCACTGAGTAGAGAGAAAATATCTATTGTCTAGCCTATAAGAAGCATTATTCAAGACATTCCTAGTTTCTTAGGTCATTGATTCCTTTTGCTACCAGCCATCTGTATGTACAAATATTTATCCCTTAAGAAATTTAACTTCCTGGCACAATGTTGGAAGTTAATATGGTCAATAAATATAATGGATATGTCCTATTAACAGTCTGTATCGTTGCCCTCAATAACGAGGAATCTGTTTTGTGTGCTCACAGACAAGGCCATCGGTTACAACAGAATATACCTACTTTCCATACTGAAGTTCCTGGCTTGTGTCTCCCAGACCAGTGGTGGTGGCAGCTCCTTGCTGCAGCTCCTGGAGGACTTAGCCTTCCCACTTCCAGTGACAAAATTGCCCTAAAAGCTACAGTGGAAGTTTAAAAGTAGCAATTATTTTGTCAGGAAGGAGCTTTTTCTTAGATCTGGTACCTGAACAGGGCGATGTGCTCCCATTTTCAACACTAGAGTATCCTGCTCGGCACCCAGTTTTCACTTGCAAAGGACACAGCTCTCCCACAGGCGCTGTGACAGCCCAGGCCAGATGTCTCCCGTGGGGCTGGGCTTTTAAAATAGCGCTAAACACTTACGGGCTCCTGTGTATACTGATCCAGGGACATCTCTGAACTCCTCTAAAACCACAGTATACAGAGGTTCAGGTATTTTTCCCAACTCACATGGAGAATCCTAGTGGCCATGCCTACTGCTGTGGTTCAACGTGGAGCAGGAGCTCAGTTTGGAAGTGAATCCCCTGCCCATCTCCATTTACCACGTGTTGCCTCAGCACCAAGAGCAATTTTGTTGTCCATGCAAAGGATTTCTTCGAGAGGAGCCTGCATCAGCACCTCATCCCTGCAAGGGCTCCCACACTGAGTGGAGATGTTGTGCTCTGAGCCAGTGCGTGTTGCACGGACATGAGATCTACCAGCATGGACCTGATATGTTTCCTTATAGAAAACTCCAGGGAATGCGGGCAGCCCCAGGGCACAGACTGAACTGAAGTTGAAACAAACCCTGGACTCCGTCACAGGACAAGAATAGGAATAGCCTTAGCTTCAGTCACCTCCATCTACAGAAGGTTCCCTGTGGGGCTGGTGTACTTACAGCAGTAGTACTTAGCAGGCATAGAGATACCATAAGTGTAGTATTCTAGAATAGTCAGTAAGAAATAATAAGGTTTACTTTCAATGGCTCTTTTTGATGATATAAAGATGAGTAAGCCAAACCTGCTATGCACAGAAAGAATCTTATAAAGGCATTGAAAATTTAATGTACTTTAAGGAATTATTTTGAGAATGGATACTTGGAAAACTGTGGTTATTACTGATCTAGAAGTCTGATTACAGGATGCTGGGTTCATAGGAGGTTGCAAAGGACCATAACACAGCAAATCCCTTTCTATTAATGCAACAGGAAAGTCCCCCATTTTTTACAAGTTGAGAAATACAAATATAGAAAACCCCTCACAAGGTTAAGTTCAGCACATTCATACAGCACATTCTGCAGGTTGTGGAAATTATTATGTGTTGCACAACAAGACACACAGTTACCTAAAATGTAAAATAGCTGCTGCCTTCAGATCTGAAACATCCTGAGGTCACTGGTAATGCTGAAATAATACAGGTTCAAGTAAAGAAATTTCATTTTCTATACACCTTTTAAAATTTTAGCAAAGAATTTTTAAATAGATCGAATATTCTGTTTATTGTGTTTTGTGCATCTGATATTCTGACATATATAATGAAGGGGAAAATCCTTTTTCTGTGGCCAGTCAGATATTTCCAAAGATATTTCAAAACAATTAAAATATATAAAATTAAAGAGAAGACATAATTTCATGACTGTTAGCTACATTTTTTTCTGATAGCCCAAGCAGTGATGCATAGATAAGGACTGCCTGAGTTCGTGCTCTCATTTCAGTCACTAGGAATTAGCAATTGAAGTTGATGTCTTCCTGCTAGCAAATGCAAGTCACTGGTCCCTCAGAGTCACAAATCTGCCCGGCAGAGGCAGGCAGCTACGCAAAATAGCTGCAGTTTCCTGTTTTGATGGAGGGCTCAGCATTAACCAGCACGTGTTTGCCTGGGTGAAAGCCATGCCTTGAACACCCTCTCTTCTGCCATAGCAAGAATAAGAGAAATGTAAAGCAAGCAGTGTACTGCTTTGATGCAGACAAATCAAGTCCATTTGTAGCTGAGGCATAAGATTGAGCTTGCAATAATTTTCTCACAACTCCTTTGAATCATGAAATATTTTCTACTTATACGCAAAGATTGCACAGTAATAGGTGCGCTGCAAAGGGATTTATTATCTGGAACATCTGATGACCACTACCTAGCTAATAAAAGATACAGCTTTTCGGTATTAAATTTGTGAATCCTTTATCCAATTTATTAACGGAGAAATGGTTGTACAGAATTGCTTGTTCAAGTGACCAGGGTCAAAGCTGAAAAGAGAATCCCAGATTCAATATGTACCCATTTGCTTATCTCCAAAGAGTAGCATATTGTACAATACTTTATGTACACTTTATGTACACTGCATGAATCTTAGCGCTGATCCAGCAAAGCAATCTTCCATGGATCTTGTGTTGAATTTCCAGGAGACTGGACTGTCCCTCTGCTTGCATTATGCTTGTTTGGAAGTGGGTATTTAGCAGCAGTAGGGAATGAAGATTCTGTTGAAGAAATAATACCTGGCTGATGGTAGACGCAGTATGGTCCTCCTGTGGTCTGCATTCAGCCCAGCAGGAGCACCAGAACCACACTGTTCACTCACTCAAAACTGTGTGTTAAAATACAATTTAAACTCTTTTTAAATATATTTTTATTACTGTTTACAATTGCCTTGCTATGCATGGGGCTGTCAGACATTTGCCAACTCTGTCAGTACACGGCTTTTCTTTTGTGCAAGCGCAAAGGCGAAGGCACAAGTATCTTTCCAACTAGAAAAACAAGGCTCCTTATTCATTGTACTTGTGTGCCATCATTTAGCATTCAGCTGATGTTCAGTAAACCTAAAACAGGTTGCAGGGCAATGTTTCAATGCTGGCAACCTGAGCTTCTGGTGTACTTTTGCTCAAGGCTAACTTGTGAGCTGTCAGTTCCTAAACATAGTTTTAGTTAAGCCCAAAAGCATGTGCAGAACCAAAATACTTGGGAAAGACAGAGGGCTCTGCCATTTGTAGGCTCAGTCCCCAAGATCTTGTAATACTTCTTACAAATACCCACACTAATTCCTTCGTGGCTGCCTTTACAGTAGCCAAACATGGTTTATTTATTAATGACTATCACGCTTTGAATTACTTTAGTTGTGTGTCTCTATAGTATTCTGGGAGCTGTCATGCTACCAGCCTAGTATGCTGTTCCATGTTTGTAAACCTTGTTACTTTATATATAAGAAAAAAAAAAGAATAACTCTCAGCATCACATTTATTTTACATTCCTCTCTTCACCATTATTGCAAAACATCTGAGAAGATGCAATCGTGGCTGTGTCAACATGTGTGTGTTATTTTCTCACTTGAGAGTTCATTTCTCATTATCTGGTCCCTCTCAAGTGTTCAGATTCAGTTTTAAGCAATATTTTGCTTGCAGCTCAGTATTTTTTAAAATTCCTCTCAGAAACTTCACATTCTGGTGCCTTCAGTTTAAAAATATACTTATTAATTTAAATGGTAGACATAGGGAAGCAAAGTCATAGGGAAACAACAGCTCTCACTGACATCATAAAAAAGTGTGTTATGAAGCATTTATTTGAAAAAGAAAAATCTGAGATAGCAGAGGGGAACACGCGGACTTTAGTATATGACCTGCCAAGAGTTTTAAATCCTCTAATTGACCAGGGAATCAATGAGCCAGGTTTTTTCCTCTGATAAAAATTGTGGGTGACAAATGCCTGGATGTGCTCCTGCTTCAAATCAAGGGGAAGTGCACCCATCCTGGAGAGCAGGTAGGGAGTCTGATATGCGTTGTGGGATATTTAAAGCACTATAAAAAAGTGCAAAGCCATTCAGATATGCAGAAGATGTAACATTTTCTTGGAATCAAGCACTTAGCGAATCCTCTAATTAATTTCAATAATGGAATAGAGTGTCTGTAAAATCCTCTGGGAATTAACCAATATGAGATATTTCCAAGAGACAGTGTTTTCCTGAGGATTTATATACTCAACCTTTGGAGAATTATTAGGCTTAATGGTAATAGTTGGTACTATATTACGCCTAGTAAATAAAATTACTGAATGCAGCTCTGAAAACCTAGAAACTCTGAACTATAATTATTAGGTTGACTGCTACAAGTGGTGGCTGTCAGCCAATCAGAACACATTCGTTGGGTTATTATTCCACACGATAACCTGCAGCAGATCTGCGGCAGAAATCATACTGTGGACTGTGTAATTAAAGACCATCAACGTGTATCGTCATGGAGACAATGTCTCAATGTTAGGACAATAAACCTACTTTTATCATTAATATTCTCTGAGCGTCTCACTTTGCATGTTTAGCATTGTAGTAAGAGCTTTCCCAAGGCAGAAGCTCCCAGCGTGGTGTGAAGGGGAATGGTCACCCCAGATGCAGCCAACAAGGGTGCTCCAGCAGGTACCAGAGGCACTCAGACATATGGATGTGTCCCACAAAGTTCTACTGAGCAACACGAAGGCTTACACAATTCCTACACTAAGGCTCGAAAGTGCTGTAATACATTAGTGTTTGTGCCTTCCCTAACTTTTCATTAATTTCTTGGAATACTGGGTTTGGTAGCCCTATAAATTCAATGTCTGGCCTTTTTTATAGTTCTGCTAAGCTCTGTACTTCAGTGATTTTATGTGGTGATCATTTCTCAAGCTAGCTATAGCTGTTTCCTATGGCTGAGAGCACCTAACCACTGTGATTATGGAACCTTTTCCTTTTTGGTGTATATTTCCCTGCATGATTTTCAAAATAACCTCTCATGATTTCACATACATTTTAAGATAATCAAATTAAATGGCATCTCTCCCCCAAAGCACAGAGGACATCATAAAGTCTTTTTCCTGCTCTTTGTGACAAGTTTGAAGGTATACATAAGTAGAGTCCTTTCACAAGTGGTGATATCAAAGGCAACCTGGACATATAAATTAAAATGTAATCTCAGTGTTACTTTGTTATTGGCTAGAAAAACATTTTACAAACAAAACAAACAAACAAACAAACAAACAAAACCTTATTAAACCTTCTGAAAATGCCTGCTTAGTGAAAATACTAATGAAATCAAAAGATACTGGGTCTATATATTTTTTTTTTATATTGCTTGAATGAGCTTTTATCTCACGGTTGTCCGAACAGCTCCACTTGTCATTCTGGTGCAATGAATAACTGAAGTAGTGAGACAAACGCAGAGAGCAGAGAAAACTGATCTTTCCTTTACTGTTCTGCATGAAGACAATATCTAAAAGTAAATTACAGGAAAAAAAAAGAAACCTATTATGTCAGGTTTTAAAGTAGTAGGCTTAAGCAATAACAACACAGCTTCCTCCCAAATACTTCTCATTTTATTTTGAATTCTCAAATTTGAGGAAATTTCTTTAGTCTTCTAAACTAAAATTTTTAGTAATAAATTATTTACAAAAGAAATTATTTACAAAAAATTGTATATATGTGAAGGAAAGACATTACTTGAGTTTTCCTTAAGTTAAATGAATCCCTAAGTTCTATTACTGGAACAGTGCTTTGAAGCAAAATGATTCTATGACTTACAATAATCTCTTATTTACATCCCTTTAGCCCGTCTTTTAATTCTTTTTGGTGCATTAAGTCTGATGAATCTCTTTTCTGAGACAGACGACCCCACAACAATAAGAGATAAGCTAAGGGAAATTCAGAGTGTTCTCTGATGGGACTCAAGTCCCTTTGCACCTCTTCCACTTCCCCACTTCCCTGCTTTATGGGGAAGTATTTTGCTTTGCCAACCTTTGCAATGTTCAGCTTTTTTGAAGAGTCCAGGAGTTGCTAGGATTGCAAGCAGGAGAAAAAGTAATGGCTGTTTGATGTAGTTCATACCTGAGACAGATCAGTGTGTAATTTCATAAAACAAAACCAAAGACACTGCAGCAATTACTCCCAGCTACTGTGAAAAAAATTCTTTCATGCTCATAGCAGAGCCAACAGAAAAGGAATCTTTCTAATGGAAATTTTTAGGCAGGGTATATTCTCAGCTTCTTTCCTAATTAATAATCCCCACTTGTAGCTTTAATGGAGTTATCTGAAACCCATAATGTGTGTAAAATATTTTAGATGAAATATCTAGGATGAGAGATATTTCATAGACTTTATACTAGACAACAAACATAGAGGCACCTGTAAATACTGCTCTTGAAAAATCTGTTACTAAGAATAGGAAAAATATACAAGTAGATTAAAGTCAGTAGAAAGTGCAATTTTAGTATAAAATATAAACATAAAGCACATAGAAACAAAATGCATCCGTCAAATACAGATTTTTTTTTCTTGTGAGAATACCCTCTATGGCTCACTTATAATGCCAGTAAAGTATGCTCTCAGAAGGAAGCAGTAGGATAGTGCCACAAGAACTCAAACTTTCAAACGACATCCAGAATAATTACACGTCTATTAAGAATATAGAAATAAATGTAATACAAATTTGTATACTTATGTTTAGACTGTAAGCTAGCTTCTAAAAATAGATTTCAGCAGTAAATAGGACATCCCATGCTTCCTAGTTGTTTTCTTTCAAAAGACTGATCCATAGTGACTTCTTATAATGACTGAAAGATCCCTAAAGAGAAGTACTCTCCTTTAACATTCAACCATAAAATTTCCTATATAGTAGCTACTATCTTACTGTCTGTTGCTGCTGTAAATCTTTCTTCTGGCATCAAACTTTCTTCAAAACAATGATTAGCTTGCTCAGTAATGAGAATAGCTGTGGAATATATTATTAAAAACTGCTCTTCCAGTAGGTGTTTTGGTGTTGAGCATTTCTACCCTCTCTCTGAGACCAGTGGCCTGATCTTTGACCAATGGAAAACAGTGAT
>JAUBNY010000048.1:6780559-6804735 GCA_032275445.1 Crypturellus soui | reverse complement strand
TTGTAATATTACTTATATGAAAATGAAAGCAACTTTCTGTGATTTCTTATTTAGGAAAGAATTCCTGTTTGACAGTTGGCAGAAATTTGTACCTTCCATGTTTTTCTTGATGAGTTCTGTATTTTTGATCACTGTTATGGAAAGGAATGCAATTAATTGCAATGCTGCTCTTTCTCCCTTTTTATCAAGGCTAATTCTCATATACGCCCTTTCAACTATAACTGTACTGAAGTTAAATGTTTCTGAAGAAAGACTTAATGACTGAGAACAGTTGGAGTGTCAATAATACATTTATTTGGATTCATAGTCCTCTATTCTAGTCCTTTTTTTTAAGAGGGAATTTAGTACAATTTATCACCTAGGGCTTCTTGTGCAGGAATATATTCACATGCGTATGGTAAACGGACTGAGAAAGCCTGTTCATAAGCAGCATCATGAAGCTATTGGCAGCTAAAAGGCAAAGGTGGATGTTTTTGGCACAGTGAAAGATTTTGGGGAAGATGGTGGCCATAAGCTCAGCATAAAGAAAACTTGAAAGAAAACTCAGGCAAACAGTTAAAATTGATGTAATTTTAACACCCACTGAAATCAAAGAATTGTTTTTTTATTTCCTGTTAGGGGTATAGTGTCCTTTTTAACTTTAGACCTAGGGAAAGTCAAGATTCTCAATGCCTATGAGGCAAATTTTCTGTTTCTCAGTGTCATGTAAATACAAAAAGGGAGTTCTTATTTGTGGAATAATAAAAAACAACAAAAAAAAACTTGTTTACAGTAGAAGCTCAATTGGATATGAGGAAAAATACAACAAAGAGTACAAGTTCATTACAACATGTTTTTTGGTGATCTAGGCACTTCTACTGTGAAAAGCAAACTAAATTGCAGGATTTGCTAGGAGAATATTTCAAAGGACAGAAGGACATATTAATACCTCTGCACACAATACCCTCCCAAGGTTTCAATTATATGTACAATTCTATTTAAGCAAGAACTCCAGATTGCACAGAAGTAGGAAAAGATTGCCAGGATAATAAGCTTTTTTAGTCTCCATATAGAAGACATTTCATTACTCTTAAATTCTCCACGTTATGAATTCAAGATTGGAGGAAGACATCACTATTGCATAAAGGATATAAAGAGGAAAAAAATGTGAAGAAATATTTTGCACTAAGCATCAAGATTGACATAAGACAAAAAATTGCTATAGACAAACTAGGAATAAAATCCCCCCAAAAATGAGAATAACAGAAGAATTCAGTTTTGGAACTTAACCACAGTGGAAATGCTTTGGCCTCCAAATTGTTCAGGATTGGTTTACGGAGAAGATGATATATGACTGCTCTTTCTGTCCTGGACTCAGTGACACAGGAGGGTCATTCTTCTTTCCGGTCTTGCTAAGCTGCTAAGAGACATTAGGTTTTGTTTCGTGGTGCCATCCTCTGTACTCCAAGAGCTATCTGTCTGCACACAGTAGTAACACTTGATTCAACTGAAGTAGGATGAAAGCAAAGCATAAAGTTTACGTATTTATTTACTCACAACACATTGATGCCAGTGCATAAGGACAACAAATATCAAGAAGATAAAATTTGCAATTATGTGCGTGCAAAAACATATACACAGACTTTTCTGCATTGTTATATGGTTCGATTTCAAATAATTCTTCAATTTATTTTCATTACCCATAAAATTGTAAAGTATATATCTATGCTGAATATCTATATATGTATATTTAAGGCCATGGAGGTAGATGTCTCCTGACATGTCTAAAACTCCAGATGAGGCGGACACTGTTAGTAAATAACAAATATGTAATATTCAAGGTCTCTTTCTATTCTTGTTCTGAAATCTAAAATAATTATTGATAAAACCAAATGAGGTCCCTGAATAATAAACAGCAGATGTACCTGTCAGTGATTTATACAGGAATAAATTTCATAATTAAGCCAATCATACATAAATAAATCTATTACAGTTTTCTCAGCTGTCAAAAACTAATTCGAGTTTCATCATAAGAACCTTTACTCTGGCTCAAATACAAAAACGCAGCCATCCAGGCTGGAGAGAAACGTCTTGTTCAGAATAAGCACACGCAGGTCTTTGTGTCTCAGCACTCCTAATTTACAGCTCCATTTTGAAAAACAGCGGAGGCAACTGGACCGCAGAGTAAATTGTCAAGGGAAGTGGTCATGGCAACATCACTTCAGAGAGTGAAGTCTGCGACATTAGCAAGGATGGCTTAATGAACTGCTGTGCCAAATGTAGGTTGAGCTGTGCAAATAGCCGAATTAGATGATGCTGGAACCGAAGGCTTCAGTTTCTACCACCATCAGGCTGCTCTTTTCCCTTTGCCTCGCCTTGTCTCCTGATTTTCAGGTTCATTTTGCAGCTGGAGGTGGCTGCTCCTGGTGGGGGATAGCTGGTTGCAAGGATGCTGCGCAGCTACAGCCCTCACCCCCAAGGGTACCCGGGCTGCCTGCACTGCCCTGGAGAATCCTAATTTTGCCCTGGCTAGAAAGCCATGCACAAACCTCAGGAGAACTTCAGCTTTACAGCCTCACAGGCAATAAGTGCTTGTTAAATAAAACAGAAGAAGCATCATGCAGCTCTCCCCCTCCTCCTCAAAACACAACAAAATGAAACAAAAAAAGAACAGAAAGAATAGCCTTATCTCATACTGCCCCTTGGAGAAAATCCCTGACCTGTGCTGGGCCGTGGACTGTGTCTGAGCATCGCATTAGTTCATGGGCTTTTTTGCCCCTTGGTATTTGTGAAGCTGGAAAGGTGGGGGTTGCAGCTGCCTGCGTGCAGAGCAGAGCACAGTCTCACCACGGCACTGGGGACGTGCGTCCACAAGCCTAGATGCGCCAGATGACATGGAGAGTTTATTCACTGTGAATCTAATGGTTCCCCTGAGTTCCTTGCTAAAACCTTATCTTTCTTTAGACCAGGAAGTTCCTCAAAGGAGAAATCACTATTTTCTTCTTTTCTTGAGAAACCATCACTGACTAGATTTGGAGACAGGATAGCATCTGGATGGAATCTGGGGCCTGAGCCAACACAGTGATTTTATTTTATGGGTTATTCTTTCCACAGAATTCGGTAAGAGTTCAGCTGAATCATATTTTTTTTTTGTAAATATATGGAAAAAGTTTTATAAAAATAAGAATGTTTCTGAAGCTGTGGTGGGAAAATTTTAATGGAGAGTAGAGTTTTAAAAGGAAAGTTTTCACACATTTTTGCAGTAGCTTATTCCTGGAGCTGATGGTTTTACATAGTCTGACTCTTGTAGATCTTTAACAACAAAATAAAATAACACCCCCCTACCCCAAAACATGGAAGTGAAACTTCACAATTCATGAAAAACTGTTTTGACTATTTTCCTTCCAGACTGCCTTCTTACAAGTCCACCCACAAGCTCTAACTATTAAAGAGGAAACATGAAAGGACAGAGAGAGTAAAATGCTCGAGGAAAAAGAACATGTTCATCAAAATAACAAACAAGATTAATTCCATATGAAAGTGAAAATTTTTATCTATGCTTCCATGTTTTGCTATGACACACTGGTCTGGATGAGGTGTTATTTAAGTAGGACTGACTGACTCAGATGACATGAATTCATTTGGGTAGATGCCCGATACATTGGATATAAATATAAAGAAATAAAACCTCTATTGCCTTTAAGTTATTAGAAGTGCAGTCCTATCTATTTATTGTAATTTCCCCTCTGAATAGCAGTAATTTGATGACTAAAAGACATCTAGGAAAAAGACTTTATGTCTTTGCTTTTCCTTTAGTAATATCTTAATTTGTTGCACTTTTAATGACCCTTTACCTGGTTAATCACTGCAATAGCTTTTCCAGTGTGGCTTTGCTGTCTCTATCCTTAGAGGTTTTCAAGATCCATATGAAAAAAACTCAAGCAAGCTGGTCCAATCTTTTACACAGTGATATGACAATTCAAGCTTACTCAGCAGTTCCTCTTATTTAAGCTCTTCAAACCACCTTTACTGCCATTTCATTTTTTTCCTTGTATAATATGACCTAATTCACTTCATACCTTCCCTATTATGAAGCTCGCTAATATTTCTCAAAATTCTTGTACAGATGTATTCATTATAGGACCTAGCAGAGCTAGTCTTTCTCCCCAGGACATGTGTCCTTTGGAGGAAGGACTGCAAGACCAGTTTTCCAAAAGAGACAGCTGAGTTTAACAGATGTCTTCTATTGATGTTGACAGTTGAAGAGGTTACATATGATTCTGTGACAGTGGGAAAAAAAAAAAGACAGAAAAAATGCAAAAGATCATAGTTCAACTACATTTGCTTCTGGCATATAAATATTTTATTGAAAGTAAGGGGGTTGGGTATATCATCATTAGTCAGTCTAAAGCACTTTCTTTTTCTTCCCTCTAATTAACTAGAGAGATTTAAATGTGAAACTCCAACATCCCAGTGCAAATATGATATAAATCTGTCACTATTTCAAATGTGTGAGTTTGAACTAACACTTCCATATTCTTGTCTTTAAGATAGCTTCACTGATGCTAGGTCGAGAACGACAGTATTCTTTGTTTTTCCATTTCCTTTTAATATTTTTCTTCATTCCATTGAATTCTATGAATTGGAAAACACATGCCTCCCTCCCAGAAAAAGTAAAAGAGGGGACTGTGTTTCCCTGCATGCCTATAACCCGTATATTAATTCATATCTTCATTGCAAAATGGCTCTAAAGCATTAGTGAGACTGATCAACAGAATTTTATGCTCACACATTTTACTGCAAAGGAAAAGAGAGAAAGGAGCAGTGTAAATCAACCCCTTTCTGAGTGCTGGCTGCACGATGACAGTCACATGCTGATAAACAGCTCCCGATGTGGCTCCAGGCTGACCTCTCTTTGAACCTGATTATGAAGTGTCTCAGGTTATTTAGGGAGAGATTTTAGGAAGTTAGAGATGGTTTTGAACACTGGCCACAATGCTCTGAAAGATGCCTTCCAGGTCTGAACAGCAACTCAGGTAAGGACGTGCTCAGTCACTCCTGCTTGGATTTGAATTTCTATTTTGTGGTAGTCTTGTGACCTAGTACTTAGGCATTATAAACTTATAATGTGGTTAAATAACTTGGTTAATCAGACCAAAGCCATTCTCACCTCATCCTTCAAGTGGTCAACAACTTTTAAATTTGAAATATTCGTCCTGCAGGTTTGTGATTTCATTTCACATGGAACTCATGCAAAGGAAAGAGAGAGCTCCCTTCACTTGAATTCTTTTGTCACAGACAATACTGTTCTGCATCCTGTAATACGTGAATAATATGTCTCTGTGCAGCTAACAGCTGCAATGTTGTTAGTGGGAAATTGTTTGTGTAATTGTAATGGAATATGTCTCATATAAAATAGCATGCAAATGGACTTACAGAACATGTTTCAGTAATAAATAATATGTACTCTGTAATTAAAGTAGGTTGCTTACATAGAATCTTATGAGCATGTGGTATTTTACAGGAATACAAAAATTCAAAGTGTTTAGCAATAGAGTTGTTTTCTTCAGGAAGTGCTCATATAATAAAATTTCTTATAATAAGTGGTGCAAATGGTGAAGCCAGTACTTAAGGATACCTACCCGTTTCCCTTAAAAGATCTAGTCTGTAATTTCAATTTCATCAAACAACATAAAGCCTCGACAGGAATTTTCCATGCTCTGGACCTACTAAGGAGAGATTTTTTTACGGAAATATGAGTTAAAATAGTTTATTCATTTCTCAGAATAGGGAGCAATATTTTGATTCTTGCATATGGCACTGATTTTTTTCTCTGAAAAAAATGTAATGCCTTCATATTTTATTATTTAGTATTTTAGTAAGCATTAAAAATTATAATTCTTTTTTGTTGTTGTTTTTAATGCTCTCCCAGACTCGCCCCAGCTGATAAACTGGTAGAAAAGCACACTATGCAGATATTCAGCTGCAATTTGATTACGTTTGGCAAAAAAACATCCTACCTCATCTGCAGCAGCCCTACAGATTCTGGATACTAACTTGGACTGGGAATGCAGAGTATACGTAGGCAGCTGCCGCCAAAACTGGTGGCATCAGGCGGGAAGCAAGAAGCATCTAATTCCGTGAAGTCTGCAAGGTAAGCCGTGACGCTTGGCCTCAGAGGCCGGGGTCGGCTAAGGTCAGGGAAGCACGGGGTATCCGTGTGCCCCTGGGCAGTGGGAGCGTTGCTGAGAGCCGGAGCTGACGGCATCTAGCAGTCCTGTCAAGTTGCTAAAAGTGGGAAGAGAAGAGAGAGCTGCTGGTGAACACGTGTCAGGTCTAGGGTGGCTCCGCTGCTGAATTCCCTGAGGAGACAGCACTGCGGGCCTTTCCCTTTTCTTCTGTGCCTGATGCCACTGCCTCGTCCTCCTCCTCCCTCCAGAATGTGTGCTCTGCACACTCCTCCCTGGAAGACTGTGCTAAACCGGCACATCCAAGTGCACAGAGGCAGGGGAGATGTGGAGGGAGGAGGGCGGGAGACGTCACAGGAGGCTGTGAGACAGGAAGATATAAGAAAACTTTCAAGACTGTGCTAAGTAGTGATGTACCATCCTGAAAATGGTCAAGACCGTGTGTTTTAGATGTCCTGCTGGGTGACAAGTGCAAACAGAGCACTGGGAATGAGAGCTGGCACCCTCTGGAGAGAGCTGTGTTCTGCCTGCAGTGAGCTCCGCTCCAGCGGTGAAGAGAAAGGGAGAAAGGAAGGATAGAGAGGTAATGAAAGGAAGGATGAGAGAAGGTAGGAAAGGTGTTTGGACAGTTTGGTGAAACAGCAAAGAGCAGCAGGAAGAGCTAAGAAGAAGGAATATGAGGAAAAGGCAGATGGAGTCATGCAAGAGGAATGGAGGGTAAGAGACTAAAATGGAAACAAACTCAGATTTGTCTAGGGAGAGTGGTGACAAGGGAGAGCACACGCATGAGCACAGGCCTCTCCGAAGTGACTGGAGCAAAAGGAGTCTAAAAGGAGTTTCGGAGAGCAGAGACAGATCCAGAAATGTTTGTGTGTCCCCCGTATATAAGTGTGAAAGTACATGCACACAGAACCCATCAAAGAAGTTGCTGTAAAATTATTTATCATACCATATATAGGTATGTGATTGTGAGCATAGTTACCCTTTTCCACAAGATCCCAGGCTTATTAAGTCTGAAGAATAAAAGGGAACCATTTTGGCAGGTTAAAGGTCTGAGTATCCATCTTATCTCTTCAGAATTTCAGTGAACATGAAGAAAAAAATTACTGAATGCTGCCCTAGAGAAGGAGATGACATCCTTGTTTCTGACTCTGAGGGCTTTTGTGAGAGGTTGGATGGTTCATTAAAACCAGGCTGCTAGTGTGTGTTTTCTGGATGTCTCAACAAAGATGTTATAGTTCTGTTTCGCAGAAGAGAACAAATAGGTCTGCTTTCAGCATATAAAGATTTAAAAAGCACAAAAATACTATGACAGTACTAAGTACTCTGAAAAACTCACCCCTATGTGTTTCAAATTGGCATACAAATGAAAGGATACTTTTGATAATTTTGGCCTAAAGGTGTTTATGATAATTCCCCATGTGTGAAATGGAGTTACTTCACAGGCGGACAGTGTAGATAACTTCATTTGTGTCTTTAAAAAATGCAATGGATGCACCAGCAAGCATTTAGAAAAGCTCATGAGAGAATGAACAATTCCGTGTTCAGAATGGGTTTAGCAAATAATGAATGGAGCTGTATACCTAGAATAATGAAGAATAAACAAATAAAATTACATCAAGCTATCCTTTCAAGGAATGCTTTTTATTCTTTCACTTTAGCAGACAGGATCCAGGAAACAATAAAAAAAGGAAAAGAAGTATGTAAATCTATCATTTAAAAGCGTAACCTGAGTTATAGGCAGTCCTGTTATTGTAACCTGAGCTAATTTTGCAATTTTAGTGTGTATTTCACGGTCATGGGGGAAGGTGTGTTACTATATGCAAGAGAATTCATTTGTTACTTAATTCTTCAGTGTGGAAATAGCAAATATTGATCCAGAAAATAGATATTTTCATTAAAACAAAATACTTTCTGTTGGGATTTGACTCAGGTGGAGACAAAGCTCTCAGTTTCAGAGGTGGTAAGACTGAAGGTGTTTAGTAGGCTTCTGAATCTGGAATATTCATGTGTGTACTCTATCATTATTATGAGTATTTGATAAAAGTCAAGCTCTTGAAATGTACTGTTAGTATCTTTTTCTACTGTTCTTTTGAAGAACAATATCATCTTTGTTGGCACACTTTCCATTTTTCCTCTGTAAACAGAATTGTATTTTGTTGCTTCATCTCAGATAATTATATGCTGATACTTAATGTTGAATTAACATGAGGAAAATGATAAAACAAACCTGAATCTTTTTTTCTTATTTTCTGAACATTATGCACACAGCCTTCCTCAGAACAGATTTGAGATTATTTTTACTTTTCTTTTTAGACTCCAGTGAATACCATTAACCTCATGAGCTTTGGTTGTCTATTTTGCCCATTTCACTATGATCCCCTGTTACAAATGAAAGTTTATACTTTAATCTTTAAGGACAGCTTATGTAAAGAAAAAGGCTCTTAAAGCAAAAGAGTGATGTAGCTAGCTATATCATTAAAAACTTTCTGAACATAATGATCACTGTCAGGCACACAGAATTACTACTGTGTTTATTTCATTCTTAAATTACAGAAAAGCTCAGAATACCTTTTCTGACATTCATCACAGAATCTGTGATGACAACCTAATTCATAAATAATCTCACAATTCAAAAAGTAGCACTAGGCTGGCAATTCAGATAGACTGAGTAATTATTTTTAATAAAGCAATTTGTTATTTTTTTTCTAATTTCCTAATTGATGTTAGTTTGAGTGAATGAGAGCATAGAAAATGCCGATATGCCTCCTTGCCTAAAGTACCTTGCCTCAAGTGCCTGTTCTTTTCAACCATGATGGAATCGAGGAATACATTTGAGTATGAATTTGTCTCTCATTAGTAATTTATATCAAGTACGTAAACTCAGTTTTGTATTTTGAATAGCAACAAGGATATGACTAGAGAATCATAGAGAATCATAGAGAATATGAAACATATAAACTGCCTTTACATATTTTTATACATTCTATTGATTTGTTTAGTTTAAAGCATTTTTGCTTTAATGCATTTTTGCTTAAATGCATTTTTGAGGAAAGAATGAAACCATCTAACATTTTAGCCTCAGAAGACTCCGTAACTGCATTTATGCAAGTTGTTCTATAGAACAGGTGAATATCTGTGACAGATATCTTGGTTCCGCACAACTTACTGTGACATAAAATAATGAACAATTTTGGAGGAAACAAGTATGGTAAGCAATTAATATTATTTAAAATAATAAGAATAATATCAACAGAAGATAACTTGTAGATGTTCAACAATGTGATCAACATCGATCTAATTAGCACTAGGTTAGAAATGATATCACTCTTCATTCCAAATGATTAAGTGGATCTTAAATGTGTCTAGACATTAAATAAGAGAAATCATCAAAATTATATTAGGTTGATATCACACTGCGTAAGTTTGTAAGTTGGGTGAAGAAAATTATAAGAATAGTTTTGTAGAAATCCAAAGTTAACGCATAAAATACCTATCAAGATCTTTTTTTTAATTAGAAAAGTGAAAACAAAATTAAATTTCATGAATCCGGCTTGTAACATTTTCAAATGGAAAAAAAATCTTTAAGATATTTTTGACACAGCCTTTTGATACAAACTCTTCTACATTACTGAACAAGATAACTTTTCAGGAAGATTTCCTAATCCCATCAACTTTTCCATATCAAGTTCTTTGCCAGAGCTGCTTATCATCTGAAAGATCCAAAAACCTCCTGCTCCAAGATTGCATTACATGACGAAGTTTGTCACTTTATGTAGGCAAATAAAAAGGAAAATCAAATCAAAACAAAACAAAACTTATTACGTTGTTAATCTGTTTTAATGCTCCTAGTGATTTAATGCCATTATTCCAAAAAGGACATTTTGGACATGATTTGGATGAAATACAAGCTTCATAACAGGAAGAAAGATGGAGGATGGAGAGGCAGAGTACAGACCTAATCCAAAGTCTCTTGAAAGCACTTGTTTCTACAATCTTTCCTGAGTTTCTCATGAATACCCATAATGGAATATTTGCTCTACTTCCTCATGTTAACTGACAGAGAATGATTAAAAATTTATGTAACTTGGCCAATTCTACCCACACTTTAAGAGCGAACCCCTGCAATGGCTCTATCAAATGACAAATCTTAAAACATTTGGAACTAAATTCTATCATTTTCTATTATCATTTAAAAAGTTTTATATAAGTTGAATTCTAATTCCTTTCTCAAGAGGTATCTTCTAATAAACAGAAAAACACTCTGAAGGAGAATGAATAGAAATGCTCTGTTCCTTATGTCCTCAGAGAGAAAAATCCCTTATTTAACTGGAAAACCTGAAGAGAAAATCAAGAGACAAAAAAAAAAATATTAAAACAAAATTCACAATGCTATTAATTGGCTGCATGTGTATATATAAACCGTGCATACGGGAACTAAGAAGTCAGCTCGTGAAATTATCAGGAAAGCTGGTTTAGAGCAAAATAATAGCAAAAACCTTTTCTAAACCTTTTCTAAGTATCCAGTTAGAATGTGGAAATCGGAACTGAAAAAACGCTATGGAACCCCAGACAGGAAATATAGCAAAAATGACTTGACAAATTAATGGAAGTTTTATTCACTTGTGGTGTTTAACATGACAGTGTGCGTGCAAAGCTTAGCTTGAAAAAGCATTAATCTGCTGAGCTTGATCAAAGATGTGACAGGAACTGTTTTTTATACTCTCCCACGAGAATCCATGACTCTACACTACTTTGGGGAAATTCTTATGATATTGGAATCCTTGCTGTGTCCCAGTATGCATCCTCTTATGGTCATGATGACGACTGGGACTGTAACTTTTGCCTCTTCATATACACAGATGGCCATAAAGCATTTATGGAAGATAGGCTACAGTTTGATCTACTCTTGCACAGTGTTTTTCTTGCAGATTTAAAATATTTTTTCAATGATTTTTACTATAAATTGCTAAAAAGACATAGTTTCTTATTTCTATTCTGTGTATTTTGAGTACTATCTACTCTCCTTTCATAGGTGGCATTTTTCATTAGGATATGTAGAGTTCTACTTTCTGATGTGTTCATGAACTGGTACACTTCAGTCGGAGTTGCCACAGGACCAAGAGGCAACAAACATGTTCTGCATAGTTCCTGGTTCTGGAAGGAGTCTCTTGGTAGAAAATCCAAGAACTCTTGACTAAGATATATTCAAAGATATACCAACATGAATGAGATTGCTTATTGTCTTGTAGTGCTACTCCCTCTTTTGAGATAATAAAATATTGATCAAGGCTCCCAGAATAAGTAAGTGCCATAAATAACCACCCAAAGAGCATATACGAAACAAAGTTAGCTTAATGTATATTTACATTATAATGAGGTGTGTAGTTCATATACACAGCATAGACTCAAGAAGGTAAATGGCACCAGACTTACTAGAGTCTTAAAATGGTTAGTATGATGCTGATTATTCTTTTATTTAGAAAGTGTTCTGTGTGAGTGTAAGTGTGTGGAGACATTTGGGACAATTCAGTGTTGCAATAACACTGCATGGATATTAGAAGGTATTATATTTACTGGTGCTAAAGACACTCATACTACGAGATAGATCTTGTCCTAAATGCTTTACAGCCTCACAGAAACAATGAACAACTGGAGAAGAAAAGTATTAATGTTCAGTTTGAAGAGCAGGAAACTCACATAATATTCTCAGTTTCTCTCTGCTTAATTGTCTTGTTTTCGAAAAACTGAATAGATAAGCAATAAAACATTAAAAAATCCTTAATAAAATAATTGAGATGAAATGAAATATACCATGATGTCATAACAAAATTTCAAACCATTAGTAATTTTCGAGTCCTGGTACAGAGTCACACTTTCATATTCTAATGCCACCCAAACTCCCAGCCTTTGGAAACAAACATTACAGCTGAAATGATTAATTGTCACAAATGTCACATTAATTGTCACAAATGTCACAAGACAAACTACTGCCCTACCAATAATGCAAAGCATGGCAACACAACTGTGGTCTGAAAAGGGACTAATTTAGTCCAGATATTCATCAGTATAGAACTGACCAGACTTTATGAGTGTGCAGCTTTAGCCTAACTTTGCTTTAACTGAAATCAGCAGGAAAAATCCAGAAAACTCCCTGGGAACACTGATAATGCGAGGCAGCAAGTCTTGTAAATCCTGCCCCAGGGGTTTGATGAAGAATTCTTTGAAAACCCCATTGCATAACTTTATGAAAATGTTTATCAGTTAGGTTTGACTCTTAATTCATAAAAGGATATTTGAACTTTTTTTGAAGATCAGTTAATCTTAAAATTTGAGATTGTGAGTTTTTTTCCTTTCTAAAAGAAGCATATATTCCGTCACAGTGAAAATGTACGTATGTTTGTAGGTGGAAGTGGGTGCAAACAAAACACAAAGACAACCTCCCCCGCACACACATATTTCTGAGCTAGAAACTTTGGAGACAGGCAATTCCAGAAGTTCTTTTGTTGAAAATCAGATGTCACCGGAATCCTTATTATCAGCTTAGTAGTTTCTTATCCTTGTTATTTGTGCAACTCTCAACTATGGGACTGAATCGTGTCTCTGACTCACAAGCTGAAATGCTTTTCTCAGACCCTGTGGGGTGATGCTCAGCACTACAGCAGTCTGCTCCTTTTTTCATTCTTTTCCAGGCCAAAAAAAAACCTTACGCAGGGCAGAAGGGAGCTGCAGTTCAATCCCCATCTAGGATCCCCTCCAGGTGGCTGCACTCCATTGCGCTCACCTGCCCCGCGCCTTAGACACTGGAAACTCAGGCCTAGAAGAAGAAGCAGGATGTCCAGAAGAAAGTAAAAATGCAGAGTTTCACATACACATGCTTCTGAGCATCTCAGAAGAAAGTTTACATCCTTTTAATTTTGGCTGCTGATTCCTATCTCTTCCTATTTTACTCAAAACTGTTTGAGTAATTTCTGCCTCTCCAGATGCTATGGTTCCCTCTTGCAAACTGTTGCAGATTTGAACGCAGCTGACTTTTCTAGTAATTATTGTTTATGTGGTGAATCAGGGAAAAGCTATTTAAACGTTTCAGTCTTTCCAGGCTTTATTATCTTGTCTCTGTAGGAGGACTTTTCTGTCCAATACGTCTCTGCTTGATCTAGATGCTTATGTGGGCCCAGATCCAGTGAAGCTCTTTATTTGTTTCAAACACAAAAATCATGCTACGCTTGCAACTTCAGTGTGATTACTTTTAAATATAAAATGAAACCTACACCTAAGTGCATTGCTTATTTGGGACAATTAATTACTGCAGTGCTAGGACTCAGCCTCCATGTGATGGCCATGGACATGCCACCAGTGCTCCAGCTGCCGTCTGCTTTGACTGCATGTTTTTCTCCCCAAATAACAGAACCAGTACAAAAAAACATTTCTAAAATACCAACACACTGTTTCCTAACTTTAAGCAAGCATCTTCCTTGAAAGGTCTAGACATCCCTTCAGAACAACTATCATGACAGCATCTCTTTTGAGCCTATAGAACAGCAGGGTTCAGGTTGCCTCATTTCTGCGAAGTACAGCCATGGACAAGTGACGTAGCTCTTGCTCTGTTTCACAAACGTCTTTAGTTTTCCACTAGAATAACTTCTTATATGGTGTGCAATAAGTATGATTCTGAAAACACAATCTGTAACCATCTGTAATCTTCTTGCTCTGCCAAAAGCACCTGCATCTCTGATCTCACTCTTTATACAGCTCTTTCAGGAAAGGAAGCCAACAGGTCGTGGAGGGCATCCTGGAAATTATTTAATGTCTCTTCTTTTTGGTATTGCATGTCACCTCTTATTTCCATAGTGTGCCTAGATAACCGATCAGCAATTTTATTGTGAGCAAAAGTGAATCTCAAAGTATTTTTAGCTTTTGGAGACAGCTTCATATAACTAAATACAGCAAATAAAATGTGACATCTTGTATTTTATACACTGGAGTGTGGCAGTGTGCTGCACAGTGCCCTAAGGTACTGCTAAGGCCCTTCTATCTGCAACTCTGCAGCCTGCCTTTTCTCTTCTCTTATAGCTCCTGGGTTTCTCCACTTGGAAAGATTTCCCCTCTTACCTTTTGCTCCCTCTCTCTCTGTTCATGCAGGGGGATTTGTCTCAATATACAGTTTGTGCAACATAAATGAAGAAGGAACTAAACTTCAACATTTCTCAATTAGGTTTTCATAGGGTTCTCTGTTGGGTGTTTATTTCACTTGTACTATATTTTGAAATTTCTGTAGTTTGAAGCTTTAACGTATTCAGAATACTTTAGTATTCTTACGTGATAGTAGAGACAGACAAGACATAATATACTGTTTTACAAGATCAAGAATGTCTGTCAAAAGATGTGGTAGATTTTAACACCACCCTTAGATTTTCAAATGCAATTTTCAAAGCAAATTCCTATTAGTGTGGAAAACTCTTCAGTTTAAGGATATTAAGAAATAATAGATAGCCCTTGTGTTGTCAGGACTAAGTTCCAGAAATTAAGTTTTATCTTTAGCCCCCTGTCAATTGATTTATTTGGCAATGAAATTGAATGCCAAGAGCTCTTCCTAAAGGTAGGTTGAAAGACTTCCTGTTACTGGCATGAAAATGCAAATCCTCAGTGTAGCTAAATAGACTACTTGGGAAGAATAAATATTAGAAACCACCTCAGTGGAATGGTGTGAAACTAAAAAGGACAGTTACATTTACTGTTATTGCCACCTAATAGTCTTATTTACATCAAAATGAGGTAGCAAGAGAACTGAAAGTGGTATTCTGACAAAGAGATGCAGAAGTGTCCCAGTGGTAAGCAATGATGTAATATTCTTTTGTTTATATTTGTTAGCTTAATTAATCTTATTTGAGTTAAAACTCAACTATCTGCTCATTAATCCTAAGAAATAAAGGCACAGTTTTAAATGTCATTAGGATTTCTCTTAAATCATCAGGTGATGATAAATGATCAGGTGAATACGAAGAGTAAAAGCTTCATAGAATAAAACTGTAAGCATAACTGCAAGTACACCTGATGCTTTAGACTTCAGCAAACAAAAATTATAGCTCCTAATGCAAGCTCAAAAATATGTCTACAATTTCAGTGTTTCAAAAGGGTCCAGATGTAAAATCGTAGAATGGTTATACTATTATGTGGTAGTGGATAGATATCTTCTTAAGGGTCTCATGGAATCAATTTATATTTGGATTGAGAAAATGGACCTGGAATTAAGAGACTTGGGTGCAATTTCTAGCTCTTTTCATTTTCTGCCTGCCTACTATTTTTAAACTGGGTTTAGCAATCCTTTCATTCCTACTCTTGTGTGGATTTAAGCTGTTAAGGGAAGAGCTGTTCCTGCAAAGAGAGAAATTTCCTGTTTTCACAGAAAGAGGGAGAAGTGATATCCATCTCCCTACAAAGGAAATCTCACATAGAGGTGACTATGTGAAAACCACCAGTTACAGAAGGATACTGATATTGATAAATAAGAATTGTGGGCAACAAATGGAGATCTTTCTATTCAGATATTCTACACCCTGAAAACAGTGAAATGAAAAGTAAAGAATTTGGGCTTAAAGGTTGTTTTTTTTTAAGAAGTGGGGCTTTTATTTTTCCATTTATAGAAAAAGCTCAGATGTGCCTAGCTAGGAGCTCAGAAGGAGACAAATTTCAGCTGAAAATTTAAGTAGTACCTTTAGGTAAATAGCTTTAAGATCACCTATGATTTTATAAAATTGCAAGACTCATAAGAGAATCTTTTTAAAACAAATTTAAAGTTCAGACATTTATATATTTTAGATGTCCTCAGAATATTGCTGCAACAGGAAATGCCCATCCACCCTTGAATTTATCAACAAATGTCATTCTTGCTCTTATTAAGGAGCAGTGAAAGACATTCACAGAAACTGTCTGAAAGCAGCTTGTTTTACACACTCCATAACCAGCATGAAAAGGAGGAGAAAAAATGTGTATTATCGAAACAGAGATACTGTGAACGAAATCTTAGTTTTGATTCCAAGAATTATCAGTTTTGTACATTATGCTCAGTGAAAATCAAATTTGAGTCCTGTCCTTTAAAATCTTTTGGTTGCCTAATCATTTCTTAGGCAAAGATATTTGATAAAAGGTTCATCTATTGGATTAGGATGAGAAAGAGTTTTTTAAACATAAATACTTCTTCTAAATTCTAAATATTTTTAATAGCTTGAAAACTACTTAGTCTGTAGACTTTCTATTTTTATAACTTCAGACAATATCAGCTCTTAAATTATTTTAAAGAATTCACAGTTTGAGTTTAACCATATTTCTCAGCTGGATCATTGTGATTTTATTCTCTTACTCGTGAGAAAAACTGGAAAAACTCTTACAATATGGTTACAAATAAATCTTATTTGTCTCTGGGTTGTGATGTACAAAGAACACAGAAGCAGCCTGATAGAGAAATCTGACAACTGGACATACAGTAATTGTATGTACCATTCTAACTCCTTTTTCTTATTAATAAAAATACAGCATTTTGAAAAAGAAAAGCACAGCAACTTCTCAGGGCGAACAGTTTCAATTTGCTCAAAAATACCTACAGTTTAAAATGAATTAATCCTTTAAAATTGTTGTGAAGGACTTTCAGTTCCATTGGGCTCATTCATGTAAGTAGGAGCTGAAGATATTGGGCAACAACATCTCTTAATCTTAATGGCTCTACCTGCTGTACCTGTTCAAGAGAACCATCTTGCAAAGGGCATGCTATAACATTTACTAAGTGAGGCCTTGGATACTTTGTCTTTTCCTTTTTGTCTTGTCCTCCATTCTCGTAAGAGTAGGTGTGAGATTCTGTATTTGTTCAAGAACATGATTCATCCATCACAAATAATACTTAGTTTGATGGTACTTTGGTTTCCCATGAGATAATTCTAAGGCTTTATAATACAGGCTGTACCTGAACTGGGGAAAAAAAAAAAAAAGATGTATGTTTAAAATGACTGGACTTTTCAAATGTTCCTGTTGTGTATGATATAATAATATGGCTGTGTTCTAGTTACAGAATTCACATGCTATAAACACAGATGTTCCTAGCACAGAAAACAGATGTTTTCAAAAATAGACAAGAAACAAAACAATTTGACAATCTCCAGCAATGACAAAATCTGACAAGACATATGGTGCTCAATTCGATTCTGTTCATTATAGTGTCTAGTGCCCTTTGAGACTCTTTTGTATCTACAGCACCAATATCGGGACTGTTCCCTACATGCGACCTAAAGGATACCCATAGCTTTCTGGACTGTTAGAAATCAAACAAAATATCAGAACTGGCACTCGATGCTTTGTGTTTGTGTAGTGGACTTGCAGAACTGCAGTGAGCTGAACATTTGCCTGGTGATGCTAGGCACACTATTAGCAAACCAAAAGCAATCTGCCCCTTGCAGTCCAAAACCTGAGGTAACTAGACTCAATAGATTTGTCTAAATCTTATAAGGAGGGGATTGAACTCAGGTGACAAGATGGGAGTTTTTTCCTCCGGGCAGCTGCATGTCTTTGAATATGCAACGCTTTTTTTTTCCCAAAGAAACTGGTTTTCTTTTATCTGATTTACTCCAGAGGATGCTGAAGTATCAAAGATTTGATATCACATTATCATAAGGAATTAGTAAAGCCTATCAAATTAACATAAGTAGTAAGCATTACCTGAGACTGGTAAAATATTGTTCCAGTTGGAAGGGAATGTAGTCCAAATCATCCCCACAAAAGTATCTTGTCCTTGTGCCAACAGTCTCAAAAGTAAAATTTGGACTGCAATCATTGTGACAGGTAGATTGAGATAATTAGTTTTTAATGGTTTTCAGAAGAATGTTTCCAGTTTGTGTGTAGTAGTGATGCATGTGTCATTCTTCAAGCTGTGGCTCTCAGGACTTCCAGAGGCTTTTCTGCCAACTTATCTGCAAAGCAGCAAACATTTTGTAGGATGCCTCATATGCAAGTCTGCTGCTGCTTCTCTTTGTCAGGGCTTCCTTTGGTGTAAATTCAACTCTGAATAAATTTGTAGGCAGCAGTAGGATGAAGAGGTAAGTCTATACAAAGTTGAAAAGAGACTTGAGAAGTAAACTGTAAAGAAATTTGAGATCTAAAAAAAACCATTTTTTGTACTACTAACTGGATCCAAATGGCACAGATACCCAACAGAAGCATATAACCAAGCACATTTGGGCTAACATTTATGTTTCTACTATTCATTGAGGGCTTTTAGATTTTTGTTTTTTCTTAAGAGAATCCTTTGATACCATTTTTTTTGACAAGCCAAGACAATAAGAAATGATCAAGGAGCTTAACAAACAAACAAACAGAAATGCGATCAACAGACAATGAAGTTGGTCAAAGTTCAGTATTTGGTCAGAAAAAATAACTGAAAATAATGTATGGAATATATATTTGTCTTTACTGTTTTATGCAATACACACCTGCACCTGCATTGTTTAATTCAATGATATTGACCAGGATAAATAAATAAATAAATAAAAGCCCCATCTAGATCATTAGTGTTGAAGGATAGACAACTTTTTTAAATTGTACATATACTTAAATATATTTAAAGATAAATAAAAGAGGATAGTAATGATGGAAATAGAAAGATACATCAGAATAGAACAACTATTTTTCTCATTCAAAAATGCTTTAGAGGGGATGGTAAAAGCGACTTTTCTGGATAGTGTTTCTGTAGATACTCAACGTTGCATATGAACATGAGGAATATTACTAGAGAGATAAATATTGCCAAGAATATATCATTATGAGGACCTGTAGCTTCAGACAATGGAAAATCAATGTTAGGGTTTCCTGCAGTATGCATAATAGTAGGTATGATAGCTTGCATGCTGTTGTAGTCACTGAACTGAAGAGAGGCTGTCCTACTTTAAATTTGGATTTGGTATGTAATGAGGTCATTATAAAAGAGCTAGAACAAACAAAAAATATTGGATTGAATGACCATATTGATTTAATTGAATAAAATATATCTCCAACAAATGTCCTCCAGCCTGACTCATTTCCCAACAGCCTTCTCTCCTCTAGGGAGAATGTCATTTTTCATTACAAGTTAAATCAGGATAACTATTGGTGCGCAAGTAGGAAGGCAAAGCAATGACTCAGGGTAACATTCCACAGCAAACATTTGAGGGTACTTTGAAGATGAGTCACTGAAGAGGCTACTTCAACCTCCTCTGAATTAACTGAACTATTTTTCAATGGGCTGATAAAAAAAAAATAAATTTAAAAAAAAATAGGAACTGAGGAACTAAACTTCAGCCAAAAGTAACACTCCAAAATGAAAAACAGATCATGCAAGAGCTGTTTATAGGACTCAGAAAGAAATGGAGAATACTGGTGTTCCAAGTATTCATTACAGAACAATAATGTTCAGCTATGACTGATGGTTGTATATGAAACCTGGTGTTTTAAATTCATTCTTCAGTATCAAGCTCTAACTTGTTTTTAGGATTAAATAATGTCTTGGTTGGAAGAAAACTGTCCTTTTAGTTTGTTCATCACTAATCACAGCCTCATACAGGGAAACACGCTGTCATACTTTCATTCAGAAAGTAATTTTCATTCTTTTTCATGAGAAACCCATGATCTGGATGAGTGTCTTAACAGGTAAACTGTTATTTTCAGGGAATGATGTGTGAAGTCTAAAACTGGACCAACCTACTGAACACAGTGGGAATAAGACATGAAAACACAGCATTTATGGAAGGGTATGTGATAGAAATAGGAGAGCAAAAAATGTAATCAGACTTATGCAAGAATTCAAGCTCATCTTGCTTCCTACTAACAGCGCCTATTTTCTACCTAGATGTTTTCTACCTGTTTTCATGACACTTGTAGAAATTTAATATATTTGATACCTCTCCCCTTTAGGGGAAACAAACAGGAGTACCACACATGCTGTGTGATCACAGAATTTATGATGATACTTAAAATGAAATATATTTAATTATGTCAGCAGTGAAATCTTGTTGGTGTAGTTAATGAAATGAAGTACGAGTTCTAGATTGAAACAATCAAGTTTGATTAGCACAGTATATGGCAATGAGGAGGGGCTATTTTGTTAGGATAAAGCAAGTGGAGAAATACAGTTAGGATTTACAGAATTCTTCTAATTCTGCATTATTATATCAATTCTTACTCTAAATAAAGTAAGATATAAGTAGTTCACCTCTACAGGAAATAATACCACTTAAAATGCAACTTTTTCTTTTAGAAAAGGCCAAAGCTGAAAAAGTTAAAGATCATGCTTTGTAGGATCGAGAGAAACAAGATTAGACAAGAGCTCTGGAAAGAAGTGACTTGAACAATCTCAGTTTTGTAACAACTTTAATTACCAGATTTGCTTAAATTGCTTGGCAGTTAGTGAGAAAATTAGCTGGTAGTCCTGTGGAGTTAATGACTGAAAAATTAATTTGAAGCCCACAGACGTCATGAAAAAAAAAAAAACAAAATATTTTTTCTTGAGCCTTTAGATTTATTAATGCTTTTTGGGGGGGGGCGGATGTGTTATTCATACATTCTTAAGTCAAAACAAATATTTTATTGAATTCCCTAGTGTCTACTAAGGAGTGAGATTATTAGCAGCTTCCATAGGGGGAACACTAATAAGACATCTTTTCTCTACACAACTACCTGTTTTCATAAATGTTTAAAGAATCTCCCTCTGATGTTCTGACATGCCAAATCTGTCTGAAACTGGCCAACAGGTTCAGAAAGTTCTGGGGGAGGTTGGAGGAGGTCTCTCACATACTCAGGCATGCACAAAGCAGAAGGCAAGAAAAATCTGGGCACAGGGTTTTAACCCAACTCTGCGCCCTGTGTTCTTGCCTTACATCATGAGAGTTTGATCAAAACTGGAGTAAAAGATCAGCAATACAACCAACTATAAAAGTGCAAACCTCCTTGCCCTCAAAGGGACCCATGGGAAATAAGAGACAGTTATGAAAGATGGGAACAGACAGAAACTGGTGGAAGGACTGTGCTGTGTGAGGAACCCAATAGGATATGAAAAGAATGTGAAACACTGAAAGAAAGAGTATGGAACTTTAGTTTCTTAAAAGAGAGTCAGACTGATGAAAATTATAAGTAAATTGACTTGCAAAACAAATCTAGTAGATATATAATCCTCTCTTTTTTAAATGAAATCATCTCTTCTCTGTCCAATCATAATGCAATACAAATACAGATACCATTTCTGTATAAAAGTGTAGTTAGAGCATGGTTGGTACAGATACCATTTCTGTATAAAAGTGTAGTTAAAGCATGGTTGAGAACTTTTGCTATGTATTTAAAAGACTGAGTCTCCTTTCACATTCATGTCAAAGCTATCAAGCCCAGCTGCAAGTGATAAAGATTATCATGTGCAGAAACAAAGGTTAACAGGACATTTCACATATTATTTTCTCATTCTGCTGGCCATAAATAGTCTTATGATTTAACGATTCGTGGTCAGTTTACTACTAGACTTAATATGGGTAATATGTGTATTTGTTGAGGGTAGAAATGATGCCATTTTAGTCATTATTTTACAGACTTTTGATGAGATGGTGGAATATGACTTGATCATGAAATGATTCATACTGCCATCAGGCTGCCTTTTCAAGTCTTTGGGAAAATGTTATTCTTCAAGAACATAGAGCACAAAGGACACAGAGATCCCAGACATACATCAGTGCCATAAAATGCTTTCTATATTTCAATATCAAAATTATTACAAGAACACAAAAAAAGAGAGATATCCTGCTTCAAAAAATCTTGCAATAGACTTTAATATCATCCACTCTTGCTTTTGAAGTGCTGTTTAGGCTGAGTGAGAAAACGTGTGACATGCTCAGTCATCTATGTATTGTATCAGTGTCCCATGCTAGAGAATTTGGGACCATCTGCCATCAGCATCAGTGAAGCTGTGTAATTAATTAGTGCTTGTAAAGTACTTTGAGGATGAAGGGTGATGTGTGCTATGATTGTTTGTTGGTGGCTTTTAATCAGTGTTTTAAAAAGCAGTCGTCATGTTAATTCATAAAATCATAGAATGAACCTCTTTTGCCAATCCTTTAAGCTCTTGAACTTCTAATCAACCTACGGCTAAACAGAAAAGAAAAACGGTTTTCCTTTTCTAGCATGCTTTCTTCAAGGCAAATTAATTTTATAAAATTACACTAAAGGAACCTGAGTAAAACTAAAAAGAAATGCTTAAAAGTTTTATTTATTGAGACATAAGTTGGAACTTCAGTAGATGTGGGGGTGTTGTTGTTGTTTTTTCTAACCTCCCATGAATATCTTCCAGTCCTGAACAGTGAATCACTTTTTATGGGCAGCAAAATCTGCCATTGTCAACCTTAGATTGAGTTAATCACTATCAGGTCAGATATAGTCTGTCAAATGGCACAGGTTACAAGACACTGGATGGTTTAACAACCTGTAATACACTGAGCAGGCCACCAATCTCATGTGCTAGTGTAGATAATCAACAGGACATAGTAACTTAACTATCAGAGCAGAGACGAGCATCTTTCCCAGATTAATTCTACATTTGAAAAATGCACTTTCTTTTGTTTTTCATCAAGGAAGAATAATCAAATAATTTTATATTTATCTTTAATCATTGTGCAAGAATAATACCCACGCAGAAGAGATGCAAATGAATATTGGTTATTTGGTTGTCATCTTTTTATGTAAAAATAGGCTTTGTTTTATGATTTAGTTGTTGGTAATATCAAGATAGAAAATAGGTGGTTATTTTTTTTCATACTAGAACAGGATTGAACATTATTTTCCTCGAGGATCCATTTCAGAATTAATATCTAAAATTTATAATTTAATTTCAACAGTGGTTCCTATTTCAGAGTATATTTGGAGTGATTTATTTATCTGTATGCTTGCTTTTTTGTTATATGGTTAAGACTATTGATGAAGATTTTTAATCATCTGATTTGTTTTCTGGATTGTCTAAGTATTCATCTTTTCAAAATTCTCCCTTGCAAAACACCTCTGATATTCCTTTTCATAGCAGGGTCTGAGTAGCACTTCTGGAAATACATGAGAGACAAATATGTCTCTGTTTTAGAATGAATTTGTCTCTGTTTGTAAGTGCAAAATTTTGTTGAATATCTCTGCATGTAAAATAGTTGAGAGCACTGTTGGGCTTTGGCAAAACATGTCTCCTAGACTGTCACATTTCTATTTTGTTTCCCGAGTAGTTAAAGCAGCCTCACAAAACCTGTTTCTTAATTTACATGAGGAAAGAATTCTCCAGGGCTTGAGGCATCCTCTTCCTACATGGGCCGACTCCAGTGAATGCTTTGCACACACACACACTGTCGTGTGATGAAATGGCTGAGCAATGGTAGATTTGCAGAGGGCATAAATCTGCTAATGGGGAATTACTGTTCTGCTTCCCTCTCTTTAGGGAGAAACAGGCTGGGAGGAAAGGAAGGCTACATGGCAGCTGGAAGGACATTTGGGAAGGAAAAGGTCCGGGAGCCAGGCTATCCAGGGACATGGGGTTGTTTCGCATGAGCTCTTGTAGGCAGGTGGTTGAGCACAGTTTGGCACCTCCAGGACACAGAGACAGCAGCTTAACTGGTGGCCCAGGCAGTGGTGCAAATAACCAGATTAATTTCTGTGCAGGGATGTTGCATCAAATCATGCACTTAGACCTAACTGATGGTAGCAACGATGAGTGTCAATGTCATCGAGTGGGAGAGATCTTTCATATCCAAACTTCTTTCCAATAGAAAACTGGGTTTTCAGCAACTGGGTTTTTTGCTTTCCACAAAAGTCTTATACTTCCCGCAGAAAAATAATCACTATTTCCCAAATAGTTTTAATTGGCAAATTAAATAAATAAACTAAAGATACACCTTAGGTAGAGGGGAATTTTAAAAAATTACTATTCTGAAAGATGTGCCTATGCAGTGAAGGCATGATCTTATTTCTTATAACTAT
>JAUBNY010000048.1:6756963-6780519 GCA_032275445.1 Crypturellus soui | reverse complement strand
ATCATCTCTCGTTATTAGAAAATAATACAGTTTGAACACAAGCAGATTATCTGTATTATAAAAGAATGGAGCAAAATGGTTACTGAGATATTAACAGATAAGATGCCACAGTGGAAACTAAGCCAGGGAAAACACAGGGGCTGGCCAGGCACCCTTCAAGCTCTTGCCCCTATAGTGATTGAGGAGTGTTTTGAACATTTTCCCCTCACATACTACAGTAGATCCCAGAGGTGAAAAATTACTGTATACTGTATACTGAATACAGTATTTTTAGAAAATAATGCTAAGCTGAATAAGAAGACAGGTGCTCAGGCTGAAAAAAGGAGAAAAAATAGTGACTTTTTAGATTAATGCCTTTCATTTCTTATCTCTTTCTATTCCATCTAAAATTTTGAAAGATAGAAAATTGCACTGTTAATGGTATAAACAACAAAAGCCCATTTTGGGTCCCAAAAGGGCCAATTAAAATATTCCTGATGAAGAAACTAGATCTCTGAAAAACCATTGCATTAAGCAAAGGCAGATCAAAATACATCAGGTAATGGTTTATCTAGTTTATGAAATTAACTTACTGATGTCAGATCGAGTCTTAATAAGTGTCTCCAACAGACAAAATAACTGTTGCTGTAGTCAGTACATGTCATTCTTGCAAACTACGCTGAAGAATAATGCTAAAACTTGACTGGAATTAAAAAATCCTCATCTCATTAGATAACCTTTCAAAACATGTCTCCCAATACCTCTTTCATAGTTTAAAAAGGTATGAAATGCCTTTGCTGAAGTAGTTCTTCCTCTACCAATGTGATTATTATACTACCAGTAACATAGAATATACTTTCTTAAAGCATAAGCTTCTCTTTTTAAATATTATTCTTTCTTATTCATCCTGTCTTTGTTACTCTTAGGCAAAAACACACAAAATTAGATGGCAATAAGTTAAATGTGTGTAAAATGCGGGGCTCGGATTAGCATCTGAATGTGTGCAACACGAATATGTGTAAGATCATGCTGACACTGCATTTGGGCAGCATGAACACAGCTTTAATAGATATAGCTGATTGATAGAGAATAAATTAGCAGGGAAAAGCGAGGAAAAAAGAGCAATTCGGGTTTTAGTATGGACCCAGGAGAGCGCACTCTCAGAAGCTGAACCACAGCTTCTGAGTTAGGTAGTTGAAAGCAAGTTTAAGTATAGTTATCATTCCTGCAGTTATGCCCCTAGTTGCAATGTATACATAACATATGACCTCCTGTGGAGAGATAAATCAAATTCTGAAAGTTGAATATATTTGGATTCTCAGATATGTTTCAGGTAATTTACAAGTATAAACCTTGCACAGTAGGGCTGCTGCTTCAACATGAAATAAGCTCCTCTGCCGTGCCACACTAGTCCTCTCTTCAAAAGGGAAAACAAGGTTAAGAAGTTATAAATTAGAAAAAGAGATGCTAAAATAAGAAACTAATCTGAAATAATACTTTCAAACAGACAGCAACCAAAAGAAGAAAGCCAGGGAAAACACTTTTCCTTGTTTTTTCTCAACAGAGACAGATTTGACTGATCTGATTTGACTCAATGACTTTTTTATGCCACAAAATGCATAAACACGTCTGCCACTCTGATTAGGTTTATAATCTCATTAATTTGTGCAGTTATGCCTATTACTGGTACCAATAAAATAATTTTTACATTTCCTTTCTCTTATTACTCAGAGAGAAATAAAATACATGGAGAAAAATGTTCTGTAATAAACATAGCAATTTAAAATGGAATATAATAGAATTCTTCAGTGGGTTCTCATAAATTAAAAAATAAATAAAATCATAAAACTTATAAAATTAATATCATATGTTTCATACATTGGTCTAACATCTTTTGCGGAAAAGAAATTATGAGGCAATTATTAGGTAAAATATATTTGAGAAGCTAAAGAATAAAAACTAATTAAGGATGTTCTAGTTTATCAACTATCATGTACTAGAATCACTCAAAAGGTCCATATTGATCAGACTGATCTATGTTAGAACTTTAAGAAATTATACCAGGATATGCCTTAAAAAATAAATATAAAACTGGATGATACAGGGTGCCAGCGTCTGTGACCTCTTTGTAAAGACCACTCTTCAGACTCAGAAGTACTCTAAAGTGTTATTCATCCACCTTAAAACCTAAAGTGCATGCTGCAGGTGACAGTTTCTCTCTACTGACTGTAGAAGTCTAGCGCTATTAGGCTTCTAAATCTGCTAAAATGAGATAAAACATACGGAAATACGACCAATTGACACAGGATAATAACACTGTAAGAAATAATGAGCATTATGGGCATCTCAAAAGTATATCAGGTTGCTTTCCCAAGTATCTAAATTCAGAAAAACCACTCTCACTGGCAAAAGAAAAGAAGTCATTAGTAGGAAGCACTCTGCTCTTTGGAATGAAACAGCTCCCTGCTGTAAATACTCACAGCTGTGTGTAAACACTCGCAGCTATTTACGAGCAGTTTTGTGTGGTTTCATTTACTTTCAAAGACCAGCTAAGGTCAGATAGGTGTTGTCATCATTATCTTACACTGGTAAAGCATTATCCTGCACTGTCAATTCTTTTAGAAATGTTTATTCTTTTAGAAATATTGATGCTTAGCCTAAGTACCAGCTGGAAACACAGCACCCAAGGGAGAAGTGCTGAGATAGATAATAACAAGAGCTGTGGATGCATTAATGTTGATACCAGAATAACATCTGTTTGTGGCTTCCTTGGGATCAGCTGGGTGTTTTGTGAAGAAACTGAGTTTCCCCAGAGCACGTTACTGAAATTACCCCAATTTATTACAAGAAGGAACTTAGAGAAAATGAACTGTATGGCCATGCAGTCCACGTTGGTGTCTGTTGGAGGGTGCATGTATGCAGGAGGATTGAGAATGCGATGAGCTCCTTGCACCCACGGTCTCAGCCAGCTGGACCTGAAGCTCTGTCAGGCAGCAGAGCCACCGAACACATCACGAAGAGAGGACAAGGTGGCACAAATCCTACACATGGAGGGCTGGCAGAGTATATACATATACCACCTTTTCTGTAGTGACTTCTAGTGCTTGCTGCCTCAGAGGCCTCCAATTTTCTCAAAATTTCACACTTTCTACTCCAGAGTTTACTCTTGAGTCCTTGCTTCCCAAAACTTCCTAAACTCAGCATTGTCCACCCTAAGGTTGACCTAATTCAAATCAATGCACTTAACATCTTGCCAGTCCTGCCCAAAAGTCCTACTGAAGTGCTACCCAACCGTCCCCCGTGCTTCTCCTACAAGCTGTCCTCAGAGCCAACCTCTCCCAAAACCTCCTAGTCTGAGCCTTTCAATTGAAATTCCATCTATCTGCCATTAACGTCCATGATCCGGAGCTAATTCACACAATTATATTAAATGTTATCATGAATTGTTTGTGCTGAGGAGAGGACTGTGTGCGCTAATAATACTAAGAACCCTGAAGAAACATATGTGCCATTTTCCTATCAAAATTTGTGGCAGCCAAAATATATTCGAGCATCTGGGTTTCAGTGGTTTCAAAAGGTGATGGAGGTCGTTTATGCCAGAAAGAGAAATTACAGAAAAACACAAACTACAGAATTATATCTATTTTTGTATCTAAATTCCCAACCTTTAACATTGCATTGTACAAAATTTCTTATATTCCTAGATGTAGAGAACTGACTGAAAACCCTTTCCAATTCCTCAGATATATCCTTCCCTCCAGGCTTTGCCTCTCTTCACAATCTTCGTTTTGGATGGCAATGTTCTCTTTAGCCATTGGGCAAACTATGATCCTTAGTCCTGCAAAAATTTGGTTTGTGGAATTGTGGACACTAATAGGGCTCCATACTATGGCATTTCTTTCAAACAAGCTCTGATTTAGTTTGCTGGAGAGAAGCCAACACTTAGAGAAGCAAATTAAAAGTCACTATGTGTACAGACTCTTACGTTGGCTTTCCTTCAAACCCATAAGTAGACAAAATTTCATTTTGGCTTTTCTAATTGTCTTCAGAAGAAAATCATAACCTTTCTTGCTACAGTCTAAATATTATACTATGACATCTGTTGGTGTTCCTCCTTTTCTGTAGGTTAGGCCATAAACGTATGGATTATTCTGGTTTTCAGATTCTTTTAAATGCGAGAAAAAGTAACATCATGGCCTATCAAGGCCATTTTTTCGACCTTTCCTTTGATATCCTTGTTATCTGTAGAGTAATTCTGCATAAATAACAAGCATATTTGTTCAAAGTAATCTAAATAATTCCTATTATTCAGAACAATCATCTCAGGGTATTATTATGAGCTTTGAGCAGTATTTCTAAATTTTGGGTAAAACAAAGAATAAATTTAAACATCACACAATGTCATGCTTACATTTTATCTTTTCTTCAGTGATGAGTGCAGCGACCAAACCATCTTATCCTGCTTTAGGTTTCTATTTAATGTTTTGCAACTATGACTCATACGTTAAAAGTAAATGATCAATATTTATGTATATCCTGAGTGTGTTCTTTTAAGGAAAGAGGGAGTCATACTCTCAGAAGATCCAAGTCATTCTGTAGGCAAGTTATTTTTAAAACTGGCACATTTTTGAGCAAGTGGAAATCCTACTACTGAGGGAATATTTCATCTATTGCATGCAATTTTGGCACTGATTTCACTCACCTCAGGCAGAGTTATTTATTATAATGCTTATCAATGCACTATAGTTAGTTAAGGACATAGTTTACTTTTTTTTTGCCTAAAGCAGCAGAAACTTTTACTTTTTTAAAAAATATAGCAATCAGGTTACAGAAAAAAAATATATGCTTCAGTCCTGAAAGCAGTATCTGAGATAGCCTTTTGATGCAGATGCCAAACAAAGCATTTTCTGTCCTGCTACTGAGCACTCTGAGCTCAGTTTAGTAAATTTATAGACATATATATTTAAAAAAGGTGAGAGTAGGCAATGCAATCCTCTTTCAGAATTATTATACATATGTATATATATAATCATATATGAATAGTATATAGCAATTTGTAAAGGAATCATCAGTCTAAATCTGTTCCTTCCATGTGAGTAGCAGTGACTAAAAACTATATAGATTTTACACCACAATCACAAATGATGTGGGAAAAGGAATAAATAGAAGTAATAGTTTTTCTAGTAGTGGATCCACATCCTGTTTGTTTTACCTTGTGCCTGGCAAGACAGAATGATACATGTAAAATGGGATTTTTGAAGCTGTGAGAAGTATATTTTGGTTTCTGCCCTGTCTGCTGGTGAGGACCCACCCTCGCAGTTCGGCTCATCACATCTAAGCACTGATCCATTTTTGAAGGAAAAAGAAGTGGCACAAATTACAAACTAGTCAACTGGAGCTATAATTGAAATAAAGTAGAGCATATGAAAGACTTACTTTGAATGCCCAGATAAATCCACAACTCACTACTGCATCTGACAAAGCTGGGAAATTCTCTGGTGCTGTCAGAGCTCAAGATGTCCACACAACTTTGATGCCTTATTAATCAGAACAAGTGGTGGAAAATATTGCCTCTTTCAGAGTGGGATGGTGAACTGCATGCAATGTCATGCATTCAGTTTATGCGAGGTACTTCATGGAGTACGTAACAGTACTGAGTACAAGATTTAAGAGGATATTTTTTCCATTTCTTCACATCTGTTTAGAATTTGACTAAAACAATGTGAACCACACATAAAATATAATTAGTGTTGCTCCAAAATACTATATCAGAGTATGTAGAGAACATATTGAATGCTATTAAGTTCATATAGAGAGAACATATTATGTTCTTCCATATAATAGATACTTTTGTTTCTCTGATCTTTAAATGTTTCATGGGTATGGCCCTGCATGCAATGTACTCTTTAAACATTGTGATGTAAATTCAGTAAAATTTAGATTTTCTGCAGTCATACTCCTTTTTTTATATGGTAAAATTGCATAACGAATTTAACTGGGACTGGATTTTTGAATTTCTGTCCACAATATTTGATTTGTCTAAGTAGAATTTATCTTCTCCTTCCAATATAGTGAAATCAAACACATGTAAAACCATTTGTACAATTGTGAAATACTGTAGAAAGCAGCTTGCTTTTGAAATAAATGTGGTTAAAAATTTTACTAAACAGTTTTGATTTTTATTCCAGATCACTCCCACATGCTCACAAGGAGCTTGCTGCATTTTCAACTGTAAACGATACTAAGATTTATAAGTATTTCTTCTAGATGCACATAAGCATAAAACACACGGAGACAAGTTTATTTTTATTGCTAATATAACATTGAATAAAATGTCCATTTCTGGTTCAAACTCTAATGTATACCAACACGGCTAAAAGAATAATTAGTTTCACAATATTCAGCAATTTAAGTAATAAATTATGCCATGTAACACAACAATTTAATATTTTGATTTTTTTTCTTTTGAAGACAAGAAAAAAAAATGTGGCCAATAGAGTATTAACATGGAAATATTATCCCCCTTTAATCCAAGTGTGCCCATTATGTTTGTTTGTTTCAGGTTGTTTTCAAAATTTATTCTTAGGTCCAGGCTTTGTACAGCCAGAATAAATGTTAAGAGCCCTTTCTATGACCTCTTTTTTGATTTGACTCTGCTGAAATGTAAGCTATAATTTTAGTTAAATTGGTGAAAGACTTATATCTAGCCAGAGCCTATATTCCAGCTGTTAAATATTTATTATTGGTGATATTATGACTCAAGGAGATACCACTACTAGCTTATAATTCCAAGAGAGAACATTCATTTCACTCATTCTCCTTCCAGCCATAACTAACGCTTTCTAGGTTTAAAGCATTGCTCATTTGATATGGGATATTAGGTAGTGACAAGAAATGTAATATCCATAATGCTACTTATACAGAAGTATTTCCAAGAGCATTGGCCATTTCTTAATAGGTCACAACGTGTGGCTGAATTACAGGTTATTAGATCAGGCATTTATTTCTGAGTGCAGTCATTTGGTTTTGCTTTTCCTTTTATTGCTCTTTCTAGGACAATATTACTTTTGGCAAAGCGGATTTTTCATGAGGCTGTTTTAGTTTTACTCTAAGTTGTGATTGTTATACAGAATCCATCTTTTTGCAACTTTGCTGGTGTCAATGCCATTTTCTTCTCAGGAAAGAGCTAGAAATATTTACAGAGATATTCCTGATTTTCTTTTATCTCTCTTCAAATTTTCTTCAGAATTTAAGATCAAATATCTCTCTGTATCCACATGATAAAGAACAAAAACAAACAAAAAGTCTATAGATACAGGATTGTTGTTTGGTTTAAAGAAAGATGAGCAGCTTTCTTCACACATCCGAAATAAGGCTCCATCTTCCTAATAGAACTTCTGTTCATCATAGGGTAATAAAGACTGGACCTTTCACGGTCCATAAAGACAACTAGAAAGATTTTCTCTTGGATGTAGGGAATAAAAATCCCATTTGAGTATGTAAAAGCTCATTTGTATTACACCACATAAAATAAGTGACCCTAAAATATCCCAGACAGAGAAGAAGTACTTATATTGAACTGTTTTTACTTGGCTTAGTGGTTCACAACATCTTTACTGCTAGGCTTCACTAACAAAGTGGCTTTCCCATGCTGCCACCCCTTGTTCTCCCTTGCTAGCGCTTCTTCAGTCTTTCTTTGGCAGGAGACTCGGTGAGCCAAACCTGAGCCTGACGACTGATTTTGCAGCTCATACTTAACCCTGCTTTGTCACTAACCCTGATCCTAACTCTGAACTATAGATCGTTTCCCTAGCTTGATCTCCATCTCATCGCTATACGATAGACTGCCTTATGGTCTGGACTGCTGGCTGGACCTGGCCACCACCTCTGGGCCTGCCACACTCATCTTGCTACGGTACTGTGCGATGGGGTCCCCGTCTGGGAGGTGCTGATGGCCGTTATCTTCCCTGGTTCCTGGTTCACCTTCCCTTTGGGAACACCTGGTCTTGACAGCTGGAAGAAAAAGTAGAAATATTTGTACTAGATAGAAAACCTCTTTGCAGCAAACATGATAGTTTTGGATTGTTTGTGATTACCTGAAATCTGTTTTCCCTATCCGCACTATTTTTTTCTGCTCGATATTTACACTCTTCTCCCAAAAGAGAAGGCATCATTCTGCAGACTGTTAAATATCATTATAAACACCAAGAAAGTTAGAAACATCACAAAGAATGCTATACAGTGTGGCATTATTGACTTTTTTGATGGTTTGCAGGTAACTAAAATGCTCCAGGTTAGTGGAGGGGAGGCTGAATAAAGTTTAATTTAAAAAATTCAGTGTTACTCTAGAAAATAGCAGAATAGGTAAATACATATTTTTTTTTCCAATACAGCAACGTTCCTCAGTTGTCCAGAATCTTTCTTGGGCAGCTCTGAATACTCTCCTTTGAGGGACCTGGTCATTCAATCAGGTTTTGTGAGATTAGGGATTTGCTCCTTAAAGCATGTTTTCTGTAGTTATGTCAGAAACTGAATTTTTTGTTTTGGTGTCCTGTCTTTAAACAAGACTCTGCTGTCTTAACAATGCTTTGCTAACTGCAAGCCTATTGAGATAGGGATATTTTACTGCATAGAAGGAAAAAAATATAGTGTCATGTAAAACTTAGAAGTGACAATGTTCCATTCATTTTCTTCTGCATAAAGAACAGATCAACTTACTCCCAAACTTCACGCTACTGTGACAACTTCTGTTCCTCAAGACTGAATTTTGCATATTGATCACTCCATTACTCCACAGTTAAACTCATCTTCAGGAAGGGTGGTTACAATTTGTCACAGTGTTTACTGAATAAGGATGCCCAAGTGTGATTCAAGTAAGAGGCAAGTGTGACATAAAAGTACATGCAAATAAAATTCAAGCCCTGTAGCTGTGAGTGTCATTCTGTGTTCAGCAAAATTTGAATATGAAAGAGTTGGTTTTCTGCTCTATTTGCTGTCTTGATTTAGAAGATAAAAATATACTGGAAAAAGATGATTAATTTGTTTTGAAAAGCGATACATCTGATGCTTTATTTGCTGACCATATAGAATCATTTTCTGACACATTTAAACTTCTGCTGAATAGTATTTTACCTCAAGAGTGGTCTCATTGATCTTTGGTCTGGCTCTGAATCCAGGGAGAAAAGTGCCTGATAGGTGTTCTGATTTGGTTTTGCTTTACATCAGTGATGCAAAAGGAAGGACAACTGATATGCCATTTGAAAACCAGTGATGTCAAATCAGCAATTTTTTTTCTTTTGCTCTTCTTCCACTTGCTGAAAAGTCACAAGGGCATATTTAGATTTTTGTACTCTGAGAACTTCTTTTCTCTAAACAAGGGCATATTTAGGAATCTGAACTCTTCCTCTCTCTCACAAAATAAGAGAGTGGGTACTAGTATGTTAGGTGAAGGATACATGCCTACAATCAGGACAAAACATAAATGAAAAGAAATTCACAGTGATGCAGATACAACCTTTTTTTCCACTGTAACCATGGTTTCATCAGTGAGTACTTCTATTGTTAGTACACCATTTTAAAGGCAAAGAGGAATACAGCAGATCTTTATGATACCCGGATAGTTTTGAATCCAGCATGACAGCATGTCTTACATAAGGAAGATACAAGAGTTAGGGGAGTGTATTATAGATCTCATATCGCCAGGACATTCCGGATATACTGAAAAAAACAATCACATACACGAAACCTGTATATGACTTAGCTGAAATTGTGAAGGCTGCATCATGCGGTGAATAGCAATAAACCCAGCTATTCTCTAGTATGATCATTAATGTTATATATGTTAATCAAATATTTTCTTCATTTGATCTAACAAGCATATTTGGATGAATTTAATGAATTTAAACTACACTCATCCTCAAATAGAATTTCTATGGGAAGGCATATAAATACGTTTTGAAGATTATCCTATTCCTCTTGAGACTTTATATAAAACTTGGAAAACCATTCCTTTACTCCCTACAGTTATTATCTACTTCAGACATAATGACGAGCATTAAAGAAATACAGAATGAAAAGGATAAATCATCTAGGGAAGTTGTCAGAAGAAAAATAAATACAGATGAATTTCCAATTCCTTCCAAAAGGCATTTCTATCTATCTCCTCAAAATACTAACTGCAAAAGAATTAAAATTAATAAAGACGATGGTGCTGAGTTCAAGCACCGAGATGGCCAGAAGTTCGAAATATAAAGATACACTGGGAGTGACTCCATAGATATATCATACTATTTTATGTTTTATTGTCTGCTTTTATGACAAATTACATTAACATATAAGTTAACAAATACACATATATATATATCAAATGGATTAAATGAGTCGACAGTTTTTGAAAATCCTTAATATTTACTTAGAATCAGGTTCTTCAATTAGTGATAATGTTTTATTCCTTTATATCAATGTTATGTCACATTCTACTAAGGGAATATAAGTGTTTAGAAATTTTGCCATGGGAGTGGGCAAAAAAATCTATTATGATTTATCATAATTTATTATCTCTATTTATCATCTGCAGAGATCTGGCTGTAGAGACAAACAAATGACTTATAGATGAGCCTCAGAACCACTACTTGATTGTCAAGAGTGTCTCTCTGCTTTATGGAAATGATGTTTAAGTTTACATAGATAATTTATCTTTAGGCTGGACTAGCTGCTAAGCAGTTTACTGTTTGTGTGGAGGTTAGTTTGCCATGCTATTTTTACATTTTTAATTGTTCCAAGTTGAGATTGCAACTTTCAGTTTAATCCATTAGATATCCATGAATGATCTTACTACCAATCTTAGCTGCTCCTAACTTCCTATCACCTTCACAAGCACAGACTCACGTTCAAAAGGAAAATAAAGCAAAATGAAAAAGAAGACTTATATATTGAAACACATTTTCTCACAAGCATCCTCTAGTTGTCCTTATTCTGTCTCTTTCCTCCTCTCCACTCAGAAGTCCTAACTAAACTGGAGGTTTGACATATCTATGCATATCACTGAGTCCCAAAGTCACACGATTGTATGAAAAGACATTTATTTTCAAACAAAATAGAAATTGCTCCAGTTCCATTATGTTGCAAAAGAAGTCTTGAAATGTAACCAAATGTAACAAATGCCGCAATATGTGAAAAAACCTGAAACTTAAATTCTGAGAGATGTCGTAGTTAGATATAGACAGAACGGAGAGGGTGGACGTTACAGCACTGTGCCTGCTTCCATGTTGCTTTTGACAAGCCTAGGCGGGAGGCAAGAGACTTTCTAATCTGGTTTCCCTAATACAAATATATATATATATACATATATAGATATACACACAGACATCATGGATGTGCATTTCTTTAACTGAATAGTTTGTTAGTGTTTCAAAGGAGGCCTAGCCCATATGGATGGGAATAGAAAACACAGCAGTGACAGCGGAAGATAAGGTGCCTCTGTAGAGACTGAAGGCAGAGAACTGTCTCCAAGCTCAAGCTCAGCTTGTCCTGCAAGGGGTTCTTGAAAAGGCACTGACGTATCTTGCATGTCAATGCCACAGAGGCCAGTCAGAATGAAGTCCTAGAGGCTGGCTGAATGGAGCAGTAACAGGATCGCAGCCTGACATATGGCTGGTAACACCTCACTATCTATAGTGCATGAACACAGATTCCTCCCATACAAATCTCATTCACCTTAAATGCACCCATGTTTTTTTAAAAAGAATGAAAGCTGCATATACTTCAGTCTCTTATTCTTTAGCTTGTTCCTCTTTCATGTGGTTCACTATTTAAAGCATTCAGTCTTTGTGTACAGTCAGTATGAAGTTATTTGTAAAAATAATGTGTGGCAAATTGGCAGACAAGTAGAGTTTAAAATATAGACAATCTGTTGAGTGCTTTAGGAGAGCTGCCATAAAATTTCATTTCTTACATTATAATATGTTTAACATTTTATGCAACATAATGCCTCAGGGAAAAAAAAATGATAACGCTAAACAGCAAAGAGTTTCTGCAGATGGCTTGCAAGGAGGAATGCATGCAGGCTCTGCTGGGGACAGCCTAGGCTGTCTGTATGTGGGAGCCACGGTGTTGGGGGCTGCAGCCAATGCTGATGCTTGACAAGGGGAAGGGACTGACAGCCCTGGGCTGGGCTGAGATCGTAGAATCACAGGATCATTATGATTGGAAAAGACCTCCAAGATCATCAAGTCCAACCGTAAGCCCTTCAACATCCTGCCTGCTAAGCCATATCCTAAGTAAGTGCCTCATTTTCACATTTTTTGAACATTGCCAGAGATAGGGACTCCACCACTTCTCAGGGAGCCTCTTCCAATGCTCGACTACTCTCTCTGTGTAGAATTTATTCCTAATATATAACCTGAATCTTCCCTGGCGCAACTTGAAACCATTTCCTCTTGTCCTGTCAGTAGTTATTTTGAAGAGATTGACCCCCTCCTCACTACAATCTCCCTTTAGGTAGTTGTACAGAGTGATAAAGGTCTCTCCTGAGCCTCCTTTTCTCCAGACTAAATAACCCCAGCTCCCTCAGCTGCTCCTCATAAGGTCTGTGCTTCAGCCCCTTCACCAGCTTCCTTGCCCCTCTTTGGATGGGGCTAGGGCCAAGTAGAGGAGGCCCAGGGGGTAGGTCAGGGATTTGACAGGGCCTATGAGCCAATGCTAGTAATGCATAAGGTGAGTCCACGATTTGTGATAATCCTAAAAAGACTGAGAAAACCATGATCATTTTTCTACACTCAGAAATGAACGTAGGAGTCAGCATATCAAGCTGTTCAATATCATGAAGGAAAGGGAATACCAATTTTTTTTGTAATTGTAATTAAAAAATTAAACAGACATAATGGATGATTCATCTGAATGCTTGAACACTATGATATCCAAACTCCACTGAATCAAAAACCTATGCCTATGCAGAGCCAGAATTTCATCCCAGTTCTTCATACCAAGGTATACACGACTCTTTTCTCTGTTGCTGATCATTATTTAAATAACACATCTCAAGAAAGCTAGCAAAGTTACCAAGTATTCTCTTTTTCGTTAGCTAAACTCAGTCTGTTTGAATGTTGGGAAGGTAAATAGCCTTTTTTGTTCAGTTTTGTTCAGATGTTTATTAGATAGATCTTCACTGCTGGGGAAGAGGCAGTTGCCTGGAAAATTTACTGTCTGGAAACTGGCAAAATCCCCAGTTAATTCAAGATTTACAGAAGCCTCTTCCACGTTTAAATCTAAGTTGATGATTTAGGATTATTTGGCATTAAGAGTCCATTCACTTTCATCTTTCACATGTATAGGTTTTCTTTTACCAATACAATTAAGACTTCTCAAATTTTTAAACTTTAAATCCTTAGTCTTAGGCTTAATCTTTTCCTTGCAAGAGGGCAGTAGAATCAGCTCCTTTTCCCTGTGCATCTCTGACAATGAAGGCCCATACCAGGCAAGTTCTGAATTTGACCTAATCCTTATGCTCCCATGCAAGAAAAAAAAGACTCTAACTCAGAGTTTAGGTGATGAGTTATCCTGTTGCAAAGGATGAGATTCATCCAATAAAAGGAGCTAAGGATGGTTTGTCTATGCCAACCAGGAGGAATGGCTGAAAAGAAAAGCAGGGTTTCCTCGGCACTTCTGAGATACAGAAAACCTCTTTGCTCCTCATCGTGGCTACTAATAAAACAGTGGTCTAAGCACCTTCTCTAAAACAAAATGGCTGCTTTCTGTCACCTTGTTTTGGAATGAGAATTTAAATGAATGAGTATTTTAACAAGCAGGACATATGACATTTTACAGGGAGGCTTTTCAATAAATGCCCATGGAATTGGGGGACTGAACAAGAGTATCCCACACTTTTGCAGGGTTTTAACTGATGAACTTGAGGCTAATAGCAGTGATAGTCTTTCCTCTTCTCTCTCTTCCCCTGGTTGGATGAGAGGTATAGCAGTCATTTTTATAACACGGCTTCATTTTATTTAGAAAAAAATATATTTGACTCATTTTACTAGTCATCCTGTGAATGGCAGTGTTGTTTTCTATTCTGTATGAGAATGCTAGGTAAGATATTCTCTTTGCCTACATCCAGCTCCTACCTGGCTGCCAGGTGTTTGAAATTTTTCCTGCTTATGCAGTTTCCTTTCTACTTTAAACTGCATATTTCTGTATTTTACAAATTTCCTAACTCCTGGAAGTTTTTTTTATCTTTTATGCTAGCTACTTGTTTGTGCTAGATTTGTTATGCTTTTATCTCAACAAATGAAGCTAATTAGAAATGGATTTGTCTTTAAAGTAAAAATAGTTTAAAACAGTTGATATAAATTAGCTGATGTAAATCTTCATTAGGTTTCCAGTAAGAAACTGGAAAAATATTCCAAACAAAATGAAAAAATGCTGAAGAAATAGGACTACAAAGTCATCCAGTGTACCAAGGAGGTCTGTGGAAGCAAAATATGAACACAATACAATTAAATATAAAAAAATGACTTTAAATTAGAACTTTAGGATTTGCTCATTTTCAGATATTGGGATCAATTTTGAGAAACTGACTAATAATATTTAGGGTTTTGATAAATTTATGTTGCTTTTCTCGAGAATTCTCATAAGACTGAGCCTTTTAAGCTTGATCTCTCTTGACATTGTTTTTTGTTTGATCTGTTTGTAGGTCTGTACGTGAGCGTGTGTGTTTGTGTGTGTGGAATGTGAGAAATCTCAACTGTGATCTTCAGTTCTGCAAACAATAACATCTTGTCCATCTTTGCTCCTCTGCTTTCCTCTTCTTTCCTTCTTCTGTTAAGTAGTGGTGGGAGAAGTGTGAAGTTTGTCATGCATACAGATGTTAAGAAATCCTTGCCATGACTGAGAATAGCTTGAAAGTAACAAAATAAATTGCTAACAGTGTTCCCCTAAATAGCATAAAGTATGATTCACATTAAGGGTAAAATTTAGAAATATTTTAAATGAATGTATTTCTCCCACTATTGAATACCTAAGTCTATTGCTATTTGTGATGTGATTTTTTTATTCATATATTTAATCATTAAGTTTAATAGTTAATAAATATCACCAAAAATTTTAAGTGAAAGGAATTTGTTTGACAGCAGTGTATCTTACAAAATGTGTTCTGGATCAACTTACATTTTGTCTTCTCTAATTCAATTTGTACCAATCTAACATATTAGACAATAAAATGAAGTGTAGACTGAACATTACTGAGTTTTAATATGAATGTAAATTTAAACTTGTACTGCTTCATGTTCAATTATACAAGTGCAGAGTAGTTGGCTTTTATTTAATAGCTGATCATTCCTCTAAGAGTATAAGGGCGCATAAAAGGTCAGGCCTAGAAGTCCTTGTATTGGTGTGGAGTTTGATAAGGGAATAGTCTGAAAACTAGCAATCCTGTGATAATGTACTTAATACTGTTTGGACCACATTGTGAAAAATGCTTTTAAGATAACAAAAACAGTAGTGTGGAAGTCACCTTAATTTCTCTCTCATTCTTTTTTGCTCTCATTCTTCATTTTATTACTATCTGAGATTCTTTGTCAAGTATATTTTGCAGGCCATAAGCTTAATCACTACACAGTCAAATGTGCTCTGCATGAAAATACATATAAGAATACAAATTTCCAAAATAAGAGATCATTTGGGGCTTTTTGTAGTCCCAAAATTCACAAGGTTTTTCTTGTTGTTGATTATGAAACTCAACTTTTGTCACAAACAGATGTATGGTTCATATACTGGCTTGTCCTTCTCAATTTTACATTGGATAGATGGAATCCCCACAGCCAGTCGCCTTTTTCTGGAAATGAAACTGGAAAGCTCTCCAAGGTATTTGGCTGATAATCTGACTGCTAGACTCTACAATGAATAAAGAACCTGGTCACTTTTTCTTTTTCTTTTTTTTCCCAAAAACTTAATTTGATAATCAGTTCAATGTACTAAGTAAAATGAATTTATACTGTCCAGAAAGCATGAAAGCAACTGTTTTTTTTTTGCTTTAAGGTAATTCTTTCAATACAATTTGCACCAGTAAAAAAGAAAAAATAGAAAGGAGGAGGAACAGAACTTTAAAATGATAAGAATGAGCCAGGACATGCTTACAATGAGCTTTAAAAAATCCCTGCAGAGAGAGATTTCATATTGAATTACTCAGTGTTGCACTGTAAACCCCAACCAGGCATTGATTTCAGAGAAAGATTAAAAAAAAACCCTTATTTTTCACTTCTTTGCTGGAGATTCCCCAACCATAGCATAGTGCCCTAAACAACTCAGTGATCTCTGAAGCTTTTTGCATGCAGTAGGAGTGAATGAACAACAGGCAAGAGCAGGAAGTAGTACAGGAACCTCCTAATCCCCTGGCTTTGTAAATGTACCAGTGTAAATGCAGTTGATGCAACACATCAACTGAGTGTGTAGCCACACTCTAAGGGAGTGAATGTGCTTTGGCTAAAAATGAAACTGAATGGCAAACATTTTTTTTTCTGTGAAAATCTGTTTAGCATCCCTGGTTAGGCATTGATCCCATGTGATTTCTTAATTCACTAGGGTGAATATGATTTCTTAATTCACTGGGGTAGCCAAATACTTGCAGAACAATTTGCTAAGAAATTTCACTAATAACTGCTTTAACAAACATCTCTTGCGTCATTTTTTTTTTTTTTCTGTATCTCATCACAGGGAGGTCTACAGCGAAGTACTTTCCTTCAGCATGTTTGCTTGCACGTCTTTGTTTTGGTTTGTTTACACACTGCAATTCGCTTGTAAGAGAAAGCAAAAACAAAGAAATGCATCTTACAGTCAGCCCAGAGGTGGAGAAGATTTTATGAAGGTCCTTGATTTTATCATTTTTTGTTGGCAGATGAAAATTTTCCCAATATTAAAACAGTCTGTTATGTCACAGGAACAAAATTGTCAAATCCAAAGCCTTTATTACTGGATTACAGACATCCAAAAAGCCATGGAATTTCTGGATAAATACTTAGAATCAGACATTAGACAGTCTAAGAAAAGAGTAGAATGATTGCTCTTAGGTGAAGAATGTTCCCGACCATATCCTGTCAGATTATGTAAAAGTTCCTCTCTACTTTCCAGCTCTCCATGCAGGAGTATGTGAGCAACTGGGATTTTTCAGAAAGGTCTTTATCAGCCCTTATATCTAGTCTTCAGAGAAAACATCTTGAAGAAGTGTGGTAAGACCAGAAGTTTCACCAATTAATGATCCCTGAGTTCAGAACTGGCACTCACTCTGCAGATTAAGTTTATTACACCAGCGATAAAAGCTATCTTTTCCCAGTTAGACTTCCAGTTGTGCTGGAAGATGTTAATCATGCTATCAAATTGACTGGTCTTTAGTTGGCTTTGGATGTATAGCTAAGCTAAAACTACGTCCCTGTTCTAAGTCACTCCTCTCTTCCATATCAGACATTGGCACCAGGACATTTTAAGAGTTACTGTGATTTTTTTTGATGCCACCTGTAGAATATTTTTTGCATAACAGAAACAGCTTTTTGACAGGCTTCTAGTAAAACATAACAATTGGGTCATGTCAAGTAAAAACACATTACTTAAAAAGGTGAAAAATGTAAAGTGAGGAAATAGACAGAAGCCCTTAAAGTTATGACCATATGCAGAGAACTTTTGGGAAATAAGCATGACTGTTACTATAATATACTATTTGGAATTGTTATTCCAATTATACTGGAATGTAATTAATGCATATTGTATAATATTTCTTTTTTTCTAGATTCTTTATCATTTCTTGCACTCCTCTCTTAGTCTCTAATGACTTCCTGATCAAGTGAAGATGATCTCTGAATCTTCCTGATCTCTTTTTCCCCCTTGTGTAACATTTCAGGTTCTCTTTTCTCCATCTTCATCAGACCTTCATCATGTTGTGGTAGTAAAGATTCCTACTGCCAGGCTTTAAAATGTATAGTCCTGCACCAGCAACATTATTCAAAAGAGGCTACAAAGATAACTTTCTCTTCTTTTTTTTTTTTTTGTTTCACTACATCATTAATCTTTGCTTCTCTTTACCTGCCTCAGTTTACTCTGTATGACTTGGAAGCAAAGACTTTTCCAAGCAGCCTTGACACCTCCCTAAATGATCAATTATCCCTTGAGATTTTCTCTTTGTAATTTTCAGCCTGACAGGAAGACCCATGGCTACTCTTAGATACAGCAAGCCACCTTTCCAGCATGTTTTTAAAATATTCTTTTTGTCTTAAGATTATTAAAAAACCCCAACTAGTAAACAGGGCTTTGAGAGAACTTCCTATGGTAACAGAGTACTGTCTCAGTCTATTCTATTCTTTCTACATGTCCTTCCCCATTTAACTTGCCTCGTGAGCTCTGCATGCTCACATACCAGATAAATAATGCCAGTTGACAGTAAGACAAAGTAGTTGGTGCTTTGGGAGAATTAATGGATTTGGTTTGTACCCTCTGAGCTTGGAAAAAACAAAGCATGTTTTAAACATCTAATGGCTCAAATTGCACTAAAGGAAAGATTGAGTTCAAAATTAAATAGTATATTTAGTTCTTTCCATTAATAAATTTTCCATAAAATACATCATTACATCTTTGATCAAAATTTTCCATGAACTAAGTTTTACTACAAGATGCCCTCTCCTGTAGGGAACACTCTAGTATTAAAACAGAGCCCAAAGGACTTCTTCCATCTGTGTTCTTGTGGTTCTTCCTTGGTGACATTTTCCATTCTTTAGAGTTGTTCTTCTTCCATTTCATTGAACTCAAAAATCTAGTTGCTTGGGTAAAAAGTTAAGTTGGCCCCACAAATCACCGGTACTAATTGCACTACACAGTAGCCTCACTATTGTGCAACATGCTACTGAAGAGACTTTCTCATCTGAAGCAGGCAACAGCTAAGCTAAGGGCAGCAGGACCATCCTATGAGTAGTGATAGCAGTTTTTTGTTTTTGTTTTTTTTTTCTTTAATGACTGAAAGATGACAAAGTGGAAAGGTATGAGGAGCTGAGAGGCTGACAGATTTTCTGAAGTATTCCACAAACATTTACAAATCAAATGACTAGGAAGGAGGGCTAACTGCGATACAGCTCTGCAGTTACTTATTCCAGTTCTTGGAGCAGGAGGTGGATTTTTTTCCTAGGTAGGCGGTAAAAACAACTTGGGTGAAGGACACTGAGATGAAATCTCCCACATGCTTGGCAAGTGCTCTGATTAGTAAGCCACTGTTTAAAGAGGTGAACAAGAAATGAGCATGTCATCAGCACCATTCATTTTTAACAATTTAAAGAGTGACACTTCCAAGCATAGAGACTCTGTTCTAAAAAAAAATAATAGTGCTGACTTCTGGAGAACTTCAAGCTGCAAATCCTGATTTGACCTACATACCTTACAGCAGAGTAATGCTAAAGCTAACCCAAGAGAAAGGAAGGAAATCAGATATGCCCTTCTTTGAATAACTTTGCACTAGCCAGCCTCGGCGTCTCCCTGCTGAATACACTTGCTCTCCTGAGCCCTTTCTGAGCTGCTTAGTTTTTCTTTATTCACCTAACTCGGAGCTCAGACTGCTTGTGCTCGCCACGTGCCTAAGTCTCTGACAGATGATGTATCTTGCTCTCAGCTGCCATGTGATTAGCAGGCAAGTGGTCTAATGGTTTGTATGCCGAGGATGAATTAAGCTGTGTAAGGATCTGGGAGGGCTAAGAGAAGTGACAAGAAGCTACTTGGAAGTGTAGGACAGCTGGTGTGAGGAATTACTTTACTTTGGTCCTTTTAACCCATACTTTGCGCTAGGAGGCCAAGTGCTTGAAACAAGCTCTGGCATGGCACCAGGATATCCTGGCTACCACGCTGCTTTTTAGAGTGATGTTTGCCATTTAGCTTTGCACTTATTTTTAAATGTCGGTTCCATGTCGGCAACTCTGCTTAGCACTGGCTTCCTACCATACGTTCGCATTTGCCACAGCACAATGGCAGGAGCAAGCAACAAGATGCGGCACCCGAGCAGCCATGGGGCTGCTCCTGACCTCCCCACTGCCCTTCTCGGGAGGAGGAAGGGAAATTCCACACTTTTTGGAGAAATACAACTGCCCTCACCTCCGTCTCTGGGCAGAGGTCACACAGGACCTCACTGGGTGGCGGTGGCATTGGCAGGAAGGTGGATAAGGCCCCACAACCCCATCCCCGGCTCTCAGGTGCCGCTCCTGCCTCGAGTCCGTGTGTGCCGCTGGTTCTCTCCTTATGCTGCCTTATTTTTTATTTTTTTTTATTCCTGGTTATGGAGTGGGCGTGAGGGAATTAGCGCCCTGAGAGCCACGAAGCGGCAGCTGCATCTGGGGGAGCCGCGTGCGTGAGGCAGGGGGAGCAGACGCGATTACTTCAGAATTTATTTAAGCGCTGGTGGAAACCACTGCAGCGGCTTCCAGGGGAAGTCCCCGCCGAGGGGGAGAGCGCCCAGCAGCAGCAGCAGCCGTGGTGGCGGCAGGGGCAGCTCCATGGCCCTGCGCTGCAGCAGGCTCTGGCCCTGCAGGGCGGGCTCTTGCTCCCTCCTGGCGGCGCCAATGGCATAAAACGTTAATTAGGCGCGTGGGCCGGCGAGCTTATAGGAGATATTATCACTGCTTTGTCATGGCCGGATTAGGGCAGATGATACGTTTTGTTACACCGCGCATCCGATTAGGCGAGATGCAATTGCGTCTGCCCGGGCTCCTCGGACCGCTGAGCGTAGCCGCTCGGGGATGTCATCGCGCTTCAAGCACCGCTTAGCAGGGTCCACTCACGATCCTGCGGCTGTGCACGCGTGTGGACCCCGCTCACGCACGGAGGTGCAACTGGCCCGGGAGGCAGCGCGTAGCCAGGGCCAGGTATCATCCACTTGAAAAAAAAGGAGAGAAATAAAAGCAAGATGCTCTCGGCCCGGCCCCTCCCTCCCGCAGCCGCTTCCTTCCAGCTGTAAAGATGCTGCTGCTTGAAAGGGGCCGCTGGAGCTTTAAGAGCCGCTCGCGCCCCCCTCCCGCTCCCAACAATGGTCTGAGCCGAGCTCTGCTTCCCAAAGCAAAATTTGTAATATGCCATTTTTCCCATGGACGCGTCTCCTGCCGGCTGCTGACGAGGCGAGGCGAGAGGATGCCGCGGCGTGAGGCAGGCGGTCCCGCCGGAGCGCAGGTGCTCGGGCTCCCGCGGAGCATCTCCTGTGGCCGCCCCGAGGAGCGCTCGGCTGCGTGAGTCGCCGCCCGACGCCGGCGCCGGCGGGGACTGCGGTTGTGACAGACCAAGTGAACGGGCAGACGCCGAAATAAAAACCACTAGGTACCGAATCCGCTGTTTCTGAGGGGAGACCTTCCCTCCTTGGCCTCGGCACCCTCTGCGGTTCGTGCTGCTCGCTGTTGCATGCCTGCTGTCATTGAAATGCATTTCTGCGATCGGAGTTGGGGAATTTCAGTGTGAAAACCAAAAGGCCAACTTCTTTTTTTTTTTGTGTGGCTGAGGGAGTTTGCAGGGTGAAGGGATGGCATAAAGAATGAACGGTTGGAATAAGTCCCCCATTTATTTTTTTTTTAAGGCACTGTGTTCATCACACTTTGCGTGTGGAAAGAGTGCGAGCCGCTTCTGTTAAAGGTGATATCATAGTTTAGTGAAGACTCCGGTAGGCAAGGAGTTAACTAGGAGGAGGAATATGCATGTAATGCAACTCAGACAATAGGAAGGATTTTCCTTATAGAATTACGGTGCGCCGCTTTAGAGCGATCTTGCCGAGAGCATTTAGAAGATGCATTTGCAACAAGAACTGGCTTTATCAGCCACTAAATCTACAAAACAATTTTTGAAAAAAAAAAAAAAAAAGCTTATAAATGCCAAATATCCAGAATGATCCAATGAAATGAGTTTTCAAGCTGATGTCACTGTAGACGGGCTAGAATGTATGGTAGTTAAGATTTCTACTTCTTTCTCCTGCAGCAAAAATTATAAGTAACTTGAAATGACTCTTCAACCTTGGGTGCAAAACAATCATCTGAATACATAGAAAACAAGCTTTTAAAACCGAAATTGCATAAAAAGGTGAAGGAGTAAAATTAGATTCCTGTTTCCAGAAGGTGGTAGTCCTCAAGGTGAGCAAAATGAGAGCTTGTCCAAAAGCCTTTGTGAGGCTAGAGCCAAATGTTAATTCTGCTTCCCACTCCCATGGTCTGCCCAAGTAAGTCCAGCTGGTAAATTATTCCCACATGACATGAGAAAGGGAAGATGTTCGTTGTAGCATTCTGTGCAGTTTGTTACAGAGCCCAAAATAAAGAAATTCCCAGAGTCCTGGACAAGAAGGACAGCAGAGGATGTCAGATAGGGTGGGGTCCAAGGAGAAGAAAGATGACAACTTTTCCCCCTCTCCTTTACAGGATATATGTGGCAGGTATATCAAGTGGTTGGCTTTCTCAAAGTCATTTAGAAAAAAAGAAAGTCAGTACTAAGACTGTGCTTTCATACCTGCTCTGTGCATGATTATCAGCATCAGAAGATAAAAGGAAAGAGAATTGCTATCAGCTTAACGGTTAATGGAGTAGCTCCCGAAAAGGAGCCTTATATAACTCCAGCCAAGGGTGGGCATGTACTTGCTGCTGTTTTTTTTTTTTTTTTTTTTTTCCAGTTCTTGTCCATTCACTTCATCTGGACATCTAAACTGAGCCTAAGTATTCTTAAATTGATCTAATATTCAGTTCATTCTTGATGGAGATATAATGCAGCTAGCACTTAGTTGCTGTGAGATTTTTCACAGAGCCTGAAAAACCTCTAATGCAGTGACAATGAACCACGTTTTCTTCCTCTCAAGGAAGGATCACTTTAAATAATGGTTGCTATTTTTATATTTTTTATCAGTTAAATGCTTTGTGATTAGAGAGGAAACCTGTTCATGATTTCTCTGTTAAATCATGTCACTGTTAAAATAACCTTCAGTGTGTTAATTAATTAAGGTAACATATAAGACACTTTTGATATACATGTTCCAATTTGAAGGTAATAAAATGATAGGAGCATAGTGGCTTTCCTGTGTTAGTGACTTTTCCAACCATCTGCAAAGAGACTGATCCAAACCCACATAAGTCCATGACAGTGCTTCCATGGACTTAAGCAGTTGTTGGAAATGACTGAATACCAAAATAGGAACCCATCAACCTGGAATATTTTTTGCCATAAATGCTGCATCAGATACTCAGAGGATGATGAAGAAAATATATTTCAAGATTTTTAATGTTTTACTTCACAAAATCTCATTTATGTCTATGATACTTGAGTACTTCAGGTCTAAAAAATAGTATTAAAAGTAAATGGATAACGCTAAAAGCATGGATAGTCTTATTTGTTTCAAATTAGAAGAATTCTGAAGAACTCACTTTGCCAGAGAATGTGTCTTCATGGATTTTAAGAGAAGCAGTAACTTGTTAGTATACTGCTTTCTCCCAAAATCTTTTAGAGGGTTGGGAATGGCTAGGAGGTGCTACACAAGTTCTTGAGTTTTGGGTACTCTGTGTGTTTCCTGACTAAGGGAGTTGTAATGCCTGCTATATGGCT
>JAUBNY010000048.1:6721958-6754717 GCA_032275445.1 Crypturellus soui | reverse complement strand
CCTGATGTGGTTCACTTGCCATATAAAGTACCATGTATGTGCCCTCCCATTTGCCTTTTGCTTCCCATCTTCTACCACTAAACTGTGATCATTCTGTTCATTGTCACCTATGCCCTATTTACTTCTGGGGGCTTAAAATCCTTTCTCTGCTTTACCTGCCTTATGTTGCAGCTCCTCTTCATTAATCCTTTTTTTCTTCTTTTTTTTTTCTTTTTTTTTCTTCCTTTTAAAATTCATCAATTTTTCTTGGCATTTTGACTCTTTCCTCACTCGTGCAAAAAATCAACAGGTTGCAATATGGTTCTGGGAGAATGTCTTTCTTCTTGAACGTGTGCTGGAAGAAGGCCAGCATTTCTTGGGGACAATATTAAATGGTGGTAGCCTCAGGAGATTGAAAGCTTCCCATCTGCTGCCAGGTATGAGAGGAATAAAGGGCACGTGAAGAGTAGCTTTGTTCTTTTTTCTCTTTTTTATTTATTCATTTCCTTTTTTTGGCTGCTTATCTGAAGGCAAGACACAAATCGCAGTAAATCAGGGGCAGCATGGCCAGTGTGTGCCTTTCAGGAAGACCTGCAGGGTGTCTGCATTTGGGAGCCCCACTGTAAACCTGCTGTTGTTTGAAATTTGCTCATTCTGCGTAATTCTGTGAGGCAGGATTCCTGTCAGAGCTGTTCCAGTACCCTCTCCTTGGCTCCCAGAAGAGAGCCATTTGCTCATATGGCCCTGGATTCCATTCCCCCCTAGTTCTCCACCCTTGCAACCATCAACACACCCCCTTTGGGCACCCTCTGAGCTCTCTTGGTGCAGCCTGGGTTAGCATATTGCTCTGCTGTATTTGTCCCCAACCTGAAGGTGGGGAAAGAGAGGATGTTCATGGTTCTGGTGGAATAATGGCATGGACTTCTGACCTGAAGGAAAGCAATGAACACCACCAACCTGACTGCAAGAGCCACAGTTCCTTTCAATGCAGTTCTCCTGGGGCATGAGCTCTGAGAGAAAACATCCAAATAGCAACTGCCTATATCAGAAACTGCCTGTTCACTCCCTGCCTTCTCTGCTGTCTTGCTCATAGTCCAGATTAGTTGTGTGTCATGGCAGGACAGCCCTCCCAGGCTTTCAAAATAACACACACCCATAGGCCACTCTGAAAGGGTGACTTATAGGGAGGAGAAATGGTCATTGTGCCACGAACAGTCCACATACAGATTTCATTGCTGCCCCATGACCATTTATGTGTCTTCTCTCACATCACCATATTAACTTCAGAAAAAGATTCTCTATTTCTGATCACTACTGAGGTAGCAACAGCTGCCCACATGGACATTTCCCCCCCTGTTTCCCTCAACGCCATCAGACATCTCAAATTGCACCACTACTCTTGTGAAAAGCCAGTCCATGGGCACATGTTTTGTTTCCACAGAAATCCTGCAGAATCCTCATATCCGTGAGTCCTACAAGTTCAGGGCTTGGTGCAGGTGTATTCCGCAGATGCAAGAAGTTTTGTGGTCTAGTGATATTCCAGGCAAGGGAGGTGATATCTAACACGGGCTTGGGAATTAGGAAAGAAGCTGCCTCTGTGCCATTTCTTTCTGATGGAATATAAGTTTCACAGCCTTACTCAGTAAGAGAAGAGGCAACTGTTGTAATTGTAGCCCTTTACTATTTAGTGCAAACTGTTCGCAAAGCAGGACAGCTCCTTCCTTTGAATAAGCAGAAAACTGTGTACGTTCACACCAAAAACAAAAGATAGTGTTATACTAACACACTAGTGTTAATAACCTCATTCTGGCAATATGGATGAGAAGCAGGAAGATTTCAACTTGCCTTCATCCTGGGCAGGATACAGTAGACAAAGCCAAGGTCTGCTGTTACCACACTGGTCGTCTTCTGTTCTGTTTATTGCCAACAAGCAAGCCACTGTGCTTGCTCTCCTCCTTCATTTCCTTCTCCTCTTCCTCCCTGTACCCTGTGTGCCTATAGCCTTCAGGCTACACTGCTCAGGTCAGCAGGTCACAGGAAAGAGAGTTGTGGATCACTGCAGTGGTTACTACACACACTTGTTCCACAGGTCCCTTTGGTGAAGAAAGATGCTAAAGAAGTCCTTCCTCCTACACCCTTTGTATATGAGAGGGACAGCATAGTCCTCCTTTTTTCAAGCGGTGCTACACCTGGAAAAGACAACTGACAAGAAGAGGAAGGGGAGATTTCTAGCAGAGACAGTAGAAAAGACTCCTGCTAGATGCTGAAAGTGGCCAGCAGTAGTACATGGCCTACGTACCTTGAACACCTTTACTGGCTCTGGAGAGTTGGCAGTGCTTGCAAGAAACCCTCTTTGACTCTCCAGAAACAGCAAAACATGCACCCCCACAGGTAATGGTTTTCTTGCTCAAGGAACAAGGCATGCTTCAACCTGATGGTCAAAGGGTCTCTCTCAGCAGCTTCAGTACAGGTCATTTTGCTATCCTGGTCATTGCAGAAGATACAAGGGGGATCCTTTCCTTTTCCATTTGCTGTTGTGTATATCTGTCCCGTGCTGTCTTTCACCCATGGTTATAAGTTGTGCTGGACATCCAAACTGTGGTGATGGGCTTCAGAGAATTGCATGACCATCAAGCCCTCCTCTTTCTATGTTCCTAGGCATTGTGCCTACATATTATAGCTGGGACACGTTAGCAAATTCAGTATGTTTTCATCCTCTACCAAATTAGTTTATTGTGTTTTTTGGTTGTATTGACCATTACTGATTTGCTAGAAAAGATCTTTGTGTTCAGCTTCATGGCCTTCCTCAGTTATGCACCTTCTTCATATGTGGTTTTCATGTGTAGCCTTTGGAAATGAATGGTCCCATTGTGATAATCCCCAGGTTTGCTTGTGGTTGCACATTTTCACACAGTGAGAGTGATTTAGCTTCACAGTACTCACGAAGCTCCCTGCCATTCAGACCATAAACTTAATCTGCAGGAGATTGGACGTAATTTCTTGGATAATGGAAGGTTCACCCATGAGAGTCCTCTGGCGCAGGAGGTGTTCCAGAGGATGCTGATGAGCCCTCCTGTGGCAGGAAGGTTTCAGGGGAAATGTGAATGGTTGTTTCTGGTCTTTGCTCAGAGAATGGACATGCAGATCTTTGTCTCTGGCCACCTGCTGCATACCGGTTAGGGTATGAAAAGAATCAGGGTGGATAGTGGGAAAAGCAGTCGCATTTTGAATCTTATGTATTCCACAGATATGTGGCATTGTGTCAGATAATCCTATGTAAACCTACCTGACTCAAATATATTGGAGATGTAGGGAGCCTCAGCTCTCATCACGTAGAGCTACCATATGCTCTTATTGTACCTAGTTAATTGCTAAGGTTGACAATAGCCTCAGACAACCTTTATCTTGCCTCCAGTCCACACACTTTAAAATCAGGATCGAGATCTGCTGGAGGCCTCAATGATGAAGCTGTTATCTGTGAAAGCTACATAGTAGAAGCTGATAATTCATGCTGAAATATTAATGTGTTTAGTTCCAAGTTTGCTAGTTATTCATATCTGCTGAAGGGAAAATTAAGAATACCAAATTCTATATGAGCACTTAGCATATGGTCAAGGTCAGTTAATCTTAGGAAACCTGGGTCATTTTTCCAGTAATTTCCCAGCAGTGAGCAAATGGAATTACATGTTTGTGATGGAGATGGGGAAGGGGTAGTTAGTTTTAATGAACTAAGCAAAGATATTTTAACCCTTATTGTTCCTTGCTGTAAGATTTAGATCAAGTTCTGTAACGGCCAAATCTTTATTTAAGAATATATAGAGCTAATCCACCATAGCACTGGGAATCTGAAATGGTGATACTCTTATATGATGGCATACTTAATGATGGCATTAATCATATGTATTGCAGATGAAGCTCATTTATATAAGGTACACAGGAAACTTGTACGTATAATATTTTAACTGCAATAGATGAACTTGATGCCTTGACTCCACTTGCTGAGATAAAAGGCTTCCAACAGTTGCTAAAATAAGAGCATTTCCAGAAATTAAAATATGTATATACTTGAATCTGCTGTTTTTCTTTGGCTGTACTAGAAAAACAAATTCTGATTCTTTAAGTGATTTCAACTTTATATTTCAATAGCATCATAACATTCTTCAGTATTTTATAAACTCATCTTTTAAACGTCTGAGCTTTGAGGTCTGCTACAGCTTTGCTTTTTTGCTTTGTCTCTCCTTTTCATCACATGAGCTCAATAGCATAAGTCGCTATGGAAGCAAAACTGAGGTTCTGAGGTTCAAATACGGCTTTTAATTGAAGAATGGAATGGGACAGTATTATTTGCTGTACTCAGGACTGTTTTTAGGAAACAAACAATGGTGATTCTGTCTTTAGTAATTCAATTTGCACAAGATATCACAGGGATGGTAATTAGAAGACAATTTCTAGTTCTTGACCTCCTACAGAACAAGCTCACTGGGGAATAATTTCCCCTGAGGGTGGGAATAACTAGATTGAAAAATAGATTAACCTGGCATTGTTAAGGCAGCATGATACTAGATCAATGACTAGCCTGAGTTGTACAGTAGAAATGCCTAGAGCAGGGCAAAATCTAGCAATTAGTGGCAGCCATTGGCATCAATACAAACAATCCAACAATGACATTAAGCAAGAGAGAGGAGAAAATCAGCAATAAAGGAAATGACAATTGCAGAGGAAGTCTTTTCTGTTTTTTTAAAGGAGTATTATATGTACAAAGCTATTAATATTTTAAGATATTTTGTTACCCTGTATCTCCTTCCAGTCCCTCTTCCCTGCTTCAAAGCACATTCAGAATCTTTGCTGTGTGGAATTAGTCACTGTATTTAATTCCTGCCTATCGACCATCTCATTAACACCAAAAGCATAAAGTTGAGAGGAGGGAACAATGCAATAGTCTCCCAACTGTGTCCACATGACAGAGCTAATTTATGCTAATAATACCCTTAAATATTTTTCTACTGAAGAGCTTTTCCTTGATTGTTTTTAAAGAAATGATGTGCGAAGTGATGCCAACGATAAACGAGGACACCCCAATGAGTCAACGGGGGTCCCAAAGCAGCGGCTCGGACTCGGATTCTCACTTTGAGCAGCTGATGGTGAACATGCTGGATGAAAGGGACCGTCTCCTTGACACTCTTCGGGAGACACAGGAAAGCCTGTCACTTGCACAGCAACGCCTACAGGATGTCATCTATGACAGAGACTCCCTGCAGCGACAGCTTAACTCAGCACTGCCTCAGGTATGTAGCTTATAAAGGTTCTTTTTTAGGTTCACCAATTTTCTAGTTAATGTCACTGAATCAATATATATTTCTTGAGGCTCAATTCTGCTCCCATTGAGGTCTACTGCAAAACTCCTATAGATTTAAGAGTACCTGGTTTGGCCTCCTTAGGACCTGTCTTCTCTTCAAAGTTGTGACTAGGAGTATTGTCATTGACTTCAAGGAGAGCAAGATGAAGCTACTGGTTCTTTTGGCTGTTGCTCTAACATTCACAACAGGTTAGGGAGCATTTAAATTAAAAGTCTAATGGTGAGATTGAAGGGAAAAAAAAAGAATGAAAAACTTCTGAGTCTATCCCAAATAAGAGTTTCTAACTAGCTTTACATAAATAAAACTAGTTTATGTAGGCTAAATAAGGAACTACAAGCAGAAAGAATATCAACTGGTATTTTCATATTTTTCTTCTATTTTAAAATAAATTTATAAATAAATACAATAACCTTGACCAATTTAGGAAGTAAAAATGAAACCATATTTCACTTAATAATATTACATTGCTTTTCAATATTATATTCTCTTTTGATATTACATTTCAATATAATATTATTTTTTCAATATACTAGAATTTAAAGACAAAGAAACACCTTATTTCAGTTTCCGTATCTGGACAGAGGTCTGAAGTATAGCATGTGTCAATAAACACTTTTTTCTCTGTGTGACTTTTTTATGCCTCCCAACTGTGACATGATGGGAGACTTGGTTGTGAGCTGGCAGCCTGGATGTACTTACCTGTGCTAAGCTGCATGCCCATTAGACAGTGGCTGGAGAAAAGGGCAAGAAGAGAGATTCAGCTGTGTGATTGGAAGGAGGAGGTGGTAAGGGATGAAAAAGGGCGAGAGACTGGGTAACCACGTAAAGAGTAGATTCTGTACCTTAAATGTTCATTCAGTAAAAGAGGCTGCACTCAGTTTGGGTCAAACAGAAAGACAAGAGAAGAGCAGCAATGATTCTGCTACACAGTAAAATCTTGCTAAATTGTGGGTAGTAAAGCTTTGCTTCCACTGGTGGCTCTTCATAGAAAAGTGTAAGCTCAGATCCTCTATTCAAAGGTTTCTTGCTAGAAATCTGAAGAGAGGAGGTTTTACTTCTGTCAGCTCCTGTTCAGTACTTTGCTTAATACAGAGGCAGTCTATGCTCAGCTCATAATGAGGCATTTTTATTGAGTGGTAGCAGGTGTCTAAGGCTTAATTTTTTCTTGTTTCACATAAGCAAAACACCTTATGAAAACCAGAATTGCTAAGGGACATAGTATTCAGCAGAAAAATGATAGTCTAAAAGAAACAAATTCTAATGAACTGGAACACAATAGGACTTTAATCGTTAGTATTTCTTTTAAAAAAAAAAAGAAAAAAAGAAAAAAAGACAGCTTGCTTTTGTTATACCATTGCAGATGCTACAAATCAGATTTCTCAGGTGAACATCTTTCACTACCATGTAGCATTAAGAATGTTTATTTTAGGTGGTACTCTGTGAAGTATGTAAGGAGACATTCCCTTGTAAGAAACAGCATGATATAGTTCTTAGACTTTGAAGCAGTAAAAGACTTTCCATCACCTAGATAGTCTAAATTTTCATGCAACTATCTCAGTTCTGTAAAAACCTCTTTTTATAAGTATAGAACACTGGCCTATAACATTTTGGCAATACAATAACTTTCAAGAAAGTAACTTTTATGAATCTGACATACTGTCTGTCTTCTTAGAGCTGACAATCTTACATCCTGCTCTTAGCAATTTTTTTTGTTTAAGATTTTTTGTGAATGGCAAGTTTCCATTGCTAGCAGCTTGGCATAGCCCTGTGGCAAATTACTATCCAGTAGTCTTATTCTGGAAAGGAAAAACTCTGTGTTCACTATATTTAAGAGGAAAATGCACAAATACTCCATAAGACGACTCTTATTTAGTTGTGAAATCTAACCAATCTTCCTTATCCTATTTCTTTTAGGACTTGATTTCCTGAAAAATTTTCAAAATTGAGTTATTTATTAGCATTTCATAGTATATCTGTGCAGCATTGTATATAAAACAAAGTTGACCTGTATTATGAAATGAGGGAATGAGTGTGATTTTCACAGAAGAGCAAGAGATGGGATGAAAATTTTATGGCACAAAGTTGAGGCTGCTATACCTATCAGCTAACAACAAGCATTTCTGCCCTGCTCTTTTAGCTAGCAGTAGCAGAAAGGGAAAATAAATGCAGTAAAATGATTAGGCAACTGATGAGAGGTGCATATATCGTTCTGAGAAGTATTATGCAAAAGCTTGCCATTAGAAACTGGTAAGTGTTAATTCAGTTGAAGTTGTCTTATTTCTGTAGAAAATAAGAGTTGAGAGGGAATATGAGTGCATTTGTAAATTTTCTTGGGAAAGACAGGAAGATGGTGAAACGAGGTAAAAGTGAAAAATAATTTTTAAGGTAAGAGTAGTGTTGCCGGAGGAACAAATGCATATAAGGTAGCCATGAATAAATGCGTATCACTTCTCAGAAGAAGGATTCGAACTATCAGTGAATGATGCTGGGAATCAGTCTTTCTCAGACAAAAATGGTGGCAAAACCCCAATTTTTCAAGATGAAGCTTTTGTAAAAGACAGTGTATTACATGGTAGCCTTGAAAAACCCTTCATGACTTTTATTTTGAACTTTACTGTGGAGAAATTTCACTTTTTTTGTGTAGGATCATTTACAGTAGTAAAATAAAAAACAGTCTGAATAGTTTTACTAAAGCTATTAAAATTGCCACGTAGTTGGGTTAAGTTAGAAGCGTTCTATATGTGAACAGGTCTGCTAATACTCTGCATCTAGTTGACATATACTCTTACTTACGCTTCAAGGTTTTCCCAAAGCTGCCTGTTGATAGCAAAAGCGTGCAAGGAAAGTGGGTTTAGATCTGCATTATATATTCTCCTACAGCATGAATTTATTGTATCTATGTAGTGATGCTTGAGTCTATCAAAAAAGGCTAAATATGACTGCTGTAATTTGAAGTAGGTCCATCTGAAGCGGCAAGACATGCATTCATTGACTAGTACCTTGATATTTTAGGTAATGCATTAATTTACCTTAGTCCTCAAACAAAACATTCATTTTTGGAGAAAATTCATAGATGATGTGAATGCCATACCATCATTGATATTGCTGTAGATATGCTAACGTTTTGCAGTGGATAAAGCACGATGATCCATAGTTTGTGTTGTCATAAGGGACACAGAGAATACAAATTTCTAATGACTGATTTAGAGTCTTTCCTTCATGTGCATTTTAATGTTCTTTACTGGGTAGATGCTGGATTTTTGTAAAGTCTTAATTGTGATCTTAACGATCTTAATGAGAATTTATTTATTCATTATTTAGAGCTTTTTTTTATGAATGTGACTTTTTTGGTGTTTTGAGGATGAAAATCTGGTCCTAACATATATCTTTTGTAGTAGGAATCATCTCAAGTAAGAAAGCTGTCTAAAACTTTAGCCTTCAGTCTTAGTCATACAGAATCTCCATATAAGAAAATGAGAACAATAGACCCCTTAGAAAGGGCAGTTCATCCCGTTAGATAGGTAAGATGAACCTGGTCATCATCTCCTTTTCTTGACTATAGAATCTTAATGATTAGGTTGGATGGTTAACTTCAAACTAGCTAAACTTAGGTGAGGTGAATTCTGTGCACAGATATAAAGAAGTCATGAATTTAAATTTGACCTTTTAAAGCTACCGCACTATACGTATGCTATTCATTGGTAATGATCATAAAATAATTTATATTAGAAGGGACCTCTGGAACTCAACTAGTCCAAAGGTCCCCTCTGGAAAGCAGGGTTAACCATCCAGGCCTTTTATGGAGTATAGTTGAAATCCACATTAATCTGGTTCTGGGACAACCTCTTCTTCTGAGAATTTTTACAGCCATAATGAATAATTCTGTTCAAAGTAATGAGCAAACAAAACATAAACCTTTTGACTTGATAGGATATTTAGCAAAAATCTACAACTTTATGGTAGCCCTTCTAACATTAAATCCAGAAAGACAGAATTTCAGATAGAGCTGATGAGAATAATTATTAGAGGAAATAAATATTAGTGTTATTAGTTGCAATTGACTTTGTGTCTTTAATAGCTTCTTTAGAATTTTATTTTAAGTATTTTCACTAGGAATTTCTAGAACAGACAAAAATATATTAATTACTAAAGAAGTGAAGTCACACTTCCTTTTTCTTGATAAGAAACATGGAAAGAAAACTATTCCAGTTTCTTATTCTACTTGTATTTAATATTTTATTTTCAGGAACCTTCTGTGTATTGTGAATCTCTCTAGTGGAGATCAAACATCTCGTTCTAATTAAGCATGAATTCTTCAAGACAATACTAGGAGTTTTCTGTACGCAACTGAAATCATTAGTATTTTTTCCTGTAGTAAACATTATCATTTGAGAATCTTCTTTTTCAAGATTTAGACAGTAGATTTCTTTGGGGTGTGGGTCTACAGTGCTAAAATATCTTTAAATGTCTCCTAGTACCCTTCAGGTTTCAGGTAACCTCTAATTAATTGTTCATTACATTAATTCAGTTATAAAATCAGTAACAGGAATATACTGATAATCAGTAAGATTTTATTTCTTGTAATAAGACATCACTTATTTTAAAATGCTTACTGGATGGAAGATAGAAGGAAAAATCCAGAGAGAGAAATGTAATGACATTGTTTTATTGAACCAGTTTATGTAATTTGATCAATATTAAGCTTTAATAGGATTGTATTTAGGAATGTTTGTTTATAGGCTTGCAATTTCTTCTGAGGCTGATAAACAATGGATGTTTTATTGCCAGGGATAGGAAAGGAATAGAAAGACAAGTTAATAGGATCTTATTCTGAGCCTCCTTGTTTGTTCTGTTTTCTCTGTTTGTGCATGTAATAATATATATATGTACATATACATTTATGTAAAAATGCACATCAGAAAAATAAGTACATTTTTCAATAGTGGAAAATAAGTTTTGTTCCTTTAAAATTGCTAAGGAATTTCAGGAATTTGTTCTTGGGGTGGAAATAATGGGTTACACCACACTAGGTGCTCCTTCACCCATGATCCTGAGATGAACGAGGAATGGTGGCTTTTTCCACCATGACTTTTTATTTCTTTCTGGCCATGCTGAAGAAGATACAGTAGAGTATCCATGGTGTACTTATGTATATGAATCAGTATTTGTATTTGAATAAGTACTTTTGTTCTGTGCTAAACTCTTCTTGTAAGAGCTTTCGTAAGATTTACTCTTTCAGATTAGTTTTCTTTATGGTGAAAGTAAACACTGTTTTTCTCACATTTCGACAAAAGAATTTGAAAATAATTCCAAAAAGTGAAATGGAGATTGTATCCCCTATACCTGAGGATGAAGTCCCAAGCTCCCTATCTCAGAAGTCTGTTGTGGAACTCCAGTGAGATCAGTGATTTTATGTGACATTTAGTACTTAAACCTGTTGGTATCTCTAGGAGATGTGGGCTGGCTTTCAAGAAAAGTGTTTGTACTGCTTAATAAAACTGTCTTTGTTTTCAGGTGTTTTGAGCATTTACATTGCCCATTGAAGTCAGTGCAAGTAGCCAGTCTAGTTTTTAGATGTGGACATAAATATTTGTGTAAACAAAATGGAATTTTTTTTTGTGAATTACCTATCATCTCAACTATTTATGTCAAATTATAAGTATCAAAGACCTCAAATTACGAATATTAAAGGAAATATACTGATATGTATGCAAAGGACCATTTATTAAATGTAACTGTGAAATTATTTCTAATAGAGTAAATATGAGGATGAGTATAAAGGAGAGACATGACATCTGGAACTCGTAGGAAACCTGGCATAGTTACACTAGGTGGAACACAGTACTCAAAAGTTAATGGTGTCCTACCTTAGAAACACTCAGAAAAGGTTTAGCTATTCCTCAGTTACTTGCAGAACATATATCTAGGGATGATCTTTTTTTACCTAATAGTGAATAGAAGTTGTCTGCATGGTATTGAATACCAATTTTGCTGACTCCTAGTTACCAGCACCTGTCAGAGTCCAGACTAGCTGTAGCACTGGCGTGAAACTATACTTTAATTGGCTTTTGTCAGGTTGTCTTCTGAAACTACCAGCATGTTCCCAACAGAGAGCTATCCTATGTATGATTACTTAAATTCTTCTCAAGTATGAGTTAACTTCCTTGTACTTGTTAAATTTTATGTATTCAGTAGCATATTGCAAATATTTATAAAAAGCTTTTCTCTTAAAATCAGAAGACTTTTACAAAAAATATTTGATGACTGAAGAAGACCGACATGACAGTACAGCAGAAGAGAAAGCTGAGATGCAGGAAAAAAGACAGAAAAAAAATATTTAGAGGAGGAGGAGGCATGTGGTGAATGCCTGAAGCTAACAAGACTGTATACTCTCCTTTCATTTTAATTCTGCTTCATAAACATTGCTATCAATTATTTTAGCTTGAACCAGGAACATCAACTGCTACATTAGCTATTGATGGCTCATTATCTCAATGCTCCGAACAACACATGACTGAATATGTGAGATAAATATAACTATGCTGGTCAACAGAACAGAGCAGAGATGGTTATTCAAGTACTTATAAATGATGCTGTGCCATGAAGATCCTACTGCTGTAATTTTCATAACAGCCATAGTCATGGTGAAGTAAAACTGGGAAAAAAAAAAAGAGCAATTTTCTAAGGCTTACCTCTCTTGGAATGTTCTTTGCTCATATCCTTGAAAGTGGGTAATAAGATGTCAGATATCATCCAAGAAGAATGGCATATGACACAAAAATGCAACACTAAAATGTTCCTTCTTGGAAATACATATTGCTGCTTTAATGATTTCTCTGTGAAAAACAAAGAAAATGGAGAATCATCATTGAAGTGTCTCATTCAGTCTGTCTTTCTATATTAAGAGACATAAAAGGGATAAAGGGACATAATTTTTTTCCAATCTGCACATAATTTTCATAGCTGTCACCGAGATCTGCAAAGTTTCCCTGTTGACTTTGGAGAACAGCACTTTGTTTCTGCCGTTGAATGTTTATCTTTCTCGTGGTCACTAAGAACCTGAATTTCTCTTGACTGAAGTTAATGGAACTTGACTGAAGTTAATGGATAAAGAAGTAACTTTGCTTTATACAATATAAAATTTATAAAGTCCAGTCAAAAATCTGCTCCAAATCTGCATTTAATGAGTCTGTATTATTCAGTGCGTTTTTCACTTACATTGATAGTGCATTCTTACTGGTTCTTAATGTCTAAGTTTTTACACCAATTTGCAGATTGTTTTTCTCCTGCATAGTAACATTTCATGATGTTCTAAACAGAAGGGAACATTGAAGAGTTTGCAAGATGATAACTATATAGCACTCATGTAGGAGTTAAAGGTCCAGCATGCACCTGAATGAGTGAAAATAAGAAATCAGGAAGCAGTTGGGACTTAAAATTGCAATAATACATAATAGGAGAACTAATGAAAAAGTCATGAGCGTGTAATGAAAATGATACTTCTGCATCAGAGTGGCAGACCTCGAAAGGTAGAGAGAAAGAAAATCTGCACAGGAAGTTGAGGCCTGGGCCACGGTTCATGGAAGTCAGTAAAGACTTTTTTTCTATTTACTTTGGTCAACATTAGACCTACCTCGTAAAGAGGAAGTGTTTAAGAAGCAAGCTGAGCAAAGGAACAGGGTGTCTGTGTATCTGTTTTCAGAACTTCTGCACTGTTTGGCATTGCAGTTACAGCCATTATCAAATAAATTCATTACATGTTTAAACAAATGCACACACACACACACACAAAGCAGCCCTGCAGTTTAGTAAGGATAAATTTATCTCCCTCTCCCTGTCTGCTGATTCTTTTGGTGCCCTTTTTATGCAGGAATAGTCCTACAGACCTCTGCTCTGTGTGGATTATCCAGAAGCTAGGGTCTATTCATGAAAGTGCAGTGCTCCTTGAAATGTGTGCTAGTATTTTTGGAGTTTGTTGGCAGTATTTTAGAAGAACATTGTGGTGAGCTGGGAAAAGGATTTAGTGGAGCCTCTAGACAATATTTTGATTGAGGGAGACCATTTGCGACTGTTCATTTTTTTTGCTTTCCTCAGTGGGTAGATGTGATTATTTTCATTGTGGCCATATCAAAATTATTCTGTATCATTCTACTATCAAAATGAGGTTCATGAGGGCATTTGAGTTTTTACAGTGTAAATTATGGTGTCTTTTTTTGTCTTTTCTTTTTCTGTTATGACATTTGCTATAGGTATTTGAACACTGAGATAAATACTATGTTTAGAAGATTAGTTTTTGTATCTCATAAAAAAAAAGCCCTTTATTCTCTCTTTAACATTAATAAATAAAAGTGTCATCTGGAGAAATATGTTTAGGAGATGGAATTTAAAGACTATACGCTAAGTTTGTATATTGTAGTTCCCCTACCTTAAAAATGTCAAATCCAGGATTACCAATGGAAACAGTGAATACCTAACACTCTGAGACATGCTGAACAAAAATTTACATTTCCAGCACCTTCATTTTTGAAAGGTAAAAGATAAATACTGTTTCACATAATTAGAGCATAAGCACATTGATACACATTTTAGGTCAAAAAAGCCTGGAGGACAATAATTTTCAATTAATGAACACTATATTGATATAATTGTTACTATTAAAATAATTTGTCATTTGCAGGAAAATCCCAATGTGAGAAACATTCCTACCAAAAAAAGAAAGTATTTTAAATTGTTTATGAATCTGTAGGCATCCATGTGAGATCCAGATGCATTATTTGACTTGCTCTGCATCTGCTGTAAACATACACAAACTTTGTCAGCTGAAAAATGTTTAAATATTCATTAAAATTCTATCACTGTACATGTGGAGAATAAGTCAACTGAACTAATACATTTCTTCATTCTCCTTTCTTTTTTTTTATTGAAAATTTAACCAAGATCTGTGGGTCATTTTGCTTTCAATCTGCTTAGGATCTGAGTCAGAATCTGACTTTAATCATCTCCTTTATTAGGAAGGAAATGTGTATTTATTTTATGTAGTCCCACTGATCCATTTTCTGGGTGCATTATTGCTATTTCTGGCCACAGTGCTCCCCTCATGCTATCAATGTGAACAAACTAATAATATTGCACAATATTTTGTAGGTTGTGTAAAGAGCCTCAGCATCTGCCTGAGAGGTGGGAGTGGGCAGGGAGAATGGAGGAGGTATTGTTTGCTGAATTTACTAAATTGTTCAAACATGCTTGAGGAAGAAACAGTTTTTCACAAAACCGAATGTATCTGTGCATTTGTATATTCTCAGATTAAGTCTTTAGAAATAGTACAGTGTATGGGCAGATGTTGGTTTTATTTCCTTGCAAACAGAAACTTCTGCCATACTTTAATAGGATTAGTGAGGATTATGTGGAAAGCTACATTTAAATCTGAAAGTTGATAGTCTGCCTTCCATAAAAAAAGGTTACACAAGTTCTCAAATAGCTTACTAAAATGTGTGTCCTTGCCTTTCATATTTCTAATTGCACTATTTTAACTGTTCAAAAATCTTTATCTCTCTAATCTACTTGTGCTCTCATCTGAACCATATATTGAGGGTTTTTTTCCTACTTGAATTCATCCTTGACAATTTTACTCCTTGCTTTCTCAATATAGAGCTATGATAGCTAGTATTACAAGAAGATCAATAACAATTTATAGCAATTAAAAAGCAATGTTTTGATCTATCTTACAAGACAGGACAAAAAGATTTTTTTCATTGCTGGTCATTATTTATATTTTCCGGAATTACAGAAACAGAAAGCAATAAGAATCATTTTTGCTTTGGATGAAATAAAATAGAAAGCAGCTTTCTCCTAAAAAAAATATTAGTAGAGAGAGATGAATGAAACATCCAAAATGCCACGGTGTTGCATTTTTGAGTCCTTTACCATGATCCCTCCTCCTTAGTCTTCCACCTTTCTTATACTACCTAATTTGCATGAGAATATGATATACTTTAAAGAAAGCCTTTATATCTTAAGCCATAAAAATGATGTTTCTTCTGTTCATAGGCTAAGAAAGAGTTTATACCGTGATTGTTTTAAATATTTTAAAGATGCTATCTAGTTGACAATAAAAATTTTGTTTCTCATTAGTTATTTAAACGAATCAAAAAGTACATTATGTGAAGTCACATGGTACTGAACTAGCTGTAAAGCAGTTTTCTATACTTACATAGCAAGAAATGGTATAACTCTACAGTTCTTTGTATTTTTTTTTCTAGGGATGGGAGAATGTCCTCAGGCATAACATACAAGCAAATGCTGCCAAGTTTGTAACCCTGTAATGCTCATTTCTAGTGTGTACACACGCCAGCTGCTCCCAGAGAAATGTAGTACTGTACCAACACTTTAACATGAGCAGAAGCTGCTGGAAGACAAAATAAACCCCTGTCTTTCTTTTCCTTTTCATACCCTTGCAATGTTTGCCAGCTTGCAAATGTTTTCTCTTATCTAGATGAAGCACTTGCACTTTCTCAGCCGAGTGAGAATGCTTTGGTATATCTAACATGTAAGAGCATAGGAATGATCACACTGAGTGAGACTTAGGTAGTGGCTCACTCAGTGGCCTCTCTCCGGCTTCCCCGCATTGCAGCTGAGGGCAAGTTTGCAGCTTGTGTGCTGCCTCTGAGAGAGGAGTCATGCGCTCGTTTTCCCTGAGTGGTCCAGGCTCATCTGAATCCATGTCATCTTATGAAAACAGGTTATACTCAGGATTCTCAATATTTTGCATAATCTAACTAGTAAATTTCTGTATTTCATTGCTCAGAGAAAGATTGTGTTTACTTGTCTGGACTGGAAAGGGGTCAGTTGCAAATATTGAGATACAAATAATCCATTCAGCTAAAGCATTGGATTGCCACAGAGTGACTTTCTATTGTATTTTTTACAAGCTCCTATATAAGCATAGCACTGATTTTCTTGTTGGAAATATTATGAAGTTTTCAGATAGTGCATTTTCTTTTGCTGCACAATATGAACTATGCCTATTCATGTCTACTTTGTTAAGTCTTCAGTAGAAGGGTTACTGCAAGGTCATACAATTGACTTAATTGTATTTTTAACCCATGTTTTGCTTGCTCTCTACTCAGTAGGTGATATCCTCACAAAAAATCCCAAATGACAGAAAAACCTTAATGATATTAAAAAATGGCCTTGCTAGCTCATTTTTAGCAACTGAAATATCTAAATATTTGAAGCAAGTCTTGCACATGAATGTTCTTCTCTGCATTTAAACAGTAAATTTGTAAGATAAATGTGAATTAATTACATAACTAGAAACTACTGATCTAAGTGCATGTAAAAATCTGAAAGCAGGATCAGATCAAGCCCAATAACTTATCGGTTCATGTGCTTTCTACAAGTGGAGAGGGAAATTAATAAGGTATGGAATTAGTGAATTCCATACTTATTCAGTTCTTTCAGTGACTCTTTTTACTTTTGAGAATTGCAAGAGGACATTATACCATGTCCTTGCAAAATTGTTTTGTTTTCATTTTCTCTCCGAACATATCCTTGAGTAAGAACATAAGCTGCCTACCTCCTCTTTTTCCATGAGTCAGGAGTGACTCACAACTGTTTTACATCGTCCTCCAAAAGTGAGGTATTTTATTTGATATGAAAGTGTTTTCTATAGTGTTCTAGGTATGAAGAAGTGTGACACAAGTCAAAGTCACAGTAGGTATTATTAGAATATGGACATGGAAGGTTGTACATTAAGGGAATTTTAAATGACTGAGAACAGATCCTCTGCTTTGAAAAGTATGATGTCCCAAATGCTAAAGATAAGCAATATATATACTTTTTTTTTTTTTACTGATAGGGTGCTCATTTTGTAATGCAGTTGTGTAAGTTGCATAAAGAGAAACATATTTGCAGGAAGGACTGTTTTTTAAAAAAAAATAAAGTAAAAATGACTTATATATCCTAAAGGCATATAATTAGTGTATTATATGAATAATGAAAGCATTAGCCACTGTTGCATTTCCATTCAGTTTTTAAATTATTCTGATGTTCTGATTCATAACAAGGCAAGAACATAAACAGAAGAAAAGGTTTTCCTAAATAGCGATAAGAAAGGCCACATTTTAAAAGAGCAGCTGACTTTGGAAGTTAAAATGTGTTCTCATAGAATAAAAGTGCACATGCAGCTTTTTGTGACAAGTTACTGTTAATGTAACTTTGCACTTTTAACTGCATACTTAGGAAGTCAAATGAAACAATGAGAATTGGAAGTATTCACACTTATTTCTGATAATTTAGTTTGAAGGTACAGTTTGCATATAGAGAAAAAAAATGCATTTCTACTTTCATGGAGTTAGCCGCACTGTAGATTGACTTTTGGCCATTCCTGCTGTTAAAACATACAGGAATATTCTATTAGAGAGCTTAGGCAATGGTTTCTATTTTCTGTGTGCATTTGCACAATATTTGAAACAGAACAAGCTGGAAGTTTGTAGATTCACAAATATTCCCCAAAGTCTGTCAAATCAAAAACGTGTGAGACACAATAAATCGAGGCTACGTGAAGTACATACTTGAAAGCCTTACTTGAAAGCTGCCTACCCGGTCCAGCTTGTTCCAGACATGCACATAAGTTCTCCATCTGTTCTTTCTCTGGACTCTATGCTTTGGTGTCTGCACTTGCAATGCAGAGCAAGAAAGTGAGTCTTGCAGACCAAGACACTAGTGTTTTAGAACAGCAGGGTATTTGGATCTGCCTACGTCCTATACAGACATAGATCATCTTTAAAATTTGCTGTGCCTATAGTCTCTCAAACATTTCCCTTTGTGTTTCTTCACATTCCTTGTAATGTCCCTCAGATTTAGTGCAGGCTTTGAGCTAACTGGTGACCTAATTCTTCTACAGTCCAAGAAAATCTGTCCATACACCAAGATGCACAATATCATAGTTTCTTCATATTGAGTTCTCTTGAGAGGTGAGTTAGTTATCTTCCAAAGACAAGAGCAGAGGACACTGAGAAACAATATATATATTTATACACTAAGGAATAACTTTGAACTGTTTTTTTTTTTTTTGTAGTAGTAGATTGTGTGGATGTTCTTATATCAAGTTTAAATACCTCTATGCACAGACATAGGAGAAAAGTTTTACCAACATCAGCTGTAAAGCTTTTAAGTTATTTTGTGACAGGGAAAGTAAATTAGTATTAACTGAAATACAGAAAGATAAGATTGCTCTGAATATATTAATGCCTTGAGCTTTGTCATGGTTTTCTTGTGCATTTATACACAAATTTGAAATATATAGTTTGACTGATTTTTCCATTCTGCTATCAATTTAACATTGACAGTTACACTCAAAAGCTATAATTTTGCAGGTAATGGGAAATGGTAAATTCTTCTGCTCAAGCCACTTGCCTAAAGCAGGTTCCAAGTAGATTGTAGGACACTATTCTTTCATGGAAGATCTTGGGCATCATGGTTAGATAACCTTCTTAGAAATTTAGCAGAACCTATTTTTTCTCATCCAGAGATTTAAACATCAGTTGGCTACTGTGCTAACAGGAAGATCATGAGTCTAATTATATGTGCTGGAGTCATGAAGCATATAAATTGGTCAATTTGTTAGCAGTACCTATTTAAGTTATAACTGAGGCCTCTTGGAGATGGAAATTCATGTTATTATGTTAAAAAAAATGCTTCTCAAATAAAATGAGCCTTGAAATTCCTTCGTATGGAATGTAAATTCCTCATTATATACTAGTGAGCTGGTTTACAGATGATCTTGTCTTGTGGTTCCTGACTGGTGGTTTAGAGCTTAATGGATTAGATATGTTCTCTTGTTATAGCAGATATTAATGCAATGAGTTGACTGAAAGAATATAACGTTCTTAGGTTTTTTACAGTCTTCTGTTACCTCACTGTTATGAGGGTTGTCCAGCATATACTGACAAGGACACTTGTACTTAATATGATGGGAAAAAAAATTAATCTGTGCCTCACTAAATGATGGTTAATGTATACTTCAGCGCTTTCAGATGAACGTGTTTCTAAACATCTTAGGTTGGTAGGATACAGCTTTGGTATGACATTCCTAATTACAAAAGTGTCTCTTCTGGAAATTAATAAAAAAAAATCATTAAGAACTCAGTGATTATGTTTATGAAGTCTAACTAATTTAAGTTGCAAAGGTGCAGAATGCTATTAAGTGGTAATATCTCATGCATTTTATTAGCTGTGTAATTCTGAATCATTTCAAGGAGAGTGTTAAACATATTCTCTGATACTGTTAAAGATGCTTTTAACACAGTTCATACCCCATTCATTGTCAGCTTCCAAATATAAATTGGAAAACAGGTGTAGGTTAAATCACTTGAGAGGCTGGGTGATTAACCTAGTTAGCGGGCTCCTGCAATCACTGCTGCTTCTCCTAATAGCAGTCTGATGGGCACGTGTCAGCAGGGCAACTCTGTGTCCTAGTGGGACGGGTTGCCCTCATTCTTTGGGGTATCTGCAGCATCCCTGTTAGGTTCCTGACTTTAAAAACAAGGCTCAGATCCTTAATGGTAGATCCCAAACTGCCTTCCTCAGAAAAATTAAGGTTAATGTCTGCTATTAAGAGCCACCAGTCTTGTTATCCAGACATTCAGTGAGCCCTGTGACTGTGACTCTCCCTGTCATAGTTAAATACTCCTCCTGGTGCCAGTAATTAGCTCAGGGTAGTTAACAGCTGCCATCCCTTTGCAAATTTTTGGAAAAGTAAGCTTGATTCTCATCTAGTCATTGCCTATACTGGAGGACATTTAAACACTATAATTTTGCTTCACTGTTTTAATGCTCAACATAGAGATCTGGTATAAAATGTAGGTCTCTGGAGTGCCGTATGTTTTTCTTTATTGCATACAGATTGGTCAACAGAATATAACTGGCCAAGAATGTATGCATTTTTTGGCCCCTTGGGCTTCTCAAAACTGATGCTGAACTGCATATAAGAGAGGTCATGGAAAGAGCACCATACATTATGCTGGCTGTTCATCTCCTCCAGGCAGAGTTACGTAAATACCCACAACTTTTCACTCTGTGTCATCTTTCTTCTGAGTGGCTTTATTTCCAAAAATGGTGGTCTTTTGTTATGTGTAACCTGGCTTGTGTTGTAGGGTACTTGTACTGTTACAACCTCAACAGGTGATTGTGTTTGTATTGAAGTAAAACTAACTTTTGGGAGCAGTATCTTCAGAATTTGTTTTGCTGAATTGGTGTGCTGAATTGGTGTATAATCATATTCACCAGCAGTGTGTCTAGTTAAAAAGAAACAGCCTTAATCTAGCTCATCACTAATGAACAAGTCTTCAGTACATCTTCCCTTTCTCCACAGACAAAATTCTGTATCGAGACTACACAGTTACTCTGGTGTGTATGAAGGCAGATATCACGGAAGCAATGGTACTACTTCAGTTAGAGTGTAGAGCACAGGAGGCTCAAGGTGCTTCCTGAAAAAGCTTTTGAAGTAAAGACTTAGGCTCAGGAGCCTAAGTCAGTTCAGGAGCAAAGCATTTGAAATATGCATCTAACTTGCAGAACTTCTTATGAGCCTCCAGAGGGCTGGATATGGCCATCAAATTCCAAGTGACATCTGCAGTAGATATTTTTTCTAGACTAATATGAGGAACTGAAGTCACAAGATCAGATGAGATAAAAGGCTAGTGTTAAAAAAATGTTTTTCAAAATACTTCCTGATTTTTTTTCAAAATTGGTCAGTCAATAACCTACCTCCCCATTTCAAACCCAACCAAATTATCTGTATTTTAGATGCTAAAGGATGCTATAATAGCAATAGCAATATTAGTTTTCTAAATTAAGAGATTATTTTAAATATATACAAATATACACAGATATAATATTTTTGCTTGTAGCGGGCTCACCAGTCTCCTAGCAAGATCTATGTGTGGATATGAAACTAACCTTGACAGGAGAGAAGCTTCTATGAGTACATTCACTGAGGAAAATGCAACATCAGTGAGACAGACAGTCATTGCCAAGGAATTGGGTAGATTCCTAATTGTTCAAGGTCAAAGGAGTTTTTACTGAAGAGGAATCCTGCAACCTCTCTAAAGTGCAGTTGTGCTAAAGTGGCTTATTATGCCAAAATGTGGTGAAGTAGGTCGAGGATGTAATAAAATAAGTTGTAAATTGGCCATTTAGATAAGGAAGGGTTGTTGCGTGATAGTTTAGTTAAAGGGGAGAGAACAGAAAATGACATCATTTGTTTTCAAGTACTGAAAATAAAAATACCAAGGCCAAGAACTGAAAGGAGACATAATGTGATTTGAAATAGGATTTTTTTTTTCATCAGAAGCTCAATGTAAAGGGGATGCTGTGATATGGCAGATCTTGATAACCCTACAAGAGAAAAGGTTAAAGAAGTCAAATAACCATACAATTTAAAATACTTGGCTCAAAATTAAACATTCAGTTGGTACCCAAGGATACAGAATGAGTATGTGAAAAACTTGGAGTGGAGGACAGTGAAAGGGGCAAACTAACTGTAAGGAAGTCACACTGATACGCAAGTCAAAACACACAAGGCACAAGTTAAAACAGTGTGGGACATGGAGTAGTAGAGTGTGTCTCTTGCCCAAGCCATACTCGTGCCATTGTGCTGTGGTTTAGGTTTGCTTTAAGCAACTCCTGTGGGTCCAGTTATTAATGGGAACAGCAGCAGCAGCCGCTTGGAGAATTTTCACTCCCTGTTTCCTTACAGAATGGCAACATGACCTGGTCCTGACACTCAACATTGTATAGTTAGGAAAAAGAAATTTAGAAAATGAAGTAATTTATTATAGTTTAGATTATTTTTTCAATTTTATATTATTATCTTGGCTGCTTGGGGAAGTAAATAAGGTTTCTGATTAGATTTATTCAGTCTTTTTAAAACTGAATGCAGAGGTGGCCCAAAATCAAGAAATGAACAGAGAGGGGTATATGACATTACCTAATTTGTATCTCAACCTTATTGTGAGCTTTTCTTCCTTCCTCAGATTGTTGATTTCTTGCTTTCAATCTATATCAACAGCTGTGTGACAGGTCCCTTTAAATTATATATATCTAAATAAGTTACTACCTTATGCCTCCTTTTTTTAAGTGCTTTTCTATTCTTGTGTTGATGTTAAGGCTTTCTTTGTTTCCTCTCTCACTTGCTTTCTTGTGGCAATACTGATGTTTTCAATAGCTTAATTTAAAAGTGCATGCTGATTTAGCTATATTTGCTCTAAATTTTAATAAATTTTCTTAAATATTATTTTCAAAAGCTTTTGTTTTTACTCTGACCATTTTCACTGTGAAGTCAAACAGAATAGGTATCTGTGTTCTGTCAGCCTTATAAGTGACCTCCTAAGTACAGTGCAATTCTTGTCTTTTTCCCTGGGGAGGGAATAATACCCAATAACTAAATTTCTACTTGCCTTTTGAATGAGTTATTGATGATACCTGTAACTTGCCATTCTTTATGTTAAATTTAGGACTCAGATCTTAAAGGAGTGTTGCTACTGTACAGAATCACCAAAGAAGTTTTGCAGAGCTGTCTTTCCCCATTATGCTGGTCTAAAACATGTCCACTTCAGATAACAGGCCATGTGTTGGTGGTAATGAATTCAGAAATAATTGCTTTCTTTTAGTACAGACGGAGGAATTTCATTAAAAAAAGAAAAGTAATATCAGGATGAGCCAGTCTGTTTCTTTTCCTGTTCTGTTGTAGAATGTCGTTAGCCTAACTTCTTTTATACAGTAAGTATTAATAAAACACACTCTTAAGGTTGCTGTTTTTTTCAATTTTAGGTGTTAGTCTTCCTTTTCTTTTCAATTTTCTCAAGAAAGAAAATATTCTGTTACTGAAAATTTCCCTATAATATTTTGAACCTAATATTATGTTTATTTTATGCTTTATTTTACTAAGGCAATGATATTTGTCTGCTTCCAACAGTCAGTAGATATCACTATTCTAACACTACCTTTTTTATAGTTCAAATTTGTATTAACGTTTAATATTAAATGAAGAGATTACAGCCTGCAGTTATAAGTTTATGACTGAATTTCTGAAAATAAAGAACTTTGGGATTTGTTTACTGGTGCATAGGTTCAGATGCTTTTCTGGAAAACCATTTGCTCAATATTCAGTAGCTAGTTCTCTGGAAATAATACAATGAGCACTCAAATGTCCTTGTAGAGCTGATGTGGATTCTATAATTCTGCGCTCGATTATGTTTGAATATATGCCATGTCCTTTATTGCTGCTTACTAAATTCTGTATTACCATTATGTTATATAACCCCATTAACTAGCTTTGTTGCAAAAAAAAACTTTGCATAAACTGCTTTGGATGATGATATAATGTAAATATAGAGGAAATAAAGGGGAGATAAATTTTCTATTTTAAGCTTATGTTTATGTTATATATTTAAAATCAATTCAGAGTCTTATATAAAGCTTTCCTTACAAGAATCTATTATTAGCAAATGAAATAATCATCGGCTTTGACTTTCACCTCCAAACCTAAATTAGTATATTAAGATTGTTGCATGTGTGATGGGTTGGTGCAAAGATGTCTTCCTGCAGTTCAGGCTTTAGATCTGCATTGCTTTAAGTGCAGAAGGTAGGATAGTAATAAAAAAAAAAAATAGCAGACCACTGTCAATTTTCCTTTAGTTCATAAGGGAACGGGAAGAGGATGCGAATTCTCATAGTTACACTAAAGTTACTCTATAACTTGTGTTTTGACAATAATATGTATGACTGCAACTGAAAGTAGTAGGTTGATGCACAGTTAATATCTTGTTATGGAAGCTGATCTTCGAAGAGGCAAAGGAAGAGAAATACTGAAAGTGAGTTGAAGGTTCCTAGCAGTACTACCTATTACTCTAATACAAGAGTCTCATGAAAATAACCTAAAGGAATGAAACCAAGGAATCATATCTTAGCATATTTTAGATTTGGCAGATAAATTAGTTTTGTTTTCCTCTGTCCTTCTTAATGTGCAGATTAGGCATTTGCACATCTGTACACGGTGTCTGCTTTGCTTGGCTGGGGAATACAAATTGCATATTTCAGCAATAATTTATTTCCTTCTTTCCCTGTGGTCTATTGCATGAAAGCAATGAGATGTTTAGTTTGTCTGAGCTATTCTTGTGCTAATAATACATTATCCACAAACCTTGTAACAGGAAGAAATGGAACTATCTTGTCTCCAGCTGTCTGCCTTTCTTACTCTATCAAGATGATTAAAAAAAAAAAAAGGAGAGAAAATAGCATTGAGTTTAAAAAGATGGTAATTTGCTCCTCATCTCCTGCAAAACACTGTTTCTGCTATAGAAAGTTCTTCAGATATGAGTGAACTGAAGACAAGTCATCATGTTCAAAACTAAAGCCAGTAGTATTTTACTAGCTTGCAGTCCTCTTGTTCTCTCTTCTTCTATTTCTTCTCAGAAAACTGAAAAACTCATCAAGAGAGCAGTTTTTCAATGTCCATGTACATTTGTGTATGTCACTTGTATGCACAGCAGTAACTTAAGGTCTGGCTCTGATCAGAATTACCATGGATGAGTCTACTGAACTAGGAGCATATGTAATTATACCCTTTGTCTTTTTCACTTGGATCAGGAAATGTACGCCGTGTTCTTACCCAAAGCCAGTCGTATTTTAGTCATCTGCTCATTCCTGCTAGCACAACAGGCTGTTAATTCCATGAAAGAAATATTGGCTGCAGGAAGGAAGGAGACTGTGCCATGCGCGCCATGGCTATCAGCAGGCGAGCAAGAATCTCAGCTGAGTAGAAGAAAGCAAATCAGAGGGGCATTTGTTAGTTTGATACTTTGACTCTGAACTGGAAGAGGGCTCAAAATGGAGTAGAAGTAGAAACTTATACTAAACCCTCAACTAAATAAAAGTGAATTGAATAAATAAACCAAGAGAGCAAAGACAGAATGTTTTTATTCTGGTTATCGTTTTATAGATGGAGTGGATAACAGTGTCTGTTGGTAAGATTTCATGATACTTTCAACTTCCTATAGAAGCTACAGAAGTTTTTAAATGCTGGAATGCAGCTTAATTTTATTTCTGTGACAGTGAAATAGTTCATCATCATTCTGATCTACATGCAACATCAACTACCCTAATTCCATTCTTCCTGCAGAATTTAAGTTTGATTCCCACTCTACTTTGTAAGTTTGTCTATCTAAAAGGAAAATATATTATCATGACTAGAACTTTTCAAAGAAGATGACACAGCTGTGCATTTTCTTTAATTGGAGAAATTTGTTTCCTTGCATAAGCATCCTTCCAAAACTGAAATGACATAAATTATGACATAGTTCTTCTGTTATCTCCTGAAATTAATACATTCTGACATATTTGCGAAGATTAGAAACATATATATAGTATAAAAAGTAAACATGTAATCATACGCAAGTTATGCTATGTTGGTTGGAAGCAAAATGTCACATGGTTGATGCTTTGCAACATGCAAATCCATAACAGGCAATGCTGAGCCCTTTCTGACAGGTGCATTAGTTCCCTCTCTTCCTATTGCATTATTTTTCTTCAAAGGACTCCAACTGTGTCACAGGTTATCACTCAAGTTATTGCTCTGTTTAGCATTTCTTCCTATCCCCAACACTTTTTCGCTGGGAGATGCAATGACCCTTGAAATCTAATTTTCTCTGTAAAAATTTTAGAGGGTGATATAAGTTGACATGTATGAAAGCAGATCATGAATGCCTAAGAGACACAGGATACTTACTGTCCTCTTAGTCTCATTGTCCTGTAAAAAGACACAAAAAATGACTTCCAAATGTATCTCACTATATATAAGTACTTCTACTAGCTCCCACATTTACATGTCCATGGCATTGAGTTTTGTGACTTAGTAGAGAAGGTAACAATAAGTGTTTGGAAGTCAAACAGGGCTAACTGCAACTTGGAAATATGATAAGAACTTTTTCATGCTACATCGTAGTACATAGCTCAGGGAGAATAAGCGAGGGCATTGACAGGATGAGAGGTTCACCTGGTATTTGTAGTGCAGTTGGAAGAAGCTCAGGTCTGAAGTACAGCCCAGTCTAGTCCCACTAGCTCTAACAGTTTATTTCAGTAGACTAGCATTGAGGGTGAGGAATGAGCTGTGAAGCTTCGTGGCTGCTGCTGGATAAAAGCAGTACAAACTGCACTGCAGGTGAAATGATTAGCACAGCTATGTCACATGCTGGATTTGTGTTTGCCCGCTGCCTGAATTGACTCAAATTGCAAAAACCTGTACACTTGCAGGCTCACAGGGAGGGATTTGATCCAGCACGCTGCTTTCCAGATGGGATGTGAGGGGTGATCACATACAGGAGAGCAGCTCCATTGCTCGCACCAACTTTGATGCTGCTCATGTGGATTTTTTAAGGAATAGCCATTCCTCCCTGTGGTCACCTACTGTTGTGCAGAAATTCGTGATTGGCGTCATGTTCTTCAGAAAATCTATTTATTTCACAACCCTCTGGGTGTCTAGCTCTGGGTGTCCCTGCTGGAGCAGGCAGGTTGGACTAGATGATCTCTAGAGGTCCCTTCCAACCTCAACCCTTCTGTGATTCTGTGATTTGTGAACTGGAGACTGCAGCAATGCCTTTTATCCCTAACGATGCTCAGTAAACCCATAATTTTATCAGATATGACTCTCTCTCTTTTCCTAATTGAATTGTTCTCTTGTTTGGAAGATAAAGTTATATCATTCTATGCTCCTGCTCCACTTTTAAGAATTCCTATTAAGACTGTATTCTTCGTTAGAAATCATCTCTTTTTATTAAAGATTTATTTTTTGTTGCTTAGCTTTTCAGGTGGATTTGATGATTTTGAAGGTCTTTTCTAACCATAATGATTCTATGACTCTATGATGCTCCTTATGTGCCTAGTTCATTTCATTGTAGCTTTTAAAAGACAAAGTTGAAAAGGTATTTTTAAAGTATAAAAAGTATATAAAGTATATATAGTGTATATATATATATATATATGCACCGTATATATAAACTATATATATAAAAAACCACCATATTAGGTGTATTAAGGTGATTAGGTGTATTATTTTCTTCTGTTAGCTTCAGAGAAAAGTAAAGATTTCCCAAACAATTTGAGGAGTGCCCTTCTCATCCCAGATCTAGTATATCTTTCTGCTCTTTGCTTCTACATATTTATTGTGTGAGTTTAAAAAAAATGGCCTTAGGCCTCTATCATCCCATTAGGACCGGGAAGACACTAAAGCAAGGGCAAGCCCTGTCAAATGCCACACAAAATGGAAGTGTATCAGTAGATAACGTTAGTACTGTCAGTTCACTTTTGTGCTTTGAGGAGTCTATGTGACAGTGTTCAGCGACAATGAATGCTGGGTTCCAAAAAAATTGTCTGTGGGCAGGGGAAGAGAAGTAGGAAGGCTCAGATCACTGCAAGCTCTGTTTGCTAATGTTATTTGTAGGCCTAACTGAGTTTCTTCCTTGCAGAGTGTTTCATAAAGTCACATTTTCAAAATGTGTCCACATATGTAAGTTGAGTGTTTACTGCATTTCTTGGTCCTTAATTGACATTTCCTGGTACATCACTTTTGCAGATAGATCTTCTAGCTCTTACACTTACTCTGGAAAATGCACTGACTGCATATTTATCACATTGCAAGAACACATTGATGCTAATGTCAGTTTTGACTAACCATATGCTGAGACTTGAATAGACTGATGTAATTCCTGTCTCCTTAATATGTTAAATATAAAAGCCTTTGTGTAGAGTAGACTGTAAATAAAGCAGGGAAAATCCTTCTGAGGATTTTTTGAAAGCCCCTTTAAGTACAAAAGTATTGCTGAAGTCAGTCTCAATTTGCTGTAAGCAACTTGTATAGGGAAGCAGTTGGAATAGCTGCATCATACTGGTAGATTATGCGTGTGCATATACCAACAAATAAAGCAGCCCATTAGCAAGAGGCTGTTAAGGAAGAATTCCGTCTTTAAGATATTGCTGATGTTGGTCTGATCCCCTGCCACAGCTGCAGCAGTGAAGTCTGCCTGTGCTCTGTGCCTGTGTCTGTTTTGTTCACCAGTAATGGACCTGTCAGTATTTTTATGTATATCTACAAAGCTTTCAGCATTGTAGATTATTACATTTTATGGGAAAATAAAATGGAAACACTGTCAGTTGTTGGCCCCAGTGTGATTTGACTTCTTTGTGGGTATCAGTGTGTTCACCCACTGATAGCTGGGATTGATTTGCTGCAGTGATTCTTTCATATTTAGATCATAACATTTGGAGTCAGGTTTCATTTACTTCAGTATAAAATTCTGTCTTTTCTTTACTTCCTTATCCTACATCTGTTAAAAGTCCTGTAGAAAATCACATCATCTATAAAAATTGACAAAATCAATTGACAATTTTGACTTTTCTGTAGAGCCTAGGAGAATTTAAAAGCCTAGAGATTCAAATTTGAAGTTCTGTAGTCACCTATTTTTTCATTCCGAGCAATTATTTTTTTCATTAAATTCAGGACTGTTCAGGAAAAATAGATTCAGTATGAACTGAGAGTCATTGGATGAAGAAATGCTTGAGGTTGGCAGAGACTTCTGAAGATTGCCCAGTCCAGCCCTGCACTCACAGCAGCATTAACAGTGGCAGGTTGCACAGGACCATGTCGGGTCAGAGTTTGAGTATCTTCAAGCATGGAGGGCTCCACAACCTCTCTGGGCAATCTATTCCTCCTCTTTATTACCCCTATACTTTTTTTTTAATGTTTAAATAGAATTTCTTGTATTTCTCTTTGTACCCATTCCCTCTTTTCCTGTGGGTGGACACCACCAAGAGTTTAGCTGGACCTCCTTCATCTCCTCCTAGCAGGTTTTTTTACACATTGATGCCATTCTCCCCAGGCCTTCTGAAGGCTGGCAGCCATCTATGTTCTAACCAAACACTTAGAATTTCGGAGAAGACATGATAGCTTCATCTGTTTGGTAATTTTCTGCTTGGCATGTGGTTATACTAGTAGGTCAGATTTCTGCAGAGCTCTTAGGAATTTTTGACAAAGAAAGACACTTGCCCAGAGGTATCTAACTCATAATGATAGATACAAGAGGCATTTTTTTTAATCTAAAAAATTTAAACTTAAAGAGGTTAAAAAAAAAAAACTTTTCAAATACATTTTAAAGCCCATCCTTCATAATGTTAGCTCACATCAGCTATTACTTGAGTTTTACACTTGGTGCAACAAAACAGAATTTTATGAATAGTTCTGAAGGTAAGGAGTAAGGCAACATAAATTAATGGGAGATTCCTTTTAGAAAATGAAAAACAGTATCAGATGAATTCCAAAGATACAGATGTCAGAGTGTAGCAAATAAGCAAAATAGTTTGGTATTGTGGTGTTCTTATTGGCCAACTCCCATTGAATTCTCAGGAGAAATTTAATTAGGTATCTTATTAGTACTGTAGTTTGAAAGAGAGATGTCAAGAAACACCATTCCTTTCTGAAGACAGAAGAAGCAGGTAATGTAACAAGCAAGTGCCTGTCACACCCAGGTGCACAAGCCAAATAAAATGTGGAGTTTTTTTTTTTTTTCTGTTAGTTTAGGTAGTCTCCTTTGCCTTGCTCAACTTAATAGGATTTATTTTACTGCATTCAATCTACAGCTCAATATCAGGTATCACAGACCTGTTACATGGGCTGTTTCCACAGTGAGAAATCTTTAAGATATTTTCTACCAATAATAAGCATCTCAATAGTGCTCAACTGCCAATTGTGTTTACCTGCATATGCTCACTCTGCATCAGATCTTTTTTGATCAACCTGTCGTTTTTCTGTGGCATCCTGACAAGAACAGCCAGGCTGAATGGAGAATGCTGACTTGACCATCGGTTTGAATTAAGCTCGTTGTTTTTGTCAGCATTTTATTTTTAGTGAGATACCTATCTATATCTTTTGGAGGTTTAAAAAGCTTTTAGCAGCTCCAAAGTGGTATCAGTGGAATATTGGTCTGCCTTATCAATGTTGGCAGTAGTGTAGGGAAAAGTGTCAGGAGCAGAAAGATAGAGTCCCAAGCTCTTAAACTTCAGTTTTGGGCTGCTCTACTACCTGGAGGAGTCCAGTATTTGCTGTTGTAATTCGGTTGTGCCAGAGGCCATTATGGGCATTGGAGCAGCACAGACTGAGGAACATGAAACAACCTTGGCTCCTACCTCCTTCAGGCTTAGAAACAGTAATAAGGCCATACAGTGAGATTGCCGTATACTGCAGGAGCCCATAAAGGGGCCAGCTGACCCCTATTAGAGATGACGATGCTCAAACTGCAGATCTGAGGCTGCAAAGCCGAGACTCTGGACTTGTTTTCACCCTCTTTCTACATCTCTTAATACCTTAATCTTTTCAAAAGCTGTCAAAATGACATGTTTGATTCATAAACCTTCTTAATTCTGCTGTTGTATCTATAAACTGTATTCATTCGAATAAGGGAAGAGAGGCCCAACACAGGTGTCGTTCAGAGTTACTCTGTCATCAGTGTTCCAGTGTCCAGAGGAAAGTCCAGACATATCTTACGGGATGGAGATATGAAGTGGTATCTTTAAACAGATCATCATCAAATTTGTTACCGTTCTGTAGCAGTAATCTGAAACATAGGATAATTCTCTAATTAATTTCCAGATTAGAGTATCATTAATTTCCAGATTAGAGTATATTTATGAATAATATTATCTGCATTTTGTTGTACATTTTGAGATTTTTCAGTGTACATTGAATCAGAAGAGATTGCCTTCAGTTTTACTTGTCCAAAACTGTGAGCAGTGAAAACTGAATAAACATAGCCTGTTTAAATATCTCAGCATAGATGTTCATAGACACTGAAAAAGAAGAGACATATTAGAAAGGCGAAAAGCAATGAATATACAAGCAAAACTTTCTATGTCCATTGGGGCTTTTGAAAAGTGAAAGATGAGAAAAGAAACCTTGTTAGTGGAGGAACAGCTGGTAGAAACACATGTTTGTTCTTCACATCTTGCACTAGACAGCTTCCTTCTATTACTGGAATATATGAATTGATATTGTCATTTGTAATGAAAACAGCTCATTTGATTCTTCACTTGATGTGTATACAGGAAGATAGGCTTCAAGACAGTAAAATATATTAATAAAAACTAACACATTAAAAGCTTCATAGTGATAACTGTATAGTGAGTGCTATACAGATTTTTTTTCTGGGATCTGGAATCAACATACTGCTGTTTCTGTCTGACTCAAGATAAGTAGGGAAGCAAAATGGTAAGTTTTCATCACCGCTTATTGATTTAATCCTAGTCTGTGTTTCCCTAACCCCTTCTGTTTTAGTTATAGCCCTTTCTTGAAACAAGGCAGCAAAATATGCTGTGACTGTGATTTTATTGTATTTTAAAATTCTGTGAACTTTCCTGTTTGTGTAAATGGTCATGAAGTAGAGTTGCTATATTGATCATTGAATTAGAGTGGAAGACTCATTAAGAAAAGCTACTCTGTGCAATATCTAGAAGCTGTGATATTTTTTCCCATATAAAAATAGGTGGATAACTTCTCTGTCTTTCCCACCATCATTATCTTTCTATAAATGCATACACTATAAGTAAAAATACTGTTAAAGTGTATGAAAGAACTTTGTAACTTCTGTCTTGTTCTCCTGAAGCAGAAGAGCACACTTGTAATAATAAAGTGAAGAATTTACAATCCAGAGGCTGCAACCTCCTGGACTGGAAGCACCTGTTTGGTTCCACACCAGTACATAAACAGTGACATATTTGGAAATAATGACCAAAATATGCAAACAACAGCTTTGGCGGAGTAAGAAAGGGCCCTGGTGTCCCTTGAGCTCTCTTAGAGGTTGGCCAGACCAATCACTGCTGAACTGCGGAGGGGCCCACTCTGTCTTCAGCCTTGGTGTTTGCAAGTGTTAGTCTTTTCTACAGTATTTCAGGCTGTGCTCATATTTCTTCAGGAGAGCATTGTATGTCATCTTTCAAGCATATTTAAGGCATTTTTGTGAGTCAAGTAGCACAAGTCCCGTCTAAGCAACAACTCAGAGTAAAATACTTAGAGGCTACTCAAGCTGTCTTTGAGGGGACCCCGGCCTTATTGCATTTATAGAGGACATAGTGGTATTGTTATGTCCTATTACTATAAATGCAGATAAATTAAGTAAGTCCTGCAAGATAATTGGATACCTGTTATATATGAGTTTCTTGTTAAGTAGTTCTGTAGCATTGCAAATGCCATTGCATCCTATTTGTGATACCTGAAAGTGCTGATGACACTTAGCAAAGGGGCATTTAACAAAACTGTGACTCTTCCTGATGCTCCTGGTACTTAGCTGGATATCTTCCTTTACAAGCCATTCAGAGCAA